>VXAA01006433.1:593128-645117 GCA_013399115.1 Anseranas semipalmata
AAAAAAAAAAAAAACAGTAATTGTCATTTTAAATACTAAATATAACAACAGAGGGAACCGTACACTGTGTATGGTTTCTCTGTTCTATTATGTTTTCCAGTTTGCTGATTTTCAGGAATCAAAAAGTAAAGCCTCCGAATGGCAATAGAATTTTTTTTTTTTCTATAACTTTGACTATGGGTTTAGCATTGCATATGTCATCTGTGATATGTGCCTGGGGGGTTGTATTCTTTTTCTTTTTTCTCTTTTTCCATTTTGTTTTTCCTCTTTCTTTCTTTTTCCTCTTTCTTTTTCCATTTTCTTTGCAAAATGTACTTACTAACAAGTTGTCAACTCGAATTAACAGAATTAAAAAGATGAGACTTACAGAGGAGATCCTAGTTTTCATTGCAGTATAGTTCTATGTAGATATGTGAAGCTGTGCCACTTCCTAGGTAGGTGCAAAACCCTCACAAACAGGAAAACAACTTAGTTGTAATGAGCCTACAGCTCTCTGCCTTTATAGGAGGAGACCAGTGCCTAGTATTGCTGGATGTCAGTGCTGAAAAGAGACCAATAGAGGCTAAAACTAACATAGAAAATTAAGAGTAGATTGCATATCCTTTGCAATTAACACAACAGTTTTGATAATTTCAGTTGTCACTTTTCAATATTTTATCATAGATATATTTGAGTGAATTAGGCAGTGAAATTTCTATTCTGATTTGCATAGTGTGACTTTGTAGGCTAATACTTAGCATGGATACATAATATGCAGCAATCTGGATGGAGTGTTAGCTCTCCCAATATAGGAGGTGAGAAACGTTGGGAAACATACAACTTTGTTAACAAGCATACATCCAATGTTCTTTCAGATTGTTGATGTTGCATCTCTGGGATTGTCAAGCTGGAACCCTTCTGGTTCTCTTATCTCTAATAGTAAAGTAAAGCTGAACACACAAAAAATCATTATCGTTGGCCTAGGTCCAGCTGCAGAATTTTATTGCAGGAAATGAGCCAGAAAATAACTGCTTACTTCAGTAGACATATGCAGCAGGACTTAAAATTAATAAGGACTATTCTCAATAACAAAGTAACCAAATGTATCTCTGAATGTGAAGAAGTGATCTCTGTTTGAATGTGAAGAAGTGATTTGTTGAATAATATGTTCCTTATACCTACTCTTTTGACAACATTCATGCTTTTGTAATGTTAGTTAATGCTTTAAAAGGTTTTGAATATGCTCCATTTCTTACAGCTCACACTCCAGATAACAGCTTCCTCGGATTTGTGGTAGAGCAGCATCTGAACTCCAGTGACATTAAACACATTAACGACATCAAAAGGCAAAATCAATCTCTTGTTTATGGCAAAGTGGATAATTTCTGGAAGGTGAGTTTTCCATACTCATATGCTTGAGCAAATTTATTTTGATCAATATAATAAGGCTTAATTCTAAACATAAAAGTATTCCTTTTCTATGTATTTGTTAAATTCTTTTTCTGAAAATAATCATTTAAAGAATTCAGTTGAATAATTTGAAGTCTTTCTGATGTGGAAAATTGTATCTGTCTAGACTGAGATGGATCCTTTGATATTTATGCACACCTTCCTAACAGAAGAAAAAGTTTTTATAGTCTTGATGTCACAATAATTTTGGAAAATGCAGAAACTGTTACAAGTAATGGGAAATTGAAGGTGTCAGAGGCCTTATAAACTTTAATCATTTTCATAAACAAATGTCTCTTTCAATGATTTATTTTCATATATCTACAACCAAAAATGTGCTGTATTTAGAACTGGGAGCTGTGTTTCAATGAAGACCATAGAAGTGTGTAACCCCATTTTATCTCCCTGTAATAATATCAGATTTGTGTTTCTTTAATATTGCAATTGCTGCACTGTCTCTCCTGTTTGCAGAGGAGAGCTGCAGAATAACCACACTGAGGTTTGGTCATATTTTTACCAAGTATCGTATATTGGACTGTTAAGCTCACAGTGGTGTCTGCTTTTTGTCCACTGTCCTTTTCTGGAGCTCTTTCTTCTAGGCTCACACACCTGGGAGCGTAACTTTTATGCAGCTTTCAAAGAAAAGGGATTACTCATTAATAACGCTATTTCTTTTGATTCACCTCTGTGTGTCCATATCCTCTGTATGCCTTCCCTCTTGCCTGAAAAGACCTTATATTTTAAGCCTCTTGTCAACTGAAAATGGAACTTTTCAGTACATGCTGTGCCATACATAGGACCGAATGATACGACAGTGTGAGTGCATCTATTTCTCACATTTTCCTTCCTGTTCTCTTCCTTGGCATGAAAATGTTGATCTTATGCAGTTTTCTGACCCATGGAAGCAGCATTCAGTCTGGTAGCTGTGATTATACAGAATAAATTCTTGAAAACTGATAGCTACAAGTAAGTGGTCCATCTGTGAGTCAAAACAAGAACTTAAGAGAGATGGGAAAATGTTGCCAGTTTTTGCCTTAGAAAAGAGGTAGAGCTGAATGCTTCTTGGTTCCTGTGCTGAGAAAAATGGGTATATTAGCTGTGCGTGTTCAGTTGTGATCTCTCAGGTTTATATTTGGTCTTAGTGCCCTAAGCCATGTAATTTGTGTCTTAAAAGGAAATTTTGCCTAGCGTTATACTAAATACTGTGACAGTTGTTCTATTTGAGCTCGTGGAATAGAATGACTTGGTATGTCCCCATTTGCAGTCTGTTCTTCTGTTGGTGCAGAGCTGGGTTCCTTTAATTCAAGTCTCTTCTGCAAGAGCTGAGGCTCTTGTACTTCTAGTTCCTGATCTCGTTACCAGTCTCTCAGGAGCAGTTGCATGTAATACTCATTTATACCTCCTGACCTGATATGTACTGCATATCAGTAGAACAACCTGTTGAGCACTGGTTGGATTTAAGGAACAAGATATTTGCTTAGTCACCAGCGTTTGTTTTTTTTTTTTCCACTGACATATATATCTTTTTCAGTTTATTCAGCCAGCATTAATTCAGAAATATGTATTAATAGATTATATGCCCAGAGGGGAGACTTGTGATTGTCTAGTCTGAGATTCTGTGTGACACACAGGATATTCATGAGCTGATTAAGACAAGAATATGGCTTTTTTGGAAAAGAACATCCGATCTTGATTTTTAAATAGCACACAATAGAAACCCCACTACTTCCTCTGGTAAATTCCTTAATTGCCTTCTCCCTTAAGACTTTGCATTATTTCTAGTACAGATTTCCAAACTGTAATTTCCAGTCTTAGTAGCAGGTATAGACTTTGTCTACTGGACTGATGATGTTTCTGTTCTGTTTCTCTGTAGGAATACGTAGGTTGAGGTTAAAGCAGCCCATAGTCGTCTTCTGAAAATCCTGTATATGCTGAGCCACTGAGAGCTTTGTGCTTTCTAATCCTTAAGTGTTCTCACATGTCTGTTTTCTCTGAACCTTTTCAAGATTGTTCACATTCCTCTTGAAATGTGAATGTTGGCAAAGGGTGTGTGGGCCATACCAGCCTTGAAGTCACAAAGAAATACTGTATGCATTATTATGCACATACCCTTTTCACCATTAAGAACTCATGTTTCGATGACTTCTCAGCCAAGACCTTACTATCATTTTTTTACAACTGCTCCTTTCCAAGTCACTGCTCCATTTCTATAAGTACTGCCTGTCTTGTTTCTTCCAGGATGTATGACTTAATATTTGGCCATATTAAAATGCTTACTGAGTGCTTGTTACATGAAGCCCATCTTAGCTGTAACTTGCAAACTGTAACTGCAGTCATGCCTATATGCACTGGTACGTGAAGTACAATCACCGCAGGTAGGGTTTGAATTGGTGACAATGTGAGATGTCTTATTTCGAGTGATAAAATCCAGTTTTTGTGATCAACAAAAGGCCTGAACTAATCTTGTATCTGTGTAATTTGCTTATTTCATGTTTACTTCATTTTCCCTGTACAATGCTCTTTTCATCTGCCACCATGGCATGTACTGAACCAGACTAATCTATTTGTCCTGCTACTTTTCTTTATATTGAACACAGCCAATTAACAAAAAGTGTAATCTCCACAGAATACACACGTCACTGCTGGTTCTGGTCGGTCGTTAGAAAAGCACGGTGTGAAGGGGAGAGTGTTCTGATTCCCAGACTAAAGTTCTTTTTCAGAATATCAGTTGCAAGTAACTTACTAAATTTTAAACTAAATGGATTGAAATGGAACGGAGGACACCGTATTGTCAGTTCACAGTGAATTATTTTTTCTTTTTTCTTCCCTGGGAGTGGGACTAGAGTAGCTAACTGCCATCACAGTTTCATATAGCCATGGACATGGGTCCTTCTCTGCATCCAGCTAAGCCTGTAGAAGAAAGATCCCAAATTACTTGTCACTTCATATTTGCTAGAAATGCCCATATACCCAGCACTGCTGCATGACTAGGCAGAGTTGGAGAGGCTAGCTCAGACCACCTGCTTAAACTGGTAAACTAACCAGGTTATTGTAGTTAAAGAGGATTATGGATTGCTTACAGACAACATTCTATCTTGCCACCTCATTCAATGGGGTTAAACTCTGATATGAACATGATGAGCGTACAAATACGATGCTGCAAAGAATTTCACTACATTTCTAAAGGTTATTCTTAGAGGTAAGCTATCAAGGGCAACACTTGCCAGGTTTTGAATGTTTGTAATCAAAGGTTAGGGTTTTTGTGTGGATCTGGCAGCACTACAGAGTAAAGAGAGACCTCTCTCTTCATAAGTGAAAAAGAAGGAATGAATAAAATGTGAGTGAAACCTGTAATGCTCTCCATTATCAGAATTGGATTTAATTACAGAACTTTTAATTAAAAGGGAACGCTTGAAGCCTTTCATGTCTTCTTAGCTCCTGTTTAGGTTTAAGTCTTTTCTTTGTTCTTCTTCCTGCAACTTCTTGTCATACTATTCCAATACTTCTGCCCTCAATCCTAGAAAGGAAAGACTCAAGATTCATTTTAAATTCTAGTTTTGCAGGGTGCCAGGAGAGAAGACAGAATTTTGCCTGAATCAGAAAATACCTATCAATGTGTAACTTAACAATTGTATGATAATTGCTTTAGTAGAAATTGTATTATAGTGTACTGAAGTGGAGTTGCCTTAAAAATAGTTATGTATTGAAAGGCAATGTGCATGTTTGTTACTAATGCTGCTTGAGAAGATGTGCATTCTTAAATGTATACTGTCTGTATAACAAGTTTAGAAGAATCAAAAGTGGGAGGTGGTTACACTTCAGCTTGTTTTTATTGGTAAAGTATATAACCAAGGCTGCTCTTATGAATGTCTCCTCTTTATAACTCCATGTGACATATATAATTTCCCCATTGTATGCCCTGTTGCGTGGAGTGGGAGGAAGAAGGTGGGGAGAAGTCAGAGAGGAAAAAATATACCTCTATGAGGTATTTCTATTACGAGCAGAAATCAATGTCTCACTGCTGGTAGCATTGCCTTTCCCTTCCTTCTGATTGTTTTTTGTGCTTCAGATTTAGAAACATGCTTTGGCTGAACGTTTCATTTCATTTTTGAAGTGAAAAGCAACATAAGGGAGGGGAGAAAAGATCCTTCTCACCTTTTTTCTCCCTGGTCAGTGCACTCACAAACTTGTCTTGTGGTGTTTTTTTGTCTTCCTTTAAATTTGCGGCAGCACTGTGAGCTTATCTATCGATTAAAACCTACCTTCACTGCTGTTACAAGGCACCAGGAGTGCTGTCCTTCTTTATGCTACTTTACAAGTTGAAATAAGCCAGACACTTCACTTTGGAAACATTTCTGAAATTTACCATTTGCTTCTGGAAGAAGTATGGATTCAAAAAAGCAAGTAAATCCAAGTAAATGCACAGCTATAGGTGCAGTAGATAGGTATTCATGTATGTACACTTTTGAAGGATTATTCTTCAACATTTATTATGAAAATTGCTTTTTAACAACCATTTGAAAGAAAGGTAAATATTCATGGAAAACATTTTCTTTCAGAGAGGTCAACTTTCTTTTTGCAGAACCCAGCAGCTACAAAATGAACTAGTCATGTCTTACAGTACCAATTAGCATAATCATCTAGTAATATCTGGTTACCACAAAACCAACACAACAACTTTTTCTTCGTGTGCTCTCACTTCCTAATTCCTTTTGTACCTCTGTACTTTTCTGTTTCTGCGCTTATGGTGCTCAAGCATGTCCCATTGTTAGTTCTGGAAATTCCCAGTCAAAGGACAAGAAATTTCTTGTTAGGCATTAATAAGCATTGGATAACAATGCAATTGGCAAATCTTTCAAAAACCTCACTGTACAAAAAGAAAAAAAAAGAGAAAACTTCATGGATAAGGAACTGCAAGAAATTATCAATGACAGATAAAGATGAGGACAGGGAACTGAATGAACAGGATTTCTCCTGAAGAACACTGGCCTTTACTGAGATGTTTTATTCGTTCCTTATGCAAAGATTATGTATATGCAAATAAATACTATGTATACTATCTACGTATATGCTAATATGTATTTTGTGCAGATATATGTGGTGGGTTCTTAACAAGAGGTCCATAAATGGCCATTCAGGGAACACAAAAGCAGGGCAAGGTTACGTAATACTTCCTTTGCATATTCTCTCTCTTTCCAGCTTTTTTCAGCTCAAGGAATTATCTGATTGTTTGTCTACTGATAAAGTGTCTTTTGTCAAACTTTTGAGATCTCTGGAAGACCTGACTTCACAGGATGTGTCTGATCTTCAACCTTTGCAAACATTTTTGCCTCCAGCTTTCTTTGTCGTGGAGTCCTTCAAGTCTCAGATGTGTTGCAGGAGGAACCGTTAATTTCTATTTTTCCTAAACCTGCCTCCTTCTAGCTTCATTTGGCTTCCCTTGTATCAGGAGATTATGCGTAGCTGGTCACTACCCATGTTCTTTTTGCCAGTCATGGTTTTATAAGCCTCTCTGATATTCTTTCAAGTTGTCTGTTCCAAGCTGAAGAATTATAAATGACTTTGTTACAGATTTCCATATTTAATGATGCAAGCTATGCTGTAGGTTGGATCTTTCTTACCCCTCTCAGAGCCACTTCTGGTGTTGGGTTCTTTTTGAGAAAAGGGACCCAAAATGCAACAGTTTTCAAGGGAGAGGACTGTGTTCAATGATATTCTCTTTATGTCTCTATTCCTTTCCAACTAATTCCTATAATTTAACTCGTGGATTGGTGGAGTGATTGTTACTGAACTTTGGACTGATTTTTTTCATGGAACATAATTGTATTTTATCACGATGCAGTTTTCTTCTTGAGTAATGCTGGTCAGCCCAGGTCCATTATTCATATGCAAAGTTATAGGACTGTTTTTCATCACATGCATCAGTTTGTATATTTACACTGAACTTATCTGTCATTCTATTTCCTTGTCAGTCAGTCTCTTAGGTTACTGAGGGAGCTTTTTCAAAAGCTTTAGGACTCTAGGTGTTCGGTGTTGCAATGCCTTTCTGCTACATGTTGAAGCTAGTTTTATTTTTGCTACTCTGGATAGTATGTATGAGCAACACATTTTGTTATTTCTCACACTTTGTTACTTCGCACACCAACTATTAGTTCACACGGGTGGTTACCTTCTATCCCAAAGGGACTTTAGTTTCTTTTAGAACTTTTAAAGAACTTTTTAAAAAATTTTTCAGACAACTTCCCCAATTTGAGGAGAGGATTTCCTTTTACAAAAAGAACCTCCTATTGCTTTTTTGTTGTTTTTATAAGGTTGTATAGTTAATACTTTATTTAAGTTTCGGGTGACTTGTTAACTGTAAAATTCACACTTGCTAGTCATGAATCATTGAATCTTCTCCAGCCACATTTATAAATACAGTACTCTGCATTAAGTACTCCATGGCTAGCAGTTTGAAAGTTTCATACCTGAGCTCTAAGAGACACCATCTACTCTTACTAACTTATCACTATATCTGTTCAACCCTCTTAATATTGTTGTACATTGAATTCATGAGCATTTGTTCTTGCTTCTAGTTCTCATTAATCAGTGATGTATTAAAGTTTTTGAGAGTGTGACACTTCTTGAAAAGAGGGAGTTTTCCAAGTTTCTTATGCATCTTATGCTTGTGTCAGTCTCGGTTATGCACTGCATATACCACTGGATTTTGGCTTACTTTGGTCTTGACACTTTGGCAAATAAGGACGCAGGTGTTCGGACCTCTAGACTTAATGGTATGCGTTTAGGTAATATACAAAGATCTGTCCCACTAGTTCTTACTTTCCTGAATTACATTTGTCAAATTTTATGAAAGCATTGTGTTCTGCCTTATTCAACATATGAAAGTGGGACTGATTGTGTGAGCTGTTTTACATACCTTTTGCAGTTTGAACGTTCAACCTCTTAATCCAGTTTGGGACTCTGAATCAAGATCTTCTGTAATGTAATTAGGCTGTAGTTCTGCGTGCGTAGTGGTTAGTTTCATTCCTTGCTGAATTTCTGATGTTCTGTGAGGTTACCCGAGTGGTCTAAAATTAAAATAAATAAATAAATAAATAATCTGTGATAACCTCAGACTAAGTCATAGTAAAATTTGTTCATCCCCTCTCTCTACCACATCAAGAAAATTAAAAGCAAAGTTTAGTTCTTGGTGCATCTTGTTTCTACTGTGTATTTTTGTTGCATTTTTACTTCTTACATTTTGATCCAACAAACTTAAAATTTCAGCCCTCCAGGGCTGAAATTGCTGTCTTACTGTCAACATTGTCTTAGGAAAAGACTTATCAGACGGTTGTCATTTGATTTTTTTGATGAGAAGGGCCTTATGATGCTTTTAAAAGTAGGCGGAAATAATTGATGTACAGTAATAACAGTTCTGCACTCAGTGATCAACAAAAATGTCTTTCCTGAATGGCAAGTTTATTTTAGCTGCTGAAAACTTGCTTCAGAAAAGGCTTGTATGACTGTTAGTCACTGCTACTCTTCCATTTTGATTCTGAGGAGAAATAATTGGCTCTTTTTTGATGTGATTATCTTTCATGCTCTAGGTCTAGGTTTGCACTGCAGACAACAGACATACAGTGAATAATGCAATCTGACCCAAACTCTGCAGTGAATGTTGATTTTGCCTTACTAGCCAGCAACCCATGATCTTTTCTCTTTCAATTACCGTTGGAGACAGTAAAAATCTGCAGTTTATTTTTATTCTTTAAGGTAAAAGAACATTTGAATCCACACTCAGGCAGGCAAACTCAGGAAGTGGATTAACAGTGTAAGGAATGTTGGTATTTCGTTTGTTTGCAAATCACATACCTTGATTTATTTACTTATAGCCCTTGTATTTATAAATGCCGTATTTATGCGCTCTCACTTTCTAATTCAATGTTTTTAATGTTTAGAATGTTTTTGTCACTTAAACCCTCTCTCAGTCTCCCAAAAGTGCTACTGTAAATACAGCATGGAAGCCTATTCTTTTCATCCTATACTGCTTTTCTTTCTTTTGCTGTATTCCTCGTTTTGTAACAAGCAAGTGTTGGTATTCCTATAGAGGACAGCACATAAATACAGTAGGAAGATTCACTTTGTTATTAAGAGATGATTTGGAAAATGTTTTGGGATACATTCAAGGTCCATTATATGTATCAAAGAATGTTTCCGGCAGAATTTAAAAGATGAACGTCACAGATGCTTCTCAGAACCCCACTTGATTTTTATCAGCATCATATACAAGTAGGAGACGTGAAAATGGAACAATTGCATCAGTCCATTTTATGTTCATCTTTGAAAATGAGACAATGGGTAAGATAATAAGATGGTAGCAAGGCCAGCTGAGATCAAAGATTTATCTAGTTTGGGATTCTGACTCCAAAAATAGCCAAGCCTTGATGTGTAAGAAAGAATGCAAACTCAGGCACATTTCACAGCTACCCAAGACAAGTGCTTGATGGACTTCCTGGGCCAGAAGTTGTCTCTGTGTTCAAAAAGTAGAACCTTCAACAGCCTCGGAGCTAAAAGTGCAGTTCCCCAGGAACCATTAGAAAGATTGTAAAGACTAAATAATTTTAATGGTAAGTATTTTATTTTAGAACGGCTAAATATTATGTAACAGAGGTTTGTAAATTTGTCATTGAAAGAAATAAGTGTAATTTTAGGTAATTCTGGTCTTGATCTTTCTAGTTGCTTGTTTCTCGTGTGTTTTTCTTGCGTTACTTAGACTGCACTCATGTTACCAGTTTGTGTGACATGAGCCAGTAAGATCTGTGGCAAGTGTGTCACTGTTCTGACTGTAGGCAGATCACGTTGTCATTAATGCCTGTGCTTCGCAGCTTTCTCTTTGCATCCAGAACACTGAAGCCTAGCTCACAGGCTTTGTTTGTCCTACGTGCTGGGCGGGCAGGCTTTAGTTGTGCCTCTGACAACAGACCGGTGCAGCATTCAGGAAAGAGGCTCTGCCATTTATATTTCTCCTAAACATTTGCAAAGACGAAGTTCTGAAATGGATTTTCTCTTAATAAAATATATGAGCTACTCTACAGTTTCTCTAATTATGTTATTTTATTTTACAAATAATGGGAGGAACATCTCTTTCACAGTAATTCAAATTTAAAGTAGAAGGAAAAAATAAAAAAAATGAGCAAACTTTTTTTTTTTTAATGGTTTATGTTAATTAACAATAACAGCAACCATGTCAAACAATAAAGCACATTTCTCTCCATTTGTTGGCTGTTTTATATAATACTTAGCCCAGGACATTGTCTGAATGGTGCGATCTTGGCATAGCTACCAGAGCAGAGCGATTCAGTAACGAGGCAGGCAATCCACTTCATCACAAACAGAATTGCCAGCAGAGGAAGCTAAAGTTAGAAGCCAGTCGTTATGTGACATTAAATAACCTACGTATTTGAATGTATATCAACAATTCATTTAGTAAGGAAGTTTTAGGAAGTAATGATGTTCATTCGTTTAGACCTGATGCCTTATTGTTCCTCCGCGATTTGAAAAGACAGGATTTTCCCAGTGTGCTTGCCCTTTGAATGAACTTCAGTAAAATTGTTGGCCAGCTTTCACATACGGCTGTGGAAGAACAGTGTACAGAATTTACATGACAAAAATAGTGATTTGAAGTAGAGTTCTTAAAAACTCCCTTGCTGCCAAGAAGTACAGAAACTTGTTGCCCGATTTTTAGAGTTATTACTAAGTCTAAGCGCAAATATTGAAGGAAAGCCTCTGATCTGTGCTGCATACTGGCTGTAAATACAGTCTTTAGCTAATTGCTTTTGGAATGCTAGTAGTCTTTAAAACTCAAAAAACATATGGCATTGAAAATTAAAGTAATTCTTGTTTGCAAGCTAGGGCGGTGTACTATTTGCTTGTGGGTTTTTTATTTTGATTAATGCAACAATATAAAGCTCTGGGTCTTTTCCAAAATGCTTTTAAAACTTTAGGTAATTGGAATATTTGTAAGTATTTCGTGTGATTCAGATACCACATATTTAGATAAGAATTTGTATTCAGTTGGCAAGAGGGCAGCTTCAAGGTGAGATTTACCCTTTTCTTCACAAAGATGATGAACAAGAATGAATTATGTTGCATTTCTGACTAAAACAGAGTGACAATTTGATATTTCGCTTTTTTTTTTTTTTTTTAACACTCCTTTTAGGACAAGTATTGTTTAGGCAGTGCTAAGATTACAGCTATCTGGTAACCTATTTTTTGTCCAGTTAGAAATTAATAGGACCTTGATATTTATTTATTTATCCATATACTATAAAATAAAAAAGATGCAGTTTTCTTCCGAACTAGTAAAAAAGAAAACTAATAATGGATGAAATATCAGATATTATGGGAATTGTGAAAAAATATAAGAACCATCATGTAAGGGATCATGTAAGGAAATGTAAGAATGAGAAGCTTCTTCCCTTTCTAACTTCTGTGGCACACGAGACAAAAACAGCTCTGATTGAACACTTATGCTTGAAACGTGTAAAGACTGAAAATATTTTCTTGTTGCTATTACAGGATAAGAAGGCTTATCTGGACGTCATTCACACCTATATGGAAGTCCATGGAACTGTTCATGGGACAAGCACTATTTATATTCCTGGCTACGTAAAAAACCATGGTATACTCAGTGGGCGGGATTTGCAGTTTCTACTGAGAGAAACCAAGGTAAGTTTGTCAAGAAGGAAAAATGGCAAAGATAGTGAAAGATAGAGAGTATCTAAAGTACACGCATTTCACCTCCTACGATTGTGCTCCTAATTTTAAAGTGCAGGAAAAATAAATGAGCAATGAAAAGGATATTTAATTGTCTTCTGTATGCTAAGAATACATTTTTCATCATGTCCGTGTTTTGTGGATTGACAACTATTACTAGAAAATTGGGACCACAACCTAAGTCTGGGAGAGACATTTAACAACCAGCTTGAAAAACATGGCTAAGTGAATTTTTCATTTTCCTAGATGTGATCAAGGAGATTATCAGCTGAGACTATACTTTGTTTAGATCCGTAAAGTGAAAGTTAAGTATTACCTGAAAGATGTACAATAGGAATGGTTGCTCTGCCCTACCAATGACTTTAACCTACAGCAATCCTACTCTCTAGGGGAGAAAAGAAAAAAGGAAACCACTTCATTCTCCATTCAGTTCCTTCCTCTGCTCCAGTTGTGCAGAGACAGAGAGAGAGAACAGAAGAGTGTGCTTTCTGTGGTATGCTTTGCCTGCGGCCCCATAGTCAAGGGAGCTCAAGATAAGGGACAGTGTATACATTGAAATAAACTTTTGTCCAGGAAATTAGAATACTTTGTTGGATTTTCAATGCCATTCCCATCATCTTTGTGGAACACTTTACAACATTAAAATGCTTTAGTAGACTACATTTAAATAGAATGTTTAACTTTCAGTTGGTGAAATAGATGGGTCGTGTGTTTAAAATTAGCAAAATGTATGGAACTTACTCTCTGTTGCTGATGGTTTCTTGCTGTGCACTTCTACAGAAGAATCTATTAAATAAGAAAAGAAAAAGCAAGCACTTTCCAGTCTTCCCACACAACTGTAGAGATCTCCTATTTGAAATATTTGGGAAAATGATGGTAATTTGACATCTCTGTGTGACAGCTGTTGGCAAATTATGACTTTTTAAAGGCAACCACTGGGTGTATGTACTTGATGCATACAGATACACATAATGTTGCAGATTAAAAAGTCAACATTTACTTTCATCATAGATAATACTGAGATTACACAGCTTTCACCTTCATGGAGTATGAAATCACTGTGTTAATCATAGTACTAACGTGGGTAGAATATTGACATTGTAATAACCCCAAGCACAAACAATGACTTCTTTCTGGAAAAAACTGTGTTCTGTTCACAGAAATAGTAAAATAAGTTAATGAGCTTCTTATAGAATTACTGAAGTCCTAATTTACAAAGAACAGTTCATAATGCTAGTTATATTTGAGCAAGTCTTCATCTTTGATTCTTTATCAGCTGTCTTGCATATATTATAATAAAAAACTTGATTTTCGTTATTAACTAGAGAGCTCATCTAGTTATTGATTATATTTGCTGTACACTAAGGTGCCATATAAAGATGTGATTTAGGACATTGAAGTTAATGCGTATTATGCAGTTTAGCACAGGGTTTTATGACAGGTAGTAGTGAGACTAGTTTTACTCCATACTGACTAGTGATTGCAAGACCAAATGGAAGATACTAGCTTGTGACAGTATGTACTCCTGTGATCAGTAAGTTGCTTATTTTCCACAAATTGTATTTCTGTGAGAAGTGTGGATCCAAGCTGTACTGTTTTCAGAGTCCTACGGGCATTTTAGATTTTAATGATTTTCTATACTATTGTTGTGCATTATCACTTTGTTTTTTTTTTTTTTTCCTAACACTGAGGAAAATTCTTTGAAAATTTACTGCATTTTTTTTTAACAAATCACCCAGCTGAAAGTACTCACACCTGTCAGATTACTTTCTGTTGCTTTGTTTTGCTCTTAGACAGCAAAATACCAATCACAGAATCACAGAATCGTTCAGGTTGGAAGAGACCTCCAAGATCACCTAGTCCAACCTCTGACCTAACTCTAACAAGGCCCACACTAAACCATATCTCTAAGCTCAACATCTAAACGTCTTTTAAAGACCTCCAGGGATGGTGACTCAACCACTTCCCTGGGCAGCCCATTCCAATGCCTAACTACCCTTTCGGTAAAGAAGTTTTTCCTAATATTCAACCTAAACCTCCCCTGACGCAACTTGAGCCCATTCCCCCTCGTCCTGTCACCAGGCACGTGGGAGAAGAGACCAATCCCTACCTCACTACAGCCTCCTTTAAGGTACCTGTAGAGAGCGATAAGGTCACCCCTGAGCCTCCTCTTCTCCAGGCTGAACAACCCCAGCTCCCTCAGCC
The DNA here is from genome assembly GCA_013399115.1 of Anseranas semipalmata. Classification (NCBI taxonomy): domain Eukaryota; kingdom Metazoa; phylum Chordata; class Aves; order Anseriformes; family Anseranatidae; genus Anseranas; species Anseranas semipalmata. Next base: position 607,517 of record VXAA01006433.1, read on the forward strand.
GTACCTCGTAAGACTTGTTCTCGAGACCCCTCACCAGCTTTGTTGCCCTTCTCTGGACTCTCTCGAGCACCTCCATGTCCTTCTTGTAGTGAGGGGCCCAAAACTGAACACAGTACTCGAGGTGCGGCCTCACCAGAGCCGAGTACAGGGGGACAATCACCTCCCTAGTCCTGCTGGCCACACTGTTCCTGATACCAATAGGTAACAGCTCAGTCATGATTCTTGATTGGAGCTTTGCAATTCCAAAATGTATCTGGTCTCTGAAATAGTTGGTACAGGACACCGTTATTCTCGAAAGCATGTAGCTGCCATTTTCTTTCAGAGCATATTACAAAGCAATGTGTTTCAGAATAAGTATGCTTTTCAAGCAGGAGGATGCTGTTTGAGATTCATCATGGCTAGTTCAGCTGCGTAGTGCATGACAAAAACTAGAGATGCCAACGGTTCCTGATGAGAAGATGGAGAGCCATTCATCACGTCAGAGGAAAATAGGGTAGGCAAGCTGGCAGCCTTCCTGCCAACTTACCCGGCTTCCCGCCAAGTGGGCAGCTGGAGGAGTTGGACCAGACTGTCTTGGAAGAACCAGTACTGAATTTTTGAGGAACAGTCCTCCTTTAGAGAAAGTTTTAGATGCAACTTTTACTTCCAGTCACTGTGAATTTTTGAGAGAATCCAAATTCTTCTATTAAATAGATTTTATACTTTCTGAATGGTGATTCATAAAAGTAGGACCAATACTCTGTTGAGGTGATTTGGGAAAAATCCTGTTGCAATGTTGGATAAGCTTATAAAAAAAAAAAAGTAAAAGTTCATTTTCCTATTTATTGTATTTTAGGATGTAATATACTTTTTACTTCTACACACTTCACAAAAACAGCTGAACAGACATTTAACTAGAGAATCTATTCTAAAGGTGTTTCAATCACAAAAGGATTGACTTTTTCAGAAAGCATTTTATATTCATGAGGAAAATATATCAAGATAGTTAACAACAGTCTTTGCTGCACTTCTCTTTCTGTAGTTCAGAAGAAAATATATAAAGTAGTTCAGTAAGGAGTCATACAAAAGTGGTGGTAAACCTACCAACCCAACAGAACTACGCTAATATTAGAAAGGGGAGAGGAAAAGATAAATGCTCCTGTTCATGGAAGTATAGCACTCAGTCTCTGGAATATGAAATATTTCTCTTAAATATTGAGCTATTAAGGACTATACAGTTACAACATTCACTCCTTATTTTATACTTTTAGTCACAATTTAGAAAGACTATTTGTTCAAGTACTCTTTTTAATAATGGTCCAATCTGTTGCTGTAAACTCCATGGATAAATTGCTCAGTGTCAACTGAAAGTCGCTGGTTTCAAAGAATATTTTTTAAAAATCTACTTTTTCATGGGAGTGGTTGTAAAGCACGTGTCATGTCAGAGAAGTTTCCATTTAGCTACTACACCATGAAGGGAATGCGAACATTATAATCAGAAAAGTAGGGTCTTGGCTGATATGATTGATGCTTGCTGGCCAGCTCAAGAGCCTGAAATTCCGTAACAGGGATTCAGTTCACTGCAAAGGCAGAAAAGGTTCCCAAGGAGCCTTCCTTAAGAAAACCAAAGTACTCCTGCTGAAGGGTTTCGGCACCTGCTTTATTTAAGTTGGGCAAGTGAGACCCTGTTCTTGATTTGTGCAGACCTACAGGTACAACAGACTTTGCAAACAAGGAAGTGGTTTAAAAAAAAAAGATATTAATAATCTTTTTACATCTGTATTTATTCTGCTGCTATCTCCTCTAGACATACTTTTATACTGTAAACTCCTCCTGGCAATCATCTTGGTACATGTGGCTTAAGCATATACTGCCTACTGTGGCATGTGCCCACTTAAAGCACTGTGTAATAATAACAACGTGGCTTTCAAAAACATTTTGAAGCTGAGAAAAATGCTCACATACAGGATGAAATGCTCTCAAGCACTAACATACCAATGGATATAAAGGAATTCTACTTTGCATAGTAATTTTGCTCCAGCTAATAAAGCAAAGTCAGGGCTATTTTTGAACACTGTGTACCTGCAGTTACGTTATCAACCTGCTCAAATTTGAAGTTTTGCATTATAGACCTTCAGCTGTGGGGTGAAGATGCCTGCCCAGAGCAGGCCGTGTTATCAGGCACAGCACCTGGTAAGAGAGCGCCCTGGAAGCTGTGGTCAGGAACCCTGTGTGGAGGCAACAGTGTGCATTTATGTCACAAAGTAGTGGAAATGCAGTCTGTTCTACATCTCTACCATTTTTAGGGGGAGGGAGCCTTCTCTTCCACATGGACTCAACTGTACCGAGGATGGATGCTTACTTCACTGCTACCTGAAAATAGTTGTCCATTTTAGTCTTTGTTGTCTCTACTTCGATGGTTTTTTTCTTTTTCAATTACTGACTTGCAGCATTTCTATTACATACCTTTAGGAAGTACCTTGAGAGATTGTTTTAGCCTTTCTGGAGGTAACAAGTTGCATATAACTCAAAGGATTAGCAAATTAAAGCATCATGTGAATGAGTTATAGGAAGGACGTGAGTTCTCTAATGCTTGCTTTTTCGATGAGTGGGGCTTTCTTGGGGCAATTAAGATAGTCCTCAGTTTTGATCTTTATCCCATACAAATATAGTAACCAAGGAGCTTTAATAAGGCCAATTTTCAGGAGCAGGGTGTAGATTGAGCTTGGGAATCTCAGGTGAGCTGACAAAGGTGATGTGATGGAGAATGCTAGAAGACTTTGGAGGGTTGAAAGAAAGAGCTGGCGGGGCTGCGAGCAGCAGCAGCCTTGGGCCCAGGGCCGGCAGGCAGCACGCACAGACCCAGCCTTCTAGCGATAAGGAGCATCCTTCTTTATTTCTTCAAAGGTGTGCTGCTGCTTAGAAGTAAGGTTTGAAAATGGATGCGAAACAGGTGGTAGGCTATTTATTATAGATTAAGTGTTGACAGTGTGCTCTGTGCTGTCAAAACATAAAAACATGTTTCTTTCCCCATGGAGTTTCCTCCTAAATAAATGGACCAGTCAGACACAAAACTGTTCAGCAGTGCACAGCAGCAGTTTATTAAAAAAGTGAAAAACAAAGCAAACAAACCAGCATTCTCTACATAACAGGCTAACACGGGATCATAGGAGAATTGATGCTTCAGGTGGTTTTAATTGCTGGTTCTCAGTTGGTTTTCTGCCTGAACTAGGGAGTAGATAAAAAATAATAATAACATCCTGTGTGCAGACTGTATGAAATGGTTTCACGTTTGTAATTCATTATTATCAAGAAACTAACTTCCTTTAAATTAAGCCTCTTTTGAGGTAGAAGCCAGTATGTATTTCTTTTTCTGACTGAAAGGTAATATATCTTATGCCATATATAAAAAACAAATTTACATAATCTAGCTTTAGTGGAGATGGTCTTTTCAGATCTGTTTTTATCAGCCACTGGAGAGTTTCCTGTAAGATTTCTCAGCAAGATAGCTGAGAAACATTTTGCAAGTGGGTGACTTTTTTTAACCTGAAAATTGGAAACTGAAATACCAATGTTCAGCTCCATGCAGTGAAAATTGTGTGTTCTCAAACAAGGTGAGAGGTGTTAACTTTCTTTTTAGCCAGCCAACTGAGAATTTATACTGTTGTCATAGGTCAGAGAGGAGTGATGCTGCAATGCCTGCGCACAGCACTACGGACTACAGGTTTGTGCATCAATGTTAAGGTTAGCTCCTAGAAGGCACCTTCAGTTTTGAATCTTCTGTTACTAGGATTGATTTTCATGTTGCAGAAAACTTAATGTAGAATATAATTTGACCTCCTTGAATATATGATTCTAATCATGATTCTAATCCATGAATACTTGGTTCTAGTAGTTATGAAGATCTCCTTTAGTTTAAAAAAAAAAAAAAGTAGCTATATAAATATATATCTATGTGTGTGTACATGAAGTCATTTAGTAGTGCTGAGAAATTGCTGTTATCAGAGCTTTTCATTCTCCCATTATACACAGACTTTCAAATAAAAATATTTAATTCAGGGTTTTTAATTATGCTAGGCCAAGAAAGGGGACAAGATCTAAATAAATGCTATGCAACTTTGACAAAATATTACATTTTTTACATTGAGGAAAAACGCTGCCTTTTCTAGAGCACCTGTAATCTCTGCTGACAACAAGATGGGCTTTGCAATGCATTTTTTCTCCTTCAATTTGCCTTGGGGTGTTGGATCCACTTAAGCCTATGCAAACCCTTGCTGACTAGTTACAGTGTCTTCAGCTGATGTTTGCTGCCATCTACCGTTTTAATTAGATTTAATCAGTTTGGCAGGAGCATGTTCATATTGGCAAAACCAGGGAGTTAGCTGTTGTGGGAGAGAGGGGGAAAACAGTAGTGTAGCTGTTCAGTGAGGTTACCGCAGTAAAACCTGTACCTGCAAGACAGCCCAGCAGCTTCATCTGAACACCAATCAAACCACCAAATGACTTTTTCCCCCCAAAAAAACCTGAAAGGGTCTGTTGTTGTTGCCTCAGCTACATGAAAAACCATTTTAGCTCATTACAGAAGATTTTTGTCAAGTGTGTTTGACAGGACATTCCACTACTGCTTGGCAATGAGAGACTGAGCCACTGGATCCCTCACATTTTCTTCTTAACGTTACATTTGTTAGGCTTGTACATTTTGAATGTGTTACTGTTTATTTTAGGTTAGCTCTTAGCTTTCAATTTTTGTAAAGAACAAAAATTAAGATAGTCCATGCTTTCTATTTTTCAGCTGTTTGTTGGTCTTGGATTTCCATATGAAGGGCCTGCTCCTCTAGAGGCTATTGCTAATGGATGTGCTTTTCTAAATTTAAGATTTAATCCACCAAAAAGCAGCAAAAACACAGAATTTTTCAAAGGCAAGCCTACTCTCCGAGAGGTAAGCTTTGTTAATATTGGTAATTTCTTTATTGAAAATTATTGTGGATTTCTTTTCAGTAACACAATATAGGAAAAGTCAGATAAATGTCTGACGTGGAACAGGTCACCATCCCCAGAGTTATTAAAAGACGTGTAGATATGGTCCTCAGGGACTTGGTCTGGTGGTAGGCTTGGCACTGCTAGGTTAACAGTTGGACTTGATCATCTTAGAGGTCTTTTCCCACCTCAGTGATTCTATGATTCTATGTCACGTATCGTCATTTGAAAGTGATTTTGTTTAGCTGAAGAAACATGTTACTATGTACTTTGCAGGAAGTGAATGGGTATTTACATAAATTATAAAAATAGCATTTGTGGGTCGTTGTGTAAGTTTTTGGATTCTTTTATGTCCTCCAGAAAAGATCTGCTCAAGGCACTATTGAGTGCTGGTATTAATGATAACAACCCACTGTATTTGTAGCTGAACACTGAATAAATTTGGAGAACTGACTCTTTAAGAGAACAGGAAAACCAAACCTCAAGCTTTCAAAACAGCCAGGGTGTTAAGACTCTGTTAGGAGAAAAACAATGCTAAGCAAGCCAGCCCCTCGTCCTGGCACTGACTTTCAGAGTCAGATTTTTTTTTTTTGGTGTAGGTAAAATTCAGCCTACAACACTTGCAAGCATTTAATAGTCACGTAGCCATTTCAGACATAAGCACTTCTACTTGTGGCCATAACTTCTTCATAGGTATGTATATGCATTTCCTTTACGTACTTATCTAAAGGAAAGCTCTTTGGTAACACTTGGGTGATGAGAAGCTTGCACAGCAGTATTTCCCAACTTTGGCTTTATAAACTGTGCTCTGAGCAGCGCCAGCTAGTTGATGAGCAAAGGACAGTTTCCAATTTAAAACCATGAACATAAGTTGCTTATGATTTTGTGTGCCAGGGCTGCAGTTACCTTTCAGCTTGTTACACATTCAGTAGGTACAGGACACTGAGTCCAAACCTACCCCTTCTCACAGTTTGCATTGCTAACAAAGGAGATAGCAGTAAGGAAAAGAAGTCCATTTAAACCTTCTCCTTGGGCTTGGCACCTTTCAGAGCCTTCCTTCTCTGAGTTGCTCAACTGTGTGTCTCTTTTTCCAGTTGTTCTGTGCCCAGACACTATAGCCAGCCAGGCCCAGTAAATCATTAAGACCCACCTAACTCTAGTAGGAATTTTAGTGTGTGGAACACCATGCTAACTCCTGCTGGCATCTGTCAGCAGTAACAGAAATGCTGTGCACCTGACTTGTACAGAAAAAATAATCCCTATTGATAGGTTTAGTACAAAACAATATAATGAACATTTGTTACAAATATTGCTCCTTTCGTGTGCTTGGTTGAGCTATTATAACAGTAACCTTTGCTGGACCTGGTTTCCACAACTGCATTTAGATCCTATTGCCACTTATCCTGCTGCTGGTTCCTTGGAATTAAGAAAGTCTTTTGATCCCTCTGCCAGTGTTTTCAAGTATTAAAGGAGAACAAAAGCCTGTGTAGTTCTGCAAATTAATTGATTATCCATAGACCAATTTGAAGATAAAGTCTGTATTTAGTACTGTAAAGTAACCATTGCAAGTCACTATTTTTCTCTTGTTCTAGGTAGAATTTATTTGGTGGGTCTGGGGCGGGAAGTTACCTGGATCCCTTCTACTCCCGAGATGGGGTCCTCTAGTGAAAACTCTGTACGAAAGTTGGAACAGACCATTTTCATCTTAGTTGTTTTTTGTTGGGACATAATTTTGCTGAGGGAAGAGAGAGGCGGGAAGAAAAAAAACAATCACCTTCCAACAGCTTCTTTTGCAGTACCAGTATTTGTACCAATATTTCTTCTACTTTTCTTCACTTATGTTAAAAAAAAAAAAGCAAGGCGGGGGGGGAGTAAAACACTATGCTAATTCTAGTTGAAATGTGTTTGGTGGGTATGGTTTCTTTCCGTACAGAAATCATTTTCTGCTTTTAGGAAGAAAAGAGACTTTAAATTAGGAATTCCAACTTTAATTAGAAATTCCAATAAGAATTTTTATAGGCTTTAATTATAGCCAGGAGGAGTATCTTCTGAGTATCTAAAACATTAAGCCTCAGCTAATTAAAGCGTTTCAGTATTAGGAAATAATATTTTTTCTGAGTATAGGTGCAGAATAACTCATGCAATAAAAACATGTTGCTAGTTATTCTCAGTACTTGAGCAGTTCCTGGCCTGACAAGTGTACTTGTTCATCTTCTAAACCAGGTCTGGCTTTAACGTGGCTGGCTGGCTGGCTGAGATGCTAGAGAAAGAGTGGTCTACAGTGGAATTTCAAATGCTGTCTATATTCGTATTTTAAAGGCACAATGGAAGGGTTTTTTGTTGTAATTGAAAGCAATAGGAATGCAGCTTCTGCAAACTAAAGCTCAGACATAAGTGTGCTGGGAACTCAGGCAGTCTTGGTAACCCCAGTTTTTAAGTACATATCATTTTAATGGCAGTGGAAATACTATTGAAAAAAGGTCAGCATATGTCGGTTGAAGATAAAAATTGGACTTTCTGGAGGAACTTAAATAGACCGGCGGGGCGCAGTGCCGCGCTGCCCTGTCGCCAGAGGTGGGAGCCTGCACAGAGGACTGGCCTCGGAGCACAGATTTATGCCAGCTGATCCCACGTGTAATTATGAGACTGGTTGCTTTTGTCCACAAACTAAATGCAATGGACACATTTGCAAATCTAGTTCCTTGTGTTCGCTAGAGCAAGAGAGCAGGTATGGTGTGTGCCCAGTGCAGGAGACGGCTCTTCCCAACAAACGCAGTCCCTAGTTCAGATCTTTTGCACTAACTAGATTTTTTAGCATCACACATAAAGAGGCAGAGGTACAAAAAATTGTCTATGACTAGTCTATCCTGCAGTTTTCTTTTTGTATTTATTTAAAAAACAGTTTTCTTCTGTGGCCAGTGTGAAACATTCCCCTCTCCTCCGCAGCTTTTGCTTCCCTTCAACGTGTTCACTTGCATGTTCCTTTTACTCCCGCGAAACCTGTCACAAAATTTACTTTCAGTGCCGTCCTGCTAGTTCTGAAGTATCTAACAAGCAATCTCTGATAGCACTTTTCTCAGTTATCTACTTGAGTATTTATTGAAATTGTTTTCTGACAAAGGGGTGAGCAAAATACCAGTTAACACTCTTATTGAGGTCATATCACGCTTGTAGTAACAGCAGTGAGAGTCAGAATTCATCCAAAGCAATAGAAATGATCGTTTATATACTGCTACTCTTAGAAGCTTGGAATTGTTTGAAATTTGGAGAGACAGGGCAAGGATGACAGCTCCGGAAGCCAGTCACACAGGTCCAACCCGGCCCAGGAGCAATTACAAGCTGTACAACGGATGGCTGTTCTGTGAAAGAGCTTTAGCCCAGTTCAGTGGGGAGGCAGGGTCACACTGTAAAAGTAATTTAGGTAAGCAGCAAAGTGCACAAATGTTGCTCGTGTTCTGCATTATTATCAGATTTTTAGTTTTCTATCTAATGTCACCTTCTAAACACAGAAAATCTGAAAGATAGCACAGAAGGAATGAGGTTGACTGTTCAATTCCAGCAGAATTCTTGGGTTATTCTAGTGCATTTTATCCACCAAGTCTGGTGAAGAGAGAGGGAAGGATATCTTAACACTGTAATTTTTACCAACGTCATTTCTTCCTTTCAGTTAACATCTCAGCATCCTTATGCTGAAGTTTACATTGGCAAGCCCCATGTCTGGACTGTAGACATCAATGATCTTTCCGAAGTTGAGAAGGCTGTGAAATCAATTTTGAATCAAAAGGTGAGAAGTGTATTCTCAATTTGTAATCAACACTTGAGAGTGTATCATGGAACATATGTAGACTGCCTGATAATGTTAGTCCAATTAGAGTGCTGCACTTTGTAGGTTATTGGGAAAAAATGTTGTCATTCTATCCCTGTGGTATCTGATTATCATGATTTAGTACTAGATAAGTCAGGTTTTTACCTGAATAAAATGAATCTGAGTGAATTTGAATAGAAATATGAATTTCATATGTAAATAATAAAGCAGTGTTTATTTTCTGTGCATTCGGTAAGGTTTCCTTGTTGATTCTTAGAGCATTGCAGGCTGTCTAAGTACATGCTTAACTCTTTCAACTGATTCTGTAGCCTTAACATAACTGCCACTGAAGTGCTTGCACACTTACAGCATGGGATTCTAATGAGGGCACTTTCAAAGAAAAAAAAAACATTGGAAAAAATGCTGAAGGCATTTTCAAAGGTATCACATTCTTTTTTGTCGCAATGTTTTGGTTTTTCACTTCAACTCCAGAACTGAAAATTAGTTAAAACAGGTGCTCTAGTATCCAGAAGGATCTCAGGCTAGTTTTGTACCTATTACTTTGCAATAAACCCTGAAGTTCCAGCATTTGACATCTCCTTAAAGTTAATCACTGAGCAACTTTTATAGCCATTACAAAGGAGCACCGATCAGCTTAAAATGCTGATGACTTTGTAAAATTGTGGTTTGTTAATGAGTATATTTGCACTTATTTTTGCTACTAAAATGTAGTATTTGGAATACAAGCTGCTACCACAACATTCATTTGAACAAAAAAAACCTCTAACCTTAACACTCTGCGTTTCAACAGATTGACCCTTATTTGCCGTATGAATTTACATGTGAGGGAATGCTTCAGAGGATGAACGCGTTTATTGAAAGACAGGTACGAACTTTTATTGTGGGTGAATCTTTTGTTTCACGTTGGGAAGGGAAGACCCTCTCAGTTCTAAAGCTTCTTAATGTTGTTGCTGTCCAAGCAGAAATAGTAACTGTGCAGTCTTTGGCTGGGCAGTTGCTTGCTCAGGTGAGGTTCCCTCAGGGGTCTGCATGTATGTGGGCATTCACGTCTGTGGACTTGGCTTGTGAAGCTCCTACCGGGCACCGCACCAGTGGGATTTTTCATGTATGCGGAGGCTGTTGAACAGTTGAGACAAAGTGTTGGCTACTAGAATATTCATTCTGCATTAAAGATTGGCACTGGGTTCTGATTCATCCATGAATGTCTGATTTACCATATGTCTATGCAAAAATGGATATACTTGTTTGTATTTCAGGAGCTACAGGAGCTTTTTTAATTATTATATAAATATGTATGCACATATTTATACATAGAACATATTATATACATATTTATACAAAGAACCTTCCTTCTTCTGATATTGTATCAAAGCAGAAAGGCAAAGTAATTTTTCAGCATATATGTGACCTCTTTTACAGCTGGCACTGTTGGTGTGCGCACACAAAAATATATTTGCATCATGAAGTATCACATAAATATAGAGATACTTTTGCAGTATGTTTGCTTGGACTTCTGCCTAAGGCCAGATCTGTTGCAAATGCCAACTTTTTGCCTTTTGTTCTGGCTGCTGCAGGAGAGTGATAAGAATAACCTGTATCTCTATTATTCCAATTTTAACTTCCAGAGATTCTTTCAAAAGCACTGGATGGGCTCCTGTGCCTGTATTTCTGAAAGATGTCAGTATTACAGACAGTAATAAAGAATAACATGGCTTCAGATCGAAAGTGTAGTTAACATAACATAGCTATTTCCAACTTCCTGCCAATAAACACTTTGTGCTGTTTGCGGCTGTATTGATGCCATAGCCTGTAAAAGTATCTCTGCTTCTTTTGATTCTTCTGAGTTAGCTGTAAATGAGAGTTTTGGTCAGTAAGGAAGAAATGGAGCTCTGTCTAATGAAGATAGAGTCAATTTAGAGATAGCATCGTTGGGGCAAAACTGTTTCTTTCCCCTCTACACCGCCCCCAAGGGCTAAGCTTTGGCATTTACTGCAAGCTCCTCAGAAATAAATACAGCATTATCATTTTGTTCATTGCTTTGACTAATCATCAAAAGCCATTACTGTTTCACAACCACCAGGATGCTCAAGTACCATTATCAGCTGCATGTACTTAGTGCTGTGCCTGACATGTTAGATGAAGCAAAAATAAACGTTAAGACCTTATTTTAAAGAGTTTGGAGTTGGAGGCAGGCAGAACAGCATCCTCCTTTGTCAGCAGCAACTTATTAAATGGGCTAGGTCTGCCTCACCTTGAAATTGTGGCTATAGGTAAAGCACGTATAAACACAACCTCTGGTGAACCTTAACCTTCGGTTTTACATAACATCTTTTCTTTATTTTACCCTTATGTGTGTAGGACTGTGGGGCAAGATAAACTAGGGTGAAGTTACCAAACTTAGGTTGCCTTCAGTGGTTGATTGGAAAACCAGACACCGACAGCAAACTGCAACACAGCTGTGTGTGCTGGTACCTGTGAAGGCGATGTCCTGAGACATGCTTACTGGCAGCATATGCTGAGGAAGCCTTCCCACCAAGCTGTGGACCAGAAATGGGAGGCTGGTGTCGGCCAAGTTTGGGGGAAAAATTTTCACTAAGACATTAAAAGGTGAAGTCCCCAACAAATGGTGAAGCCTCTGAAGTGATTTCCATGTCTCTGAATAACTTTGTCTTCTTAGAATGCACTAAACCAAATAAATCAATGACACCTGTTAATGAGAATGTGTATGACTAAAGAATTCATTCATTTGCGTTGCGATTTCTTGAAAAATCAGTATCAGTGTTTGTTCCCTCTGATTTTTTTTTTTCTTCTCAATTTATGCCTGAAGTACGTTTTTTCCTCTGACACTTATATTTAGACTCTATACATGTGTATCATACTACTTTGGTTCATCAAAATGCTATTATACAGATAAAGCAGCTGTACAAACTAGTAGTTCATTTATTGTGATTATATGAAAGTGCTTATGAGAATAATATTCATAAAATGTGGACTGATAAGGCCTAACTGTGAACATCTGCTATGTATTATCCAATGTTTGACAAATTATTTAGGATATTAAATTTATGGTTAGACCCGGGGATACAAAAGCCTCCTGCTTCAGCAGAGGAAATCTAAACAGAGAAGAAAAATAAAAAAAACTGATATTGAGAATTGGTAGATGTTTGGGGGTCTTAGTTCCGTTAAAATTTCAAGTAGTTTGCCCTTTCTAGGCCGTAGGTCACAGTCCAGGACCTGTTCATCCAAATATTGGTTTTGTCAGGAGAAAGCAAACCGTGATGGAGTGGGCCCACACTTTTTGATGTCCTTTTGATGAGAGTTGCCAAATGCTGAAGTCATGGCTGAGTATAATGGAATGTTATATAAAGCCAGTGATTAAATTTTTATCTTTACTTTTTCACACTTCAAATGTCAAGACCGTAAAAACCTTTAATAGTTTTTGCTAGCAGGTGTGTTTAGGTACTGTTTCTTCCTTCCCTCTTCTGCTGCATGTGACACTTGACTGCATGCATTGCTTACAGCCAGCTCTTTCATTGCTGGGAGAGCACTTTTACTAGCAGGTCAGCCGAGAAGAGCAAACAAACTCTTCGAACCCTGGTTGCTTTACAGAAGTCTTCAGTCTTTTATGAGTCCAGCTTACTCAGTAGCACTGTGAGTCCCCTGATCCTTTCCAGATGAGTCGCTGCGTGGGCCACTTGAGACATTTCTCACCTACAGGGTGACTGGCCTCTGGAGCTTCCTCATGGTATTTGTGCTGCTACCAAAATAGTTCTGCTCGCACTAGGCTAGTGAAACAGGAGTCACTGAGAGAGCCAGAATGGGCTGGATGCGTGGAAGTAAAGAGTATCTACAGTTGCTTATGATTAATCAAGCAAGGTAAAGGTGGGAAAGAAGCTTCTTTGGGAGTAACGACTCCCCCATTTCAACTAGCAATCAAAGGCAATCCAAGAAGCAAGATGGACTGCAAAATGAGTGTTTGGGATAATAATCACTTATTTTACTAACGGGGAAAATTGCTAGCAAGGGACTGGATGCATCATAATAAAATACTGTCTGTCACTGCAGGATTTCTGTCACGGGCAGGTGATGTGGCCCCCATTAAGTGCCCTTCAAGTAAAAATTGCTGAACCTGGAAAATCCTGTAAACAAGTTTGTCAGGAAAGCCAGCTCATCTGTGAGCCTTCCTTCTTCCAGCATCTTAACAAGGACAAAGCTCTGCTTAAGTAAGTACTTCAAAGCACAAACATATTACTTGGTCTCCTTCTATCGCTTTGTTTTTTGCCACATACGATGCTTAGAGTACGAATTCTGTGAGAAGGGCAGGTGGGGAGAGAAGTACTGTCTGTGTTGGCAGCAGCAACCTGTGAGGTCAGCCCTCAGTCCTTCACAGCAGTGGATGGCAGCAGTTACTGCTGTGCTGAGGGCACTGCTCCACATAGCGTGTTTGGGCGGTGAGGAGTACAGCATTGAGGCGATCACAGAGCCAAAAATTTATGTCTTTTCCTTCCTCCCCCCCACCTCCTACATGCACGCTCTGTACAGTGCCCTTCGATGTCGTGTTGCTTGCATTAAGCAAAGATGCTTGTGCTGCAGTATCACAGATGCCAGGAATAGGATTGTGTTTGAATGGACTCGTAAAACTCAAGGTACACCATTCCATAGCCTTTGCCATACCTTTCTGAGAGCCAGTGAACCTGCATGGTGCTTTACACTAATCCCAACAGTGTTTGGCAGGATGTTTGAGGAAATGATTCAAAAATGAAATGCGTTTTGTTGCAGTAAATAAAACTCTATACACATTGTATGACTTCTGTCAGTTGTTTGCGTGATTTTAAAATGTAGTGCTTCAAGTGTTGCTTTTCTTTCATTTATTGAGCTCTCTCTTTGGTCACAATTAACTTCCATATTGAAAAACATGTATTCGTTGCCAATTAGCAATTAGTGATTCTGCAAACCTTTTACAAATAGTGTCCTATGTAAAGATTTGTGAACCCTTGTGCTAATGTCTAAAGGTATTAGTACCGATTTATAATTCTCACCAGCAATGCCTTAAGGAAATGAATGCTGCTTTCAGGTGCCATCTCTTTGGGAGCATGTCTGTGTTCCTTTCAGAATGAAAACAAAGCACTCAAAAGCTGGGCTCCAACAATCAGTTGCTAGGGAATCTGCCTTCTAGGTTTTCTATCTGCACTTTTTGCTAAATTCATTGTAGAGGGGTTTTATTTTTATATTTTGTTTGAAAAGTTGTAATTTCCAGTGGAGTACAGAAGCAGCTCACATTTGAAATTTTTTTTGTCAGGCTTCTTGCTCTTTTCTAGCTGTCTAGATAAAATTGTGGTTCTGTGGAAAAAAAAAATGTTAAATTCTACTTCTAAAGCTACCACTGTTTCCAGAATAAGTGAAAAAAAGGCTCTGCTAGAATTGCTGCCCTCATGCTTTTAAGCTTTGTGGTCAGAAAATAGCAACTTGAATTTTCCTTTCTTCAGCTAGCTTCTGCTAGCTGGTTGCTCTGAGCAGCTGGTCCTGCTCATAGCACGCTTCAGCCACCGCCTCATCCTCGCACCACACGTCGGGCTGCTCAGGGATGCCTGGCATGGGGCGGTTTGCCTGAGAGAGATCTCTGTCAAAATCAATACAAATCTCTCCTGATTTCAGATTCTTTGGTTTTGTCGTATTAGAAATGCATTGTATATTAAAATGTTAGATCTGAGGAACGATCAAAAACATTTTTTCCTTTTTAATGTCTCTCATTAATCTTTAAGAAAGAGAATAATGCTAAAAAGACTGTGCTGCCCTCTGCAGAGAGAATCTGCGCAGGCAAAAAGAAATGAGAGTAGTATCTGAAAAACTGCAGTTGTAAATGCACTTGATTTAGTATGTAGTATAGCGTTTTATTTTGTTTTAGTGAGTTTAGTACCGAACTCCTGTAAACTGCACCGTGATTTTGATCATGTGCTGTACTTTTCAGGCATAATATCGAATGTCTCACCATCGAGTCTGCAAATGATATTCTGGTCCCCTCTTTTGATGGAAGAAGGAAGCATTGTGTTTTCCAAGGTGACCTCTTACTGTTCAGCTGTGCCGGATCCCACCCAACCCACAGAAGAATCTGCCCGTGCAGAGACTATATTAAGGGACAGGTTGCGCTTTGTAAAGACTGCCTATAGCAGAAGAGCTTCTTTTGAGTTGAGGACAAAATGTAAGTAGTTTTGGGAGGAGCTACTTATTACTTCCTGCACTTTTGTCCAGGTTTTTTGCTGCAGGCAGAGCTATCATTGCTGGGCAGAATTATCTACTAAGAGAGGAAGGATTCATAACAAACAGCTAACTGATCTTTTTTTCCTACAAGAACATTTGCAGTGTAACTCTTCAAGTTGCTTCATCTGTTTGCGACAAGAAATGAATTTCATGTTCTACAGTGATTTGAAGATGACTGCACAGAATAGTTTGTAGAAAATTCCCAGACCCATCATACTTCTTTTTTGGTTCTTTGGGTGAAGTGTTTTCTATTTTTTTTAATGAGTTAGAACATCCCCCATCATGGTTAGCTAAAGGATCTCAACATCATTCCAGTAGAAAATTGAAAAAAAAGTGTGCTTGGGGGGTGGGCGCAGGGGAGGGAGGACTCAAAGTTATTATAGGTGCACTATTTTGGGTACTGCTTTATCTTGAAATGCTATGAAGTGGCTTACTTCACAAGAATTTGGAATCACAAGATAGCTCTATATCCTGTTATTGGGTTATCTGGGCCGAGTTCTTTTTCTTTTTTTTCTTTAACTTGGTATTCAACAAGGTGTTGTCTGCATCACAGCTGCTGCATCACAGCAGTCTGAACAGAAAGCATCGTGAACGAGCAAATAGGCAGTTGCCAGATGTGACACATCTTGGTGACTCGACAGCTGACTAGGGTCGTGGCATTCTTCAGTGTGGAAAGGCCACAAAAGCCTACTGCCATTTTAAGAATGAACTCGTCACAGTTTACTGGTCCCATTTAGAGAGTAATCCTTGGAATTTGCCCATGCTTCTGTTGTAGTCTGTCTACTAGAAATACTGTGTGAAGCAAAAAGTATTCAGCATCTTTGGAGCAATATTATCGTTAGAGCCTCAGTTTGCTACGCCTTCCAGTAGTTAAAGTGTCGCTGAATGACATAGAAAGGTTAAACTAAGCTAACTATAATTATTGTATGGTAGAAATGTAAAATGTCGTCATAACTAGCTAGGTTTTTAAAGAGAAATTTTTTCTGAAGAACAAGAAGAGACAAACAACTGGTAAGAAAAGTCTTGATCAATCTTGTGGGTTCTTTGATTGTTTTTCTCTTTAGTGGGGAGGGTTTTTTGTTTTGCTTTTTGGTTTTTGTTTGTAACAGGCACACCAGTTACAAGTTTAGAAAAAAACAATTCAAGAGTTTGAATTCAAATCAAACTTCATCTGAAGCAGGAGGTTAAATCTTCTAAAATGTCTTCTTTTTATAGAGGTAATTTTTGTTATTTTCAGCAGAAGGTGGCATGCTTGACAGCACCATTGGTAGTCAGGAAGTGATATGCTAAGATTAGTGAGAAACAAATCTGCGGTGTGTTTTGAAAGCAGTCACAGTCTGCATGTTTAAAATTTGGATAAGCTCTGATCATATTGGAAAAAACTCAAATTGGCTTGAAGGTTTTCTTCGTAAAGATTAATATTACCAGGTAATCATGAAAAGCACTAATGAAAAGCATAGACACTTTTAATTTTCGTTTCTTGGATATATCTGGTTGGCTCAGATTTTTCTTGTAACTGGCATTCATTACCTGTGTGTGATACTGATGCATCTCTTGACCTACCAAAGACCAATCAAGGGAAACGCTATTTAATCTTGGATAAATTCTTAAGAGAACAGAAAAGTACCAATTGAAAGTTTCAGTTTCAAAGCAACAAATTAGCTTTTTCAAGTTTGTTTCCTGCCTCAGCACTCCTGATGGTGTTACACTGAACCACTCCGTAACACTGCTGTGGACCACACAGGAACTTAATCCTGAGGTTGCCGAGTATCCACAAGGATATGTGAGAGCTGAACAGCAGGGATACCAGTAACTGGGTTGTGATGATAATAAAATCTGCTGTATTTTAGAGTAATTTTCCAAAAATGGAACAATGGGGTCCTTTAATGGGAGGCAAACGTTTTGTATGAAAAGAAAACAAACACAATCTAGTATGAAATTCTTACTGTTAGCATATCTCAGCATTTGCTTCAGTCAGCACAAATGTAGTTTGCAATTGTTTTAACACCCTCACAAAGCTGGCGGAGGAGGATTAGAAATGGGTCCGAGCAGGCGCAACAATTCATTTTGTATTTATATAAAATGTTCCCCACGTAACTGTGCGTATTCGTGCAACTGGAAAATCCTGCGTATTAAAGAAGGTATACGCTTCTACTGGTGCTGAAAGTACAGGCAGCAGCAGAATTTGTCTTTACTAGTTCAGCCTGAGGTTCTTCAGGCACGAATTTAATTCAGAATGACGTATCGCAGAGCTACATCAGAAACAAGGAGTTGTATGTGTGCGTTTAAGAATGCAAAACGCATAGTTTTGCTGTAGTGTAATTCCTTGCTGTAAATACATACTTGCTTGATTCCCACCACTGTATGGTCCATATGGCATACTGCCTTTTATTTTGCCTCTAAACTTTTATAGATGGGGAGGGTTTTGGTATTTGTTATTATAAGATTTTCTGGTCTAGTGCTTTGCTCAATGGTAAGTCTGCATTTACCACTGCAGGGACAGTCTATTATAAGCTCTTTTTTTTTTTTTTTTTTTTCCATGCTGTAGCACTATTTCTTTCTAGTCTACTGAACCGAATTACTGCATACTGGCAAAAATGAAACAGCAAGCACCAATGCCGCTTGCATTTCAGCCAGGGACAGAATATCTGAACTGGCTTCAGGATCAGCTGGGTCTATGTCCACTGAAATATATTTCTGATCCTATTTCCACTGAAATCTATAAAGAATGAGTCCTTAATCTTAAAGAACAAAGAATCAAGGCCTGTAATTCCATAGGCCTGCATTAGTAACTTTAAATATAATAGCTGGACCTCTATTTTCAGAAGCATTACTTTTATGAAATACAGCTTCAGTCTAAATTTCTGCAAAAGGAAAATGTCATACAAGAGCTGTGAGTGGATAAACTCCATGAGGTGCTGGTATCGCGCTCCCCGTCACAGAGCAGCGTTTGTGCGTGCATCGATACACAAGTGAATCCTTCTGCGGATGAGCACTCAGGCAAGTCCATGTGGGACTCTTTAAAAGTTGGAATGATTTAGTAAAATGTGTAAGAAAACCACGTTTCAGGATAGAGGCCAGCCTGCTGTCCAAGTTCCATAACTACTTTCCTTCCTGATTAAATAGTAAAGGTGTAGTCCAAATATTGCACTTAAATGAGGATATTAGAGATGGGACTGTGCTACTGTTTTCAGTCTGACAGTAAAGCTTGCAGCTTCCTTTACTCAGAAATCAGGTTTTTGCATGACTTGCATTTGAATATATTGATCAGTGATTGATGGGAAAAAATGTCAAAAGTTGCATAGAAAAACATTTTACAAGCTTTTAAACATATCTCTCATATCAAGACATTCTTTGTTTTAAAATTTTGTATTTTTGTATGTGACCTAGTTTTTTCAAAAAATCTTGTTCCTACGAGATTAGAAAACTTGAGAGAAGCATTTACATATTTATTAAAATTAACATAAAATTATGGCTTGCCTTTGAAAGGTAAAGTTGGTAAATACACACTGTTTAAAAATGCCAATATAAACCTCATTTATTTCATATATGCAAGTTGATTTGCACATGTATAAATAGAGTTGCTTTTTGCATTTTTTCCTTAGTTTCTTTGTTTCTTTTTGTACTTTACAGTTGCAGCTGTGTGTTTGTTTATATCAGATTGTTTCTCCTACAAATATTTAATGTTTATGTGCCTTTTTTTATTATTTTCCTTTGGGGTTTGGATGGGTGTTTTGAATGTGGACACTGTCTGAACAAGTATAATGGAACACTAATTGCAGGTGAAAAATAGTGCTTGACGAGTATATATCTGTTAGCAGAATTAGTATTTTTAAATAGCAGGGAAATTGGTTCTAAAAATATAAGGTAAGGGTTAGTAAGATAACGCATTAATGTAACGTTAATGATTCTTACAAAAAGTTGCTTCTGCAAGCAAAACACCCTTTACTGAATATCTGTAATTTGACACGAGTGCTCCTGCTAGGACGGGATGTCTGTTCAATGACCAGAGAGCAAACTAAACCCATTATATTCCCTAGGGAGACAACGCTATCAGAAAATATCTAGAAATAGCCATATCTGATTTGATCAACAGGAAGAATTAAGATCTGCATTGAAGTTTGTGAGGTGCTTGGTTTTTCAGATAAGGGCGTCTGTAGATGGAAATGCTCAGGGTGATTCCTGGTGCTCCTACAGCCCTTTTATGATACCTGAATTTAGGAGTCTCAGTGGAGAGGGAACTCTGGCTATTCATCTTGCTGCAGATGTTTTTCCTTTCAATGCTACTGCTTTTCTGTAAGAAAGACATTTTGCCTAATAGCTGCTGCTATATAAAAGGCTTGTGGACAGAGCCAGGACTCTGCGTGTTCCCCCTTCAGCTCTGCCCCCAAAACCTCGTACCAGATCTCAAAACTTGCTTGTTGACAAGCATTCGACTTGTCCTAAGTTCCCATCGGCTGCAAATGAGGTTGTTCGCCAATGTCTTCTCTCCTTACCGGATCGTGCTGTACTGCTGTCCTTTAAAATCCTGCTCCCTGCCCTTGGTTTATCCTTTGCACGGAAGACGTGCCCTCCCCTCTCAAAAATGAGTGGCCCCTCTACATTATCAAGGTGATTTACAAGCTTGCTACTCTCAACATAAACAAAACTCAAATTGCTTTCTTAAGTACATGTTTTGCTCATGGTACCTTTCAGGACCAGATTTTGCTCCTAGCAAAATAAATGAAAGGGGATGAATCAGGCTGGGTACAAGCTCATCCAAGTCTAATTAACTTCATGCCTCCCACTGGCTTCAGTGATAGCAGAACTCCTCCTTTAATTTCTCTTCCAATTAAAAAAGCAGCTCTCCCTTTTTAATAAAGCACTCTGTCTACCGCATAGAGACCAAATGCTTGCAGGTTTCATTGTACGCGTTAGCAGCAGCCAGTTGTGCTTGCCGCTATGGCACATGTCACCGCTGACTAAGTTGGTGTTACCTATTATAAAAGTGTCAGTTCAGAGCTTGGTTAACTGTCTGTCCTGACTACATTTTGAAGCACTGGGGGCAGTGGGGAGTGTCTTTTTTTTTTTTTTTTAAGAAACTATTAGTTTTCCATTTCCAATTTACAGTCTTTTTTTCCAGGGGTGCTAACTTTTTTGGCATGGCTGGTTCTTTGTGGTGTTGCCCTACAGCTGCTATGCCTTCGACTTTTGACTTGTGATTGATTTCCATTTGTAGTTCTGCTTTGATCCCATCATTTTAGGGACCACTGTAAAGTCAAGGAGAATAATGCACTGACAGATGTATGCTTCTCTGCGGGCAGAAAACGCCAGGGGCAGATATGGTTTCATTTAGATATGCTTTAATACTGCTGTAAATGTGACATCAAAACATATCGTTTTATGGGCCGTGGCTTAAATCTTGTCTTCATATTTTTAAGCATTCTATAGTTTTTTTTAAAGTTAGTTTGTAACTTCCAAATATTATATTTAAATGGAATGTGTAAACAGCAAGCTCCACGTATCAAGTGTGAAATGTTTACTGTAGGAATGTGTTGAAACTACCAGAGGCTGAACCTCGGATCTGAGGCATTGTTCATGTTCTTTTTTCCAGGGAAAAACAACAAAGTGCAAGCATTGTCAATGCATCTTGCTTTCATAGGAGTAATCCTTTACATATTCCCATAATTAAAACCAATAGTATTTTTGATTCAGCAGACCTCTCTCAACAGCACTAAGCCACCTGCTTATTAAATGGGTAAATAAAATCCGGTCCTCAAAGAATTGATAAAAGGAGTAATAACTCCACCTTCCCCACACAAAAACTGCTTAAAAAATATCAGCTGTAATCAAATCAGTAATGCCCTTCTGTCTCGGGGATCGATGCAGGCGTCTTGCACAGACTCCATGTCCTTTAACTAACGCATGGGACCAGCACTGGTCACGCTGCCTAAGGGCTTGCAGAACCAAAGCATCGTGGCCGCTGCTGCCTTCGTGTCTCACAGCAGCGATACCACGCTGCTGCCTGCCTGTAACAGGAAAGCACGCCTGGCTGGCAGCGCCGTCACACCGCGGGTGCCAGCCCTCGGGCAGCACTGCTCCCCTCACGGCCGCGCTCCTGCGGAGCCAGCGAAGCCGGGAGTAGCGCCGCTGCCTTCGGTGGGGCCGTGCAGGTGCTCGGCAAAGCGCGTGCCCCACGGCCTGCCTCGGATCCCAGCAGCTATTTGGGTAGCTCCAGGTACCGCGTAGGAGCACAATAAATAGGGTAAGCTGCTGTCTGAAGGCAGTTCGTCTTGGTAGGGTTCTACCCAAGGCTAATTTGTTACGTTCATTAACACGTCTGTTGCAATACAATGGCAGTGAAAACCATTTTTAAGAAGTCGCGGTTTTGTTTGGTTTTCACAAAGGAATACAGCAGAGGAGGAGGAAACGGCAGTTTTTACCAAAGGAAAAAAAGAGTAAATTGTATGAGAAAAGTCACCCTGAAGATTCTAAAAAAAAAATAGGGGAATATTCACAAAGCTAATCTGACTTTAGAGAGGCTTATCTCCCTAAGCTTGCTTGGCCGACCACGGCAGGGTCAGCCTCCAGAGGGAAATGTGGGGCAGCTCTTCGGGTTCTGGTCTGATCCGTTCCCCAGAGGAGCCTCTCTACGGGCGAAGGCTGTACGATTCTGAATGCCTGCAGCGCTGTAAATGGGAGAAACCAAACCAAACCCAAACCTACTGAAATCTGTAAAAATAAAAGCTGCTTTTTGCAGATAATAATTTGGACTCAGAGAGAGTATTTATACGTCATTGAGCTGGCTGGTACTATGTGTGTTCAGTTTAAATTCTCTCCTGAAGTCTTGATTCTTTGTTTTATTTAAATGGTTGTGTTCCACTATATTATGTTCAAGCAGTTTGATTCAGAAAGAACAGAACACAGTGGTTCGCATACTGTCAAGTTACTGGTGTTCAATAGGATGGGATTATTTTATTTTTTTTAGAAAAGTAAATGTCTGTACTTTAATGGCATAGAAAAATGCTTTGTTTTCACTGTTGTAGAAAGAAACTAGGGAGAACTTTATTTTTCAATAAACTTTTTTCTTGTGTGATTTGGATTTATGATTGTTTTCTGCTTAAATGGGAAGTCCATGAGCTGCCTATTTCTGAAATTGCATTTGTGTGGCTTATCCTGCAATTCTGCAGCTGTTGCTAGCCCACCTCTTAGAAGTAAGCCGTAGCACGAACAGTCCCAGCTACCCACATCCTGGCGATAAGAACAGGCAAGTAATTATCTTTTGGTTTTGGTTTGTTTTAAATCTAAGTTGGATTTAAAAATGCATAACATCGAGCTTCATTTCATGAGGGCAGGTTTGCCGCTGCAATAGTTAAGAAATTCTCAGTTTCCTAGAAATTTCAAGCACAAAAGGAAGATCTGGGAATTGCACGGTGAGATGCTGATATACAGTACGTACTTGCACGATACGCTGCGCATTTCAAAAATAAAAGCTACGTTGTGTTAAAATGGCCTTCAAGAGCGTTGTCTTTCAAGATCCAAGTTCAATCACAAAGAGCTTGCGCTGCTCATGAAACGCCAGCATGCGGAACAAGACCGAGCAGGAAACTTTGGACCACGTGCCTGCATCGCCTTGGTGAGCATCGCTCCGATGGCCGGGTTGAGGCTCCCGCAGCTGAGAGCAGCTGGTGCCGCAGCAGCGACCACCTGAGAGGTGCCTGAGAAAGCCAGAACTGTGTACGAGACAGTAACGTGTCTTTAGGGGACTGCAGTGAGCAGCCAGTGCACTGATAGGTGCTGTAATAGAACGCCTTGGAGGTATAAACTGATGTATCAAAAAAGACATGCAATATAAATGTCTACAAAGTGGAATTTCGTATACTAAACTGTCAGTTTATTGCAGTTGCATCCATTCTGTTTCTGTCCAATTCATTTTTTGTTCTCCCCGGTGAGACTGAGGGAAAGGTCATCTCTTGTCAGCTTCGGCTAGAAATTTTGAGAGGTTTCAGTGGAGGTGTCTGGGAGTAATAGAACAAGCTAAGAGGGGACATAGATTGTATTCAGTAGTAAAATGAATAGGGGGAAAAAAAGTGAAAAATGAAGACCAGGAAGCCAAGCTCTTTTTTATGTTATAGAACATCCAGTTGTAACACAGTTGCTATGTACTTTTTAAAACTACACTGGAGAGAAGCAACTTCTTACTTTGCTTTACCAGTACCTGTTTCCAACTTTGTATTCTGATTAATGACACACACCACTGGTAATCAATAGCATAAATCAAGATGTCCAACTGAAGCAGGAACGTGACATGCCTGCAAGCTGGCAGAAGGTTTGTGACTTGGTTTTGGATATCCAGTTGCAGATCTTTTCACTAGCTAGAATTAGGGATTTTAGTGCATCACGACTAAATGGGATGGTTTTCTGCTGCAGATTGCTAGCTGTGCTTCTGAAACAGCCTTATAGCACTATTCCTGTGGGGTGAAGTATCTGAATATCCCTCACCAGCCACCCCTTCTTATGGACATTTCCTTGGCATACTTCACCTCAGATTAAAATGGGTGAAAAACTCATTGGATCTGTGTTGCTATTCAACATACCACAATTCCCAAATGTTTGTTAACATCAAAATGAATTAGCAGAGAACACTCCTCATTTAGTCCCTTCTTCTGTTTATTTTTGGAAATGTTTTTCCTGCTTCATTCCCCTAATTATTGTTCAGCTTTGACATTACAAGGAGACGTCTGTAAAATGGTAAGCAGCTAGAGTCAGATGTGGGCTGTGTTGCAGTCACGTAACAGAAAAAAAATGTATGAGCGTTGGAACTTGGAATGAGAAATACACATGCCGTGCAGCTGGATTGGAAAGATCGTTGGGGGAGATTAAATACTAAACGCTTTAACTCTCGCACATTTAAACTGGTTTCGGTCAAACTCCATGTGGTAGGGAGCCCACAGATGGAAACATCTGCAGTGACTCCTTCGTGCTGCTCTCAGAAGGCTGCCCTCACGCTGCTACTTCCTTTCAGCATGCAGCAGACGGAGCATCCCAGTTGACTGCCTGACGATGCTCCTAATTTACGGTTATGCTTGTCGGGACTTGCACATTTTATTACTGTACTGATTGTGGGGATTGCATTTAACTAAAATCCTCACAGTAAATCTTTGTTGCCAGAGGTTGAATGTTGTTCGCACTAAGCAGGCTCTGGGTGTAGTCTCACGCGTACGACCTTGCCCTGGGGGCATGCCCTCCCCGGGGGACCTGTTGTGGGGCCTCGGAGGAGCACGGGCTGGCTGACGGCATCTGCTTCATGCACATCTGTGACAAGGGAACCTTCAAAGCAAAGTGCTGGACAAAGATGCTCAAACGGTAGCACCATTTCTAAAGAAAGCATACCGCGGTATCAGCCTTGGGTGTTTCAGCAAGTAACAGCTGTTGCTGGCAATGTCCAGCCGTTCTCTGCAGTAAAAGCAGCACCCAGTCGCTAGAGACCCCTCCTAGCTTTGACTCCCCCTCCATAGCAGGGAGGAGGCAATGTGATTTGCCCAAGGCCATGCTGCAGGCTCGGATTCTGCTTCACGGCTCAGCCCCAGTTAAAGGACACGGGATTTGCCACTTGGCCGGTTTAGGATAGGTGTCACCTTTACGCCGTGCTATGTGGGGAGGTGAAGGGTGACAGTCCCAAATGGCCTGTGTCATTAAGATGCGCGTTCAGAAAAATACTGGGGTTGGTGTCAAGAGTGTTAGCTGACAACAATGGGACATTTCCTTGCTATTTGCAAACCAAACTTTAAGAGCAGCCCTTCTGTAAAGGCTTTGTGGAAAATGTACCTGCAGCCCTCCTGCATCTGTTTTCACCGGTGGCTGCGTCCCATCTGGACGTGCACGTGGTGTTCATGTGCTGCTCCTCTCGCATGCTGCCAGAGCAGCGGCCGCACTGACCCCATGGGAAACCGGTAGCACTGAACAGGTAAAAATCAAGAACTGCTCAGGGCTTCCCCAGGTGCTCAGCTGGTGGCTGAAACGAAGAGGAAAGCATCCAGCTCCCAGGCGTGGCAGGAGCAGCAGCAGGAGATAGCCCTTGGTTGCTATTTGCTTTAATTACGCTCTCCAGTTGCGCAACCTGGTCCTGCAGGAATGGGTTTGTGGGTGCTGCTCCTGCCTGCTTACTGGTACTCGATCAACAGCGACAGGCTCGGTGATGTGCTTTGTCACAGCACCACTTGGCGGCAGTGCTCGTACCACAGACCAGCAGCAGCCTCCTAAAAGCAGCGCTGAGAAATGAGAGGTGCTGCGAGTGCAGCAAAACCACTCTCCTACCTGCAGGTGCTGGACGGGGCAGCTGCACAAAGCCGTGCATCCCAGGGATAATCTCTGGTCAAGAGCTTCAGTGTGTCCTTACCTCTGTTGCTGCAGAGGCAGCTTGCTGCTGTCATGGGCTGCTCTCCAATATTCCATCCTCAGAGACTTCAAAAGACAATGGACAGTGAGGACATTTCTTGAGCAGAAATTTGACTGCCTAGGAAAACTTCGTTACCAGTCTGGGAACAAACATTCCAGCTTGGTGTATTATTAAGGCTTACTATTTGTCTAGTGACCTAACATCTCCAAGTGCTGATGCACAACAAGGATACCAGAAATGTCTGTGCTTTCCCAGGCAGCTGGGATTGCAGAAATGCAAGCAGTATTATTAGCAGCGAGGAATTCTCTGGGACATTCTCAGAAGCACATATACAGAGAAATTAATTTGACATTGTCCGAGGAACTTCTTCTCTGAGGTCTTTGCTTCAAGTCCACTTCTGGAACATCACTGTCTGCAAGGAGTTTCTCTTGAGGCTCCATTTTTCCACGATGGCTGGATGATGTTTGTTTATGGCTTGCCTACAGAGCTGGAAGTGGACTAAATCAGCGAGGGATACTACCTTGGTGATCTCTGGGTTCAAAAAAAGTTCACTTCTGTCTTTTAGCCAGAAGTGAGACCTTATCAATTTCCACTATCTAACAATGGAGGTATTCTAAATATGCCTCATGCCTACCTGGTGTATGCAAGGCATGGCTTGGGATTCAAGACTGCAGCTGCTGTGATCCTTGCTCTGAGAGTTTTTGATAGCTTCCTTCTCTGCTGAACTACATGGCCAAACGCAAAGCCTCAGATTCACAGTCACTTTCAGGGATTAATTTGCAACTCTGGGTTTGGGCAGGCTTTAGTAAGCGGCACTTTGCACTCCCTGTGTATGAACACTGAACTTCCTTCCTTGTGTCCTTTGCACAACAAAGAGCATCTGGTAGTGCCAACAAGCCTCTGCAGCTTGTGATCACCAAGCAAAATATTATGTTGGGCAGCGCCAAGGTTCAGCTGTATAGTCCTGAGCTACCTCAGCTTTTGAAAATTCCACCTTCAGTTAGAATAGCTGGGAACTCACTTGTTATCTCACAGCTAGACAACAACTGGCACAGACATTTAATAAAGAAAACTAATATAGAAAATGTTGCCTTTGGGTGACTGGCTAGAGCAGAACATCTCAGTAAACTGGATGAGCAGTTATTGTCTTTCTTTACATAATATACCGTAAGAAGTGTCTTTGGTGCTAGCTGGCTTCATCAGCATGTATTTGTTCTCATTTCTGAGTATCACTATTTCCTGGTCTTTTTCCTTTGAAGTCTCCCAAGTGTTTCAGTTATTTCCTTGTATTTACCTGCTGGTATCAGAAGTGCTTTGAAGCACCTGTGGTAACTGAAAAGCTTCTGCAGTTGTATTTGGATAGGCTAGGCTAGGCTAGGATAGGATAGTTCAGCTGAAAGGGACATTCCGTTTTGCACTGGACACTGCTTTGAATGTCCTACATGCTTTCATTGGTCTAGGGCTTCTGTGTTGCCAAGATTACATCAAGAGTTAAGTAGCTTGCCACAGCCAGCGTTACCTTCTTGCTTCTCTTCTGAAGCAGTTGGTGCTGCTCTCTGCTAGAAACCGGCTGCTGTAGAGCACAGCCCTGCGGAGCAGCACTTTTAGTAGTTCCCAAGTGTCATTCTAATGACTAGCAATGGGACTGGAGAAGTAACAAAGCCCCTGGAGAGGTGGAAAAGGGTAAACAGTACTAATAGAACTAACAAAACCATGAAATGTGTAATACAGGTATGTTCAGGCTATGGTTCTGTGATTCTGACGATTGACAAAAGTGAATTCATCAGCAGGGAAATACCCATTCCATGGCTCTCTTCAGGGAACTTGGACTTAGAGAAGAAACATAATGGGAAAACATCAGGACTAAGCAAAAGCATAACAAATTAGGACCTTGTGCATGAAGAAAGGGGTTAGGGGTGGTATGTGCTATTCACAAGTCCACCTTTTGTACAGTGACAACTCTTCTACACTAGGTCTTTCTGGAGTTCTTGCTGGCTGCATTTATAAAGCACCTCCTTGTCTTGCCAGGTGTTGTACTTCCATCTTACACTGAGTGACAGGCGATGCCTGACATTATCCAGTGACAGCAAGGCATAAGCAGCACCAGGATACAGATAGCAACAATATTATAAAGTTTGCATACAACCATTTATACAAACTTAATTGATCCAAAATATGTGTAAACCAGCTGTAGCAGCAGAACAAAATTCATTTTGCGTTAAAGCATTTTCTGTTCTGTTTCAAGAGGAAGCGAGTGTCACCTTCCCAGTGCTGTGCACCGCAGGCAGGCACTGTCAGGTCAGTGAAACCTCTGGGTGGTCTCTTCCTACGCGTATCATTTGGCATTTGGTTTTAATAAAGATCCTTGAGAACCTGGCTGAGAATTTGCTAAATGACATATGATGGGAAATACGGTTTGAGATAACGCAAAGCATAAGTAAACAATTAGTGTCCCCACTTAACATCAGTCACTAAACAGGCTAATAATCGTAGATCTACTCTCACTTACATAATCTGTTGTAGAGTAGCTAGAAATGGGGATTTCTAGCTACTTGGCTACTTACCATAGTCCTATTTCAACCTCTACAGTGGACTGTCTGCTATTTTTTATCCACCTTTGATAAACAGAAGCAACAATACTGGCTCTGTGTTGTGAAAGCCAACCTGAAATATATAAAATAAAGAGAAAATGGATATAGCCAGAGAATCCAGTTTAATAGGCTGCTATACAGGAAGACTTTGCTCTATGATACATTCTGGAAATAGTTTTCAAATGTTACTTACAGGTACTGTATAAAATAGATACCAGTTTTATTGATTATACATCAAGAATCTTTGATAATTTAACCTGCTATTAAGTAATACATAAGACGTGTGATGGAAGGTGAGCAACACTTTACAGAACAATCTAAATCTAATAAATAGATCTCTATCTCACCACCAGGTTGAGCCACTGCTGTGTCACTGTCAGACTACAGAGCAACCACAAAGTCACACACGCTGACACAGCTGTGTAAAGTATAATAGAAGATGAGAATCCCAGTCCTCAAGCAGCTCCTCTTCCTTGCATGACTTTTTGGCTTTGGTCTGTACAGTAATACTGCGTGTGCTTGTTTGGTCCATGCAAAGCAATGAACAGTGTTTTCTTGTTAGGAAAAATAGAATTTAAATTGAAGAGGTATAGTTTCAATTAGTTCAGGATTAAAATGAAGTACCTCTCTGCTCACAGAAAGGTTTGTAACTGCTCTTTCTGTGTGTCTAATTAAAAAGGGGTGGAAGAAGTGGCTACTTAAGTGTTTTAAGCAACGCAGCTCTTGGTGTCCACTCTCTACACAGGATACTCTTAGCCAAAGAGGTTAGCAAGGCTTGTACTTCTGTTACAGCACATGGTTAGGAAAACACAGGCCAGGAGAAAAAAAACAGAATCTGAAACTGGCACTTCTTTACCCACAGGTTTATCACATCATTAAGAACACTTTCACTCTAGAATATACAACATGGCAGCTGGGTTAAAACTGCAAACTGCATGTTTTCTATTTTCACAGGAATCGATAGCATACTTGACAGAAAAATGCTGCTGTTTCGCTGAATTGCAAGCAGTGTGCACATATGCCAGTTTTACAGAGAGATTTCCCATTAAAACAAACTTTAACAAAAACAGACCACGGGAAACAAACCGCATATTTAATAAAATACCATTGGCACCACTTGCCAAAATGTATGATGCTGTAGTTCTACAGTCCTTACAAAGAAGAGGGTGTGATCTTCACTCAAACATTTCGTAGTGGCGCGTTTGCCTTACACGTGGTACCATATCAATAAGCAGCCTGCAGAGGAAAGCACAGGAGTGTTTATGTAGAGACACAAAGGAAAGCCCTAGAATTGGGGTGCTTTATTTACTTATTTATAAATATGAGTTTATTTTATAATTAAAAGAGAACTCGCAGGTAGCAACAGCCTTATCTTGCTTTCTCCTGATCAGAATTAATTCTGCCCCAAACCTGGTTCTGCCCAAAAGGGAGTCTAAAACTGTGTGATGGTGTCGCCTTTAGAAAGTTTGGATGCACAGCTGCATTTGGAAACTAAAATACACAGCAGCAGTCACTTTTGGCCACAGAAGACACATGGGGGTTTAGTGGAAGAAAGCATGTTGTAGCAACCTGTTTCACACAAGGCTGTTGTAAGAAGGCATCTAACAACAGAGAACTGCAGTAGCTTCAGCAACTGGAAAAATCAGGTCAGTTGCCAAAACAGAATTCAGTTTTATCCTTTACTTTCTTTGTTATCCTTCACTGTGTCTTGGTGACACGATGGCTGAGCTGACTGTCGAGCAGAATGATGGCATGGATGTAGCATGAATTTCAGAGGCTGTACAAAAGGCTTCTGATGCCATTTGGTACATCTAAACACTTTTGTACTGATTTGCCTCTGCAGTTTTCCAAAATAGCTATGGAAATAATAATGCAATGGAAATAATAGTGATTATACTGGTTTTCCAGGAATGGTATTCTCCATTAAAATGTTAATTTTCCAAGTTTAAGGAGAAAAAAAAAAAAAAGCACACAGCTTCCAGATGAGGGCTTACTGCAGCCTAGGGCTAGTTCTCAACAATCATGATTCCAATTAAATAAGTTGCTGTGTCTCCCCCTTTGTCTTATGGCAGAAAGAGGGCTGAAACACAAAACCCTTAGATTCCATGCAGCCGAGGGAAATTGTGGCAGTAAAGAAGCATGTGGCAGAGCTTCATTTCATCTTATTCTATTTCTGATGTCATGAATCGATAAATCATCTTACAATTCAGTAGAAACAATATTATTTGAAATACAACTGGCTAACCTTCAGTTCAGAAGTTGCTACAGGGTAGGGCTAAGAAAGAAATCAGAGGTAAGATCATTCTTTAAACTTAGGCTTCTTACCTTAAACCTATGGTTTCTTTGGAAAAAAACAGTGCTTAGAAGTGTGCCATAAGAGCAGCATGGAGTGATCTTACCCAAGATTTGAAATTATTTTTTCCAATATTCAAATATTTCAAGGCCAAAACTCTACATTTCCTTACCATATTTCTAAATTCAGCTATATAAAAGTCTCCTAAAAATTATTCCAATTTCTCTTTAAGTTCTGGCTTTCTTCCTATGGATAAGAGACAGATGATCTTCTGTCCCTTTTCGTGCACTGTGCTTCCATATTGACAGATAGTCTAACAAATACCAGTGATAGATTTTACTGGAGTTATACTGGCATTTAAGAGCTATGGCTTTTTACATTAAAAAGACAGCCCATCTGCAGTATATATTGAAATACGTACTAGCAGGAGATACTCACTTGATCCCATAGGCAAATATTGTTAGTCCAATTAAAACTCCTATACTGCCATCCAGATACCAGACAGAAGAATTGTGTTTAAAAACTTCTGCGCTAAGAAGGATGGAAAATCCCATTATTCCACCTACAAGAGAGTTGAAACCTAGATGGGGGAAAGAAAAAAGAAAGGAAGAACCAAATCTCAACAATCTCACATAAGAAGATGTCACCTGTAGGGAGAAAAGCTGTGCCTGTGCCAGTACCACCAGAGAGGGCACGGACCCGTGTGCGAGGTGACATGGGGCACCTGTGTGCTCTTGCACTGTGTTAAGGAGGCAGCGGTGCAATTTGTTCACATATGGTTAGCCAGAGGTCTCTGCAACGCTTCATTTCTACAAATCAAACTTTGAATATCTGGGGTCTGACCAGTGTTTTGTAAGACCTCTGTCACTTGTCACTTCTGATTTAAAATACTTTACATTCATTTCCCTGTACTGTGTCTTGATTTAGTTGGTCCCAAACTTCTCATTCTTTGTTGAGTTTCAAATAGTAGATCATACCTTGATGACATATGAAAAACTCTGACTTGAAATAGTGTTATGTTGTGTCATGAGTCAACTCCAGTCAGCTGTACTTACCCATTTTTTTCCCAATTCTCCATGCCTGCCAACAGCCACATGCATGACACTTACTCCCAAATGTTTCCTTCAATCCAGGCCTCTCACATCCTGTCCCTGCCTAAGTCATGTTAATTTCTTCTGAAAGATGTAGCTAAAATTTGACCTTCTATGGCCAACCCTAATAGCTGAAATACTTGTATAATCCATCCATATTTTGATTAAGATGCACCAGATTCCTGTCAGTAGATATTTAAATGGAAAGGAAACCCTGGCATGGAAAAGCACATGCTACTTAGCAGGTCTGTGGCAGAATGGGGAACACAAAGGTTTCAGGCTCCCAGACGTGTGAGAAAAGGGTTTGGGGTTGTTGGTTTGGGTTTTGTTTGACTGTGGTAATACATTCTGCAATTGGGATCACAAAACTTGCATGTAAGTACTTGATTACCGGATTAATTATACCAGTATAGCTAAGCCAATATTGACACAAAGTACTCGAATGAAATCCTGATCTTTTTTATTCCCCAAGCAATATAGCTTATACTGCTAATACGTCAATGAAATACAGTGTGTGTGTGTATAATGTATTAAGTATAAATTAATTAACTATATATTTAAACCACCGTTACTTCCGCTGCTCCAGCTTAAGTCAGATCCCATCAGCATGATATGCAAAATGCAGGAAGTAAGTAGACATTTTCTTGCTATTATCGGCTGATGGTTCCAAATGATCTAAAAGCTACTTACAAAGGAATTTGTCCTCTCTTCCTGACTCATTCAGTCAAACTTTTCTTTGCTGGTGTGGCAGGAAGTCATGTAATGGCTGCAGGTATGAATCCAGATGCCACGTTCTGTGCATAAGGCTAGCACAGGAAAAAACAGGTGGCTAAATCTGGGAAGGAAATGGGTAGCTAAACCCTACAGGAACGTTGGCTGACATTACCTGTCTGTCTGATCTCTGCATCTGTCCTTTGAGATGGTACAAAATGCAGGATAAGAAAGGGCTGTATTTATTATCCAAAAGGCCATGAACTTTTGCTATACACAAACTGTATAAATAACATTTTGCCTTATAAGGATTAATACATTAAGGCTTTAAAGAGTGACTGTTGTGAAGCCCTATTCTAAAACAAAATTATTCTAAGAACAAATATCCTTAATACAGGTTGATATGTATGAGAGAGAATCTACTGTTTGAAAATAAACCTATTTTTCAGGAAGAAAAATGTATGCTCTAGTTACTCAAAACAGTTTGCTGGTCTACAGCCAGTGATCACAGGAGGTAAAACAGCAGGAAACAGAAAAGAGTAAAAAAAGATATGCAAGGGAGTGCTAAATCTGTCTCAGACACTGAATCACATTGTCTCCTCCTGATTGTTAATAAACTAAGTATATATGTAAATATTATTTTGTGAAAGAAGATATTTAACTACACATGGTAAGATCAGTCTCCTACATTTTCTAAAATAGTTCTAGGAAGAAAGTAGAGATAAAAAGCAGAACGAGCTAATTGTATACTTTATTCCCTAATTTTTTTAATCAAAGGATGAGCAAGCTCCAGCTCAGAAGCAATATAATTAGCACAAGGATGTAATTATGGGGGAAGTGATTTCTGTGTCATACAGGAAACCAATTCGGAACTAGAGTTATTCAGGAATTTTTCAGCCAATATTTTGTCTGAAAAAAGTTGAATGTTTAAAAAACTAGTCACATTTTTTTAAAGGGAGGGTTAATCATTCGCCTGCTCAGAAATAGTTCTAAAACAGTCAACACGTCCCACTTACACTCTGACAGCTAAGGAAGTCAGACTCACTGGTCTGGTTCCCAGGATCCCAGGATCCTTTCCAGAATCCATAGTAAGGAATAGGATCACTGAACAACGTGGTCTGTTGGGAGAGAATGACACATGCAGGGAGGCAGTAGCTTAGTCCTACCCCCTGCACTGCTGTTTTGATTCCTTTTTTGCTTATTTTGTATTTAAAATATAAATACTCATGAAGTATTTATGTAAGTGGGACAATGTAAAACATAAATACTCGTGTTATCACACATCACAAAAAAAAAAAGTAGGTTTAAATTACTTATAATAAAGCAATTACATGCATCGCTAGAGTAAACTCAGAATTGAGTTTCCTTACAGCGAAATCTTTAGCAGAGGAAAACAATTTGTATCCTGCAATCCATGAATCCTTAACACTTTACTGTGTATGTTTACAGAGCATTTCGGACTGCTGCTGCCAAAACAGCAACAGCTGGGCACTACACACCTGCACCGCCAGGACAGTAGCAGTGAGGTCTTCCACACAGTGTATGAGTTTCACCTCGTGACAAACCCTGGCAGCGTGCGGGACAATAGGTGAAGGCATTGTTTTCCACATGCGATACTGTGGCGAGCAAGTGGCAGGAAAAGAACCAGGGCGGCAAATTACATCTACAGGGGGAGTAAGAATGGTGGCTGTGATTCCTGCTGCGGGCGGGGAGGCGTCTCCTGCAACAGACTTGCTACATACGCACTGTAGGGATGAGTTTGTCCGCCAGGTGTAGGCAGCAAGGATAGCTGTGTCTTAGCCAAAGCTATAGAAATTGGTGTCTTATCCCCAGGCTGTAGTCTAACCTGTGACAAACACACATCTAATTGATTATGTGCTCTCTCTCTCTAACTCTCTACTATTGCTTACTATTTACCCGTTAACTGCTTGACTTCCACCAGGCATACCCACTTCAGCTGATGTATCTGTGTAAGATGCCAGTGGTACCACAGATCGTTGTGGTACCCTGAGGGAGTCTGTAAGAGCAACAGGATTGTCTTCACACTCACCATCAGTTATCAGCGCTCTGCTTGTAAGGACCTTTCCCAGCATAAATTTGATCACTGCCAAAACAGTGCAAAGGATGCCACTTAAAACGGAGACGCTATACAGAAAATCATCCTGAAAGAAAAGATGTCAGACATTAGTATATCTTCTGGTCTCGTCCCATATATTAAGTGACAAATAGTACTCGTTAGTATGCAATTACTTGTGCCACTTAAGTATACAACCTGACAAAAAGATTTCCTGAGTTATGACTTTCAAAATAAGCTGGTGCTGATTTTGTTTATATTACTGTCAGTAACTGCTCTTGCAAACATAATTAATGATGGTTCCAAGCAACACATTTTGAGTGGACACAAACTCCTCAGATTCAGGAGATTATATGCCTGCTGGGCTGACTGCAGACTGCCTAGTAATCTGATGTCTAACGCAATCAATAATGAAGTCTCTGCATGCAGGACAAAGGATTGAATAGAATACCACTTACCAGACCTTTGTTGATTTTTTGTGTGTGTGAGAAGTAATAACTTAATATTGTTTCTGAGTCCGCAATTGCTTTGATTTTGTTTGGTTTCCTTCTTTCCTAAGGTAAAGTCTGCTCCAAGCTACTGATGTGCAAATTCAGGTTTAGCTCTTAGAAAACAAATTTCCGATGGGCTGTCATTTCAAAGCTACAGAAATATCCACTTTGCTTAATTTGAATACATAACATGGGCTCCCTAGGCTCCCTCGATAGAAAGCTGAGCGTCTTTGCAGGGCAAATAAGACTATCTAATTATTGTTTAACATACGTTATCTAAAAGGTCTTCTGCCTCTTTCCCCTGACTATTTGGTGTTCGGCTGGGGCGAGCAGAACCCCTGCTGGGTGCTGAAACACAGGCACTGCAATCAAGTGCCTACAAGGGGTCCCTGCGCCCCCTCCCCGCCGAGGTCCATCAGCCCACGGGCTATGCAGAGAAACGCGAGCGAGCGGTAGCATGCTTGCCTGCCACCTAACCACAGAGCTTTGAAATAGATTAATTTATTACTCTTCATAGAAGCTTTAATTTAAGCTGTTGCAACATCAGTACAAATAAAGGAAATGGCAAGTTTTTTTTTTTTTTATCTACAGGTCTAAGTGGGCCAGTGCCATTGGGACCCTGCTACCGATTAAAATACTCTGGCAAAAATCTCCGTTGATAGTAAACATTGTCATAATGATTCATCATCACCTCCATCCATTTTCATTATTTTAGCATCAATTCAAAATCCAAAGAAATCAAAAAAAAAGGTTTTGAAAGCTGCTTAGGAAGATAATCACGCAGGATATAAATGGTGACTGGGAGAAGGATGGAAAGAGCAATGCAAAGGGGTGCCACATTATTTTCAGCTGGTTTGGTGTTTTCTTGTCATAACATGCATCATTGATTTTTGGGGTGAATTCAGGTGGTTGTTTTCATTTTAAAGTGTTACTAAACTCATACTACATATACATGCATCTTGACATTTGTTCCAGCTGTAGTATTATGATCAAAATTAGTCTAACTGCCTTACTGGCAGCCAAGACAACTTAAATGTGATACAGGTTCCTGAATAAACTCATAAGTGAATTAATAAACAGGCTTTATATAGAGGGTTCAGGAACTAAAAAGCTTCCTAATTTTTTTTTTTATTTAATAACAGAACACAAGCTCATTTTGCTGCTAATACTAAGCCAGTGACCACTGCTAATGCAGAAGACCTGATCGTCACAGCTCCTTTGCTAGCACAGTGGACATAGAAAAATGAAGAAACTAAAAAAACCCTGCTCTTAATGAGAACACCTCAGCAGCTTCTTGCTTTAGACTGTGCAGAATAGATTTTCAGAAGATTCTACTACCTCCTTTTTGTCTCTAAATCCCTAATCTAAGCAGTATCTAAAGAATGATCTCCAGTTTGGCGCAGTTTTACACAACAGCCACAAGGAGGCGGCCAATACTTCAGTACAAGGCGAGGAGACAAAACTAAAGAGAAAAAAATCATCTAGATTCACTTTCCTCAGTCCTTCACTATGCTTGCTGGATCTCCAGGCACCCGGGAGCTGGAAGAAGCGTGAGGCTACATGCTGTTAGCAAGAAGGGCTTTGCAGATGTAAGAGATCAGCTCAAAATACGTGGTGAAGCCCAGCAGCTTGGCCAGCACCTACGGTACACTGGCCGAGCAGGTGAGGCAGCAGTAGGACAGAAATCGGCTCAAAATGCTCCTCGGGGGCTACATACAGGATCAGAAGCTGGAAGCGGTTTAGGACAGCAGCTGGCTGTGCTGGTACGCCATAAGCCAGGAGGATGTGACCACTAAAAGTGAGTCCACAAATTACCTGATCCCTCAGGGCCACCGGGTGATGGGACCTGGGGCTGGTGCACCCCCCTTGCTGCAGCGCTGCCGGGCCCAAAGAGTTAAACACGTCATACTGTGGCTGTGAAATGATTCCCATTAAACTACCCATCATTTGGGGAAACGAAGACGAGAGAAGCCATAATGGAGAGCCAAATTAATAAAATAAGCCTGGCCATCTGGCACCATCTCCCTCAGGATCTTCCCTCAGTCGTGCCCTCGCCGTACCCCTTGCCTTAGCATCTGACGGTCATCAACAGCACGAAGCAAATCCAGCCAGACTCACTGTACACATTCACAGTGTTATTTTAATTAAAGCAGCAGCGGCAAATTGGGACAGATGATAAAAATTTAAATTCTGATCATTTCCATATGATAAAGGCTTCTCAACCTTGTAAATAAAGCTCTTTCCTTTTCCATTTCTTTTCATCATAGTCCCTCATTAATATTATGCTGTACATGATACCTCAATTAACGGACACACATATCTCACTAGATGGCTTCATGTATAAAACAGCAGTGTACATAAAGGTGTGTGCTCATCCTGGGCTGCCATCTCATTACACAGCACTCTAACAGCTGCAATGTCCCCATTTAAGTTGTTTTGGTTTTTTTATATGCAAGATTTTATGCTGTGATAGTTTCCCAAAAGAAAGCTTTCCTAGGATGCTTGCTTTGGTCCTAGAAAAGGAATAATAGTGGTCAGCAGGCAGCTTTCCTGCACTTTATCCAAATGCATTGTCCCCACCAGTGCAGATGAGAACAGAGGTCTTCAAAAATGTGACAACACTTCTGTCCCTGCTCTCAAGGATCTCACCGAAAGCAGCAGTCACCTTATGGCTTAAGGAAATTTGTTGATGATGATGATGTGACTTTGATCTGTTTCTGAATCTATTGTAGAAACTACAAAAAAGCTGCAGGGGGATGCTTCAGTGCTTGGCTTAGTAGGTAGAGATATTTTAACACAATTCCCAGCCTAGTAACTGAATTTTAGCTGATCTGTGCTCCCAGTCTTTTCCTAGAATGTCTTACTAGTTCTGACCCTAATAATTTACCCTGATTTCATACCATATTATTTTTACCAACTTCCTCCCCCCCCC
>VXAA01006433.1:645142-735574 GCA_013399115.1 Anseranas semipalmata
CCCCCCCCCCCCCCCCCCCCTTCATTTACAATCCTTTCCTTTCATTTCCCCTTTTGGGATGTAGAGATGTTCTCATTTCACCTTAAGTTTACAGTGTTGAGTGAAAAGGTATTTACTGATATTGGAGGAAGAAGGAATCTTCAGCGTTCCTCACCGGTGGTGACAACACATATAAAATTAAGGTTAAAATCTGTATTTATGTTCTCCTCTCTGGCCCTCCTTGGTAGTTCATTGTACTGAGACCCCAAACAAGCTGCTTCCTCCACCCCCACAACCACGGGTTTCTCTCCACCCTTCTGCCCTCTTCCTAGCTTCCCCTGTGAACCGGCCACAGGCAGCTAACCACTCTCGAGCTGGGAGCTACTGGTACCGCTTCTTTATTCTGCTCTCCCCTTCCCACAGGAGACAGCGTTAGCGGTGTTGCACCTCTCCTCTGCTGAGTCTTGCCCAGGAAAGAAGGGTTTAAAATGAAATGAGACATCTTGGCTGAGGAGGTAGGGACGTATTTCTGGAACGC
The DNA here is from genome assembly GCA_013399115.1 of Anseranas semipalmata. Lineage (NCBI taxonomy): Eukaryota > Metazoa > Chordata > Aves > Anseriformes > Anseranatidae > Anseranas > Anseranas semipalmata. Next base: position 645,660 of record VXAA01006433.1, read on the forward strand.
TGCTGCTGTCGTTGGCAGAAGTGATGTTGTGACTAGCCCAAACTGAGCCGGGTTTGTGCTGTTAAACACTGATTTTGCCCATCCCTGCTACTCACCGCCTGTGCCGGCTGGTGGGTCGCTGCCAGCCCGCTCCAGGGAGTGCCTTACTTAACCAGAAGGGACTGGTTCCCCCCTTCCCCTGAAGGACCGTGTTTATATAGATTGTAATAGAGATGTTTCTAATACAAACACTTTTTTGAAGAAGTCCAAATCTCTATCACGCTTTCTCGCAAGTAATAAATAGTTTATGTAATCAGTCTAGAGGGAGCTTCTGGGAAGCCAGAGGGCCTATCTCACCAGCTAACTTCAAAAGGGACAGGAGTTTTAATTGCTTTTCACTGTCAGAAAACAAACTGACAGCCCATCGTCTGCCTCGAGTAGCAGACTCTTCACAAGGAGATATAAAGATCTATTATTAGTACCAAAAAAAAAATTCTCATGAATGTTTAAACTTGTATCTTTAGTGCTGAGGCACTGTGACCAAGCAGTTCCACAGAGCAGAGCACTTCTTCGAGAAGTAAATAACGAACCCGCGGTGTGGTGAGAGCGGCTCGCAGGGGCACCGTGGCCCAGAACCGAGGGGCTCTGAACTCCAGGGCGTTACCTGAGGTCACGTTAGGACTCCTGCAAAGGGTCCTTGGACCTCCGAGATCGCTCACGCTTCACAGTTTCCCAGAACTCCTATATTGTTTTAGCATCAATCAGCTAGGAAACATAATTAAAATGGCGTCTGTCCCCACACTTGGAAACATCTCTTCAGTGAGACTGCCACTTCTCCAGGTAGGGGGAGATTAAGACCACCAATCTGTATCACATAACCTACCATGTGGCTAGCAGTTGCCGACATTTACTTCATGTCTGAAAACAAGACTTTTTGTCAATCACTTAAATTAGCTAGTAAGCCACAGTTTAGGAAAGAAGTATCAACTACACTTCCCATGTTTTTCATGTGTCTGCAACATTCTCACCGACCTATAACGCCATGTGTGTTTTAGGGTTAAATTAATTGTTTAAGGCCAAACAACAAACCATCAAACCACATGTAATATTACTGTAACAATTATAAAACAGGATTCTAATGCATAATTAATATATACAGTACTTTGATTTGAAATTATATGCAATAAATTATATATATATATATGAGAGACTAGAAGTGTATAGGAAAGTATGTGTAAAGACATACATTATGTACATATAAACACAAGTACTATTTGCTATATTGCTATTGACCTATAATTCAGCTGTTGATGTTGTCAAATATACTATGTATTTATTATAAATGACTGAATTTGCAAATAAACTAGAATTCAAAACGCTACACTGCCACTCCGAGCTTCCCTATTCAACTTTAATCAATAATATATGATAGAATTACATGCGGCCTAATCTTACAAGGGATTTCATTTATAAAAGCATTGGAGGCATCACATCAGCTGTGCATCACGTCTTCTGTATACAAACTGATTACATTTCCCTTTTTTGTTCTGCAGGAAATGTCAGAAATATGGCATGATGCTTGCTTACTCTTGCAAAAAAGTGTCCTTTGCCATACTAATGAGGACAAATGCCAAACTGCATTGACATTACATGTGTTATACTATTATCTAGGGAAACGCAAGCGGTAACTGAATAGTAAATGGATATTGATTTACAACCCCAGGTGAAATTAAAAGTCACTCTCAGTGTTGCTGGGTTGGGCTTTTTTAGCCTTCTTAATAAACAAGAAAATGTTTGTAAATTCTTTGTGGCAACATTCAAACTAAAATACAACATTTTACGCTTAAATTACATTTATATTATTCAAGAATATACAGTGATTGACATGAAGAATAAGGAGGCAAATGAAAAAAGATTGTTATCAGAGAGATGTCAAGCATTAATACTAGCAAATCCAAACACAAAACAATGCTTGGAAGCTGTGCTTAATTTGAGTTTTAAACCATTTCTCAACATACTAACAAAACATCAAGAAATCACTAAAATTTACACAGAAATCTAAGCATAATGTCATCAACGTTTTGGAATATCACTACTCCTCGTCCTTTGTCATGAAACGTGTGCACCAAATCCTCAGGGTTGGTACCGGGTATGGATATAGCTCTCTGAAACATCAATAAAGGAATGGTAATTCATTTTCCTACTGGGAATTATCTTATTATGGCCAACATAGGCTGGAGAACAAACGTGTGAGTAACAATAGGGGTAATATTCTGAATCTGATAGCTAGAAAAAAAAAATAGTAAATTACTTCTGAGCCATGAAGAAGTGATTCTATTTTAGGTTCAATATTCAACATTGTAGAAAAAAAAAAAAACTGAAATTACACGATCTGAGAATGATTCATTTAAAATTAAGTGGAAGGGTAAACAGAATGAAGGTTTTATATTACAAATGCCAAATGTTGATTAACTTACTAAGTCAGATGTAATGAAGAACTGCTAAAATTATCAGAAAACTTAGTTCCAAATACCCCAAGAAAGAAGAGCAGCTGGCCTACTTCTTCTAACAATTACAGCAAGTGTCTTAGGAACAAAGAAAAAGAGAAGAAGAAAAAAATAAAGGAAGAACCGATGAGTGAAATAAAAAATTCCTTAGGGGTCAAGGATATGAAACTGAAATAACAACTTTGGCATGTCATGCTGAAACAGACCCTACAAAAATAAAGTTTCACAGCTACATAAGAAATAAGAAAAGAAAGAAGTGAAATTTGTAGCTGTAATGGCACATTGCTCTTTCCTGTAAAAAAAGGTTTTTCAAGGATTTTGTGACCTTTCTGTATTTTTTCAAGTTTTCCAAGTGTACAGTAACTTGTTCACAGCTATCCCTCATTGCAACCATATTCACAGTGTTTGGGGCAGATGCACCGTTTAACCCACACACAGAAAGTCCAAGGCAGTGTTACATGCTTCAATGAAAGCTGAGGGCACTGCACAGGTTCTATACAGCACATCCATACCTACTATTTTCCAGGAAATCTTAACCAAATATTTAAGCATCCTAGCTATATGATAAGAACAGGACAGAAACAGTATGATTTCCTTCAAAAACAACATGCTCCAAAACAAGTGTAAAAATGTCATCACATCTCTAAATACATAAAATATGAAAGCTTTAATTAAAAACATTTTCAGACAAATGAGAAAGGAGGTCACAGCTTGATAAAGAAAATGACTTGCGCGTATGTGTTGATGCATGCAGAAACTGTGTCTACATACACACCCACACAAATTTGTTTCCAAAGGAAAATGAAGCATCTCTGCAAACTCAAGGCAAGGTTAGATGTCAGTCAGATCCTCTCTGGAAGGTACACAAAAGCTTTATCCTCATCATCTACAGTCCTGGCTAACCAGGGAGGTCCCAGTTGACTGGTGGTTAGCAAATGTGACTCCAATCTACAAGAAGGGCAGGAAGGAGGATCCAGGGAATTACAGGCCTGTCAGTCTGACCTTGGTACAAGGGAAGGTCATGGAGCATATCATCTTGAATATCATCTCATGGCACATATGGGACAATCAAGGGATCAGATGCAGCCAGCATGGGTTTATGAAAGGCAGGCCCCGCGTGACCAACCTGATCTCCTTCTACGACAAAACGATCCACTTAGTAGATGAGGGAAAGGCTGTGGATGTTCACCTCGATTTTAGTAAAGCTTTTGATACTGTTTCCCACAGCATTCTCTTGGTGAAACTGGTTGCTCATGGCTTGGACAGGTGTACACTTTGCTGGATGAAGAACTGGCTGGGTGGCTGGGCTCAAAGAGTCCTTGTGAATGGAGTTGAATCCAGCTGGTGGCCAGTCACCAGTGGTGTTCCCTAGGGCTCAGTACTGGGGCCGGTTTTGTTTAACATTTTTATCAGCGATCTGGATGAGGGGATCGAGTGCACCCTCAGTAAGGTTGCAGACAACACCAAGTTGGGCAGCAGTGTTGACCTGTTTGGGGGTAGGGAGGCTCTGCAGAGGGATCTGGATAGGCTGGATCAATGGGCCACGGCCATTTGCATGGCCTTCAGCAAGGCCAAGTGCCGGGTGCTGCACTTGGGTCACAACAACCCCAGGCAGCGATAGCGGCCTGGGGAAGAGTGGCTGGGAAGCTGCCCAGCAGAAAAGGACCTGGGGGGGCTGGCAGGCAGCCGGCTGAACATGAGCCAGCAGTGTGCCCAGGTATCCAAGAAGGCCAATGCCACGCTGGCCTGCATCAGAAGTAGTGTGGCCAGCAGGACTAGGGAAGTGACTGACCCCTTGAACGTGCCACTGGTGAGTCCGCACCATGAATACTGGGCCCCTCACTATAACAATTTTCTTCATGGAGGGTGGTCCATGGAACCGGCTACCCAGGGAGGTGGTGGAGTCGCCATCCTTGGAGGTATTTAAGAGACACATGGATGTGGCACTGAGGGATATGGTTCAGTGATGGGAGTTCGTAGGTCAGGGTGACAGTTAGACTTGATGATCCCGAAGGTCTTTTCCAACCTAGATGATTCTATGATTCTGGTCTCTGGTGCTCAGTAAAAGTAATTTCTGAAGTTTTGAAAATGTGACTGCCTAATATAGAGAGAATTTTTGGTTTCACATTATTTGTCACAAGAATTTTAGAAACACAGAAGGAATTGTACATCCATCCCCTGCCAGGGCAGTACTTGCAATAAGTACGCAGGGAAATTCACCTGCAGGGCACTTTTTGTTGTTCCTAAAATCGTACGTGGGAGAAAAACAATCCATTATGCTTCTCACTGCATACACTCAATATTGCTGGTTTCCAGACTGTTCGGACAAACAAATCCCTTTCACTGCAGTACTTCTCCTACATCTACACCTTATCATCTACCCTGTAATTCATGATTTCATGAATTAATTCATTTAAAAACACAACAAACAATATAATTCTATGGACCAGTTGTTGGAAAACACTGCTCTACATCACAAATATTGAAAACGCTAGTAGAACGGATTGTATTTCAAACCTTGAGGATTAATATATATCTCAATTACTTGAAAGAAAAATCTTTTTCCCATGATAGTACAAAGTATATAATTAATACAAGTATAGAATTATATAGTACGTGAAAAATTAATTCACTGGCCAACTCTCCTGATACAGGATGTCATTTTTCAGGGCTGGCTTCTTTTTAATTATTATATAAATACAAAGTAATATGCATAGGGAAAATCCTAAGTTTATCTAATATTGACAGTTACTGAACTTGCTATTAACTGCAGGAGTTGGAATCTGCAGTTACGAAAGTTCTGCAAAAATATCAGTTCAGTGCTCAATAGTAATTTGGGAAAATGAACATATTCTATCAATCTCTAGTGACTCCTGTGCCTTGAATCCTGTGGGCTCTATGGGCTTCTGCATCTAGAAATGGAGACAAAACTAAAAAGAAAGTTATGAAGAAAATCAGTGATGACCAAAGATAAAGAAAATCTCCAATATGAGGAACGGTTAAACAGAAAAGGATTCTACTGCTGTCAGAAGAGACTGGTGGAGCATACAATGGAGGTAGACTTACGACTGGTATAGAGATGATTAACAGGGAAATGATGGTTAAGTACCTCTTCCAGCACGGGAATTATAGAGGCAACAAATGAAGTCTGAATGTGGTAAACTCAAAAAAATACAAATGGGAGTATTTCTTTCCACTGTGCATAATTGCAGCATTGTGTAATATTGTCGATACTAAAAACCTACAGAGCTTTAAAAAGTGTTTATAGAAATTCCTAGAAGAACAAAGGCATCACAAGCTAGGATCCCCACAGCCATGGAGCTTGCTGAGATGCTGATGGCCAGAACCAGGACCACCAGGCACCTGCTGCTGTCAGAACAGGAACAGGAGCCAGGGCCACTGCTGAGGTTGCATATAGAAAACACATGCATTACCAGCAGTCAAAATTCCAGGCAAGCATGTATCATTAAAATTAACTATATTTTAAACCAATTAATCTATCTAGTCATTCCTACCCTACCTTAAAGGCTATTTCAAAGGTAACTAGAGTCCTTGGCATATCAAGCAAGGGAACTACAAAGAGAAGTAGAGCATTTAGGTTGGACTAGGTGATCTTGAAGGTCTCTTCCAACCTAAAAGATTCCGTGATTCTGTGATTCATGTGTTTCCCAGGGTTTTGAAGCATTTAAAAAAAATTGCAAAAAACATTGCCTGTGCTGAAAGCATGTGTACTAATATACACTACATATTATTTGTTATTACTTAACACAGAGGAAGAGGTAAAATAAATAAAAGCAGAAAAGAGAGGGAGAAGCAATATTAACAAATGCAGAAAGTCAGTAGCTCTAATTGTCCTCTCTTCTACACCAATGTACATTGGGAGTATTGTAATTCAGTGTGTTTCAATTAAATTACATTGAAGCATGGATAGAAGAGAATTCAGCTAGTTGACTGAAAAATGCCTGACAGAGCTAAACCTGAGCTCCAGTCCTGCAAATTGAGCTGGAAATGCCATGAACATGTAAACCTGTCATTCTCCTTTTGGTTGTCTGAATCCTGGTGAGGACTGTCAGACCTGCAACTGAAATCATCCTATGAAACGACAAAAATACCATAGACTCCTGTTTCTAAATGTCCACATAAATAAAATAAAATCTGTGTTCCAAACACTTGAAAAAGCATTTCAAATGATTTCTTAGTCATGTGAATTTTACATCCTTTCTAGCTAGCAGTATTTTCATGAAAGCCACTCGTCTGAGATCCATCCACTTCAAGGACAACAGAAACTCTATATTAAAGATCTCATAAGTTCTTTTTAAGGAAATATCTTTCTCACTACATGCATATTAAGAAGTGACAGATAAGTAACTATTGTATCTTATACGCAACAAGAAATACAACAAACTTTGTATAAGTGATCCAGAATGATTCAGAAGTGATTAACTACACTTTTAGGTCTTGAATCATAGCATGTTACAATTCACTAATGGATACTTGATTGCTTGTTTCATTCATTAAATTTGTCCATATCATATACTATTTCTCCAAAACCTGCACAAATTAAGGTGAACTCAGAAGTTATAACTGCTCCCAATTTGTAACTCTGATAAAGTCGCTGAGGTTTACCACAAATTAAGACGTAAAAAACAGACTTTATATTTCTGACAGTGATGCAGTCAGTCATGTTACTCTGCACTAACATTCTCTGTTAATCTGGAATCCTACACAAATAGTACAGCAACACATTCAAAATCATTTCTGTCTTCAAGAAAGATTGACAACACTAGTTTTGTGTTCAGCATCTGAACACCAAGTCGGTATTTTCCATTTGAGCTTAACCACATTATCTCCTCAGACTGAAGTCACACATCTAAAATTTCACACGATGCTTTGAAAAGTACCCACACCTTCTACGACCTTTGCTTCAAGAAAGACTAATTCAGACAAACTGTACAAAAACATCACATAATTATGACTCAGATTTGAACACTTACACTGTAACCTACATCCTCTGAATCTGGGAAGGAGCTCTTCACGCTAGTTTTATATCAGTTCGGGACACTAATCTTTCCTTGGTCTTGATGTTCTATTCTTGCTCACACCACTAGGATAACATTCCTGGCATCAGAGTAGCATGCTGATATGAAATCCCAATAATACAGAAACCACCATGAGAAAATTGTTCATGTCACTGTTTTGATGCAGAACAGGTTAGTTCATTACTAAAAAAAGCCACAGCTGAAGATGATGTTCTTTTTCCATATATGTCTATACATTATAGTTAAGTTACATGATAAGATGTTACAGAAATTAGTTTTATTAGTGATTAATTCATTGGTGATCCAAGAAGTAGAAGACAACACCCTAGATAGAAGAGTAGAGGCAGAAACTTCTCCCCTACTGATTTCATTTGAGCAGCTAACCACTCTTCTAAGAAGCTAATGGTATTGCCTGGGCAGCTGCAGATTAGCTGAGAACATCCTTGATCAGCAAAGACCCAAACAACTGGGAAGAATGACTATTTCTATTGAGACAGGGAGCATTGTTTAATGTTAAGGGAGAAAATCAGCATCAGATTCAGGCACAGCTAAAGCAAATGAAAAGGTTTCTATTAAACAACAGCCTTCTCCCCAAGTATTTTTAATGTAGCAACTCTTAGGTTTAATACCTCACTGGCCATTACTTGCGTCAGTATCTTTGCTACAATGCTGGTCTCTCGGTTGCCCCTTTTTTCCTTGTTATTCTTAGTTTACACAGAGATCTTTCACCTGTCATGCAACCCTTACCTGAATCAGTTTCACACAGTGAGATGTACTGGGAGACTTTGAAAATCCTTGCCATGTCATTTAGGAGACACTGAACAGAAGTATCATCTTTTTTCATCCCTTGCTCTAACCTACTTTCCAGGCAGAACTGCAAGGTATGAAAAACCCTTTGTGTGTGCATGTGGCATTTACCCTGCCACACCTCAGCCACAGTCTGTGCCCTGCCAGACATCTTTCAAACCATTGATATTACTTGAGTGCATACATGAGTGAGAGCAGTCAGTCGGATGTCACAAGAACAAAACTATCTACTTATTCTGATATTGGGTCAAATGTAAGCAGTGTCCACCCTAACTTGTACCTACTCAATGCAGTTTTTAGACCACCACAGACTGAATCCAAAGTAGTCTGTGACATAAGGGATCTGTACAAATTATTCCTACAGGCACTTGAAACATAGTGGGATTTGCTCTTTGAGGACACTTTTCTGTAGATTTCATATTTTGTTCCTGCTGTAAATACATTTCAAAAATTCTAAGTTAAAATATGAGGGAGTACAATGTGTCTGAAAGTCACAAATAACTTCGATGCTGCAAATAACAGACATTTCTTCCTGTGTAAGAAACAGAACCCTCACCTATAGACGATACCTGTAATGATGGGAGAGTGAGATATAGATGCCATACCTTTTAAACTTTTCTTCCTACTGCTGAAATTACTAGGGCATTTACCCACAATGAATTAGACCGAACCATCCAAATTAATCTGATCTACACTACCATCGAGTCACCAAACAGGTGTTCTAATTCTTATTGCAGCCTCCCTTCTTAGCTTGCTTCTGCTTCATACAATCAAAAGTACATATCTATAATGCATTTTCTCACTAAATAGGACTCAAGCTGCAGCCAGATGCACTGTTTGGGTCCAGCCAAGCTAAGAGGTTGCCCTTCTTTAGCTGGCCTTCACTGTAGGGTCTCCCCTCACCCTTATCAGGATCTCCTTCAGCCTTACTGGCACAATGGCATCCATGCTTGCTCCCTAACCCAGTTCTGTCAAAATGCTTTGGTTGAATCGGAGAACTGATGATTAAAAGAGTTTAAGCTAACCCAGATCATTTTGACAGAACCAGGCTGGGGAGCAACTACTTGTGCTGTTATGCTGGCAGAGCTGAGGAGGCAGTAAATTACGAAGAGTGGAAAAGAGGAAAAGTGAAATGCAAAGGAAACATGAATCACCTGCAGCCAAACAATGCACCTGGCTGCAATTCAGTAATGCATTAGTTTATGGGCTTTTGCTATGCTACTCATGGTTGCCCAAACTTCACTAAACTACTGAAAGTAACTTTCTGTAGTTGCCCAGCTTCTTAGAAGTTTCCATGAGCATACAGGACCCAGTAGGTCATTTGCACTGCTAACAGTGGGTAACAGGTTCAAATACTGTTTTCCAGCTCTGCCTCCATCTCCTGGTCAAAAGCCAGGAGTTGAGGTTTCTCTCCAATGACATGTGAATGGTACTTGTCAGGGAGAAGCACTGATGTGAAAGTCTGTATACACTTACAAATAGACCAAACTTTCTGAAGGCCGAATGCAAAAGGTCCAAGTCAGGTTGTATATATAGTGAGTGAACCAAAGCCTAATTTTGTTTGGGCACATTAGGAAGAGTCTTCTGGGAGTGGAACCATTGCCAAATGGCTCTTCCAGTGAGTAGCTGATTTGGATGAGTAGAGCTCAGGGAAGTTAATAACCACTACTGGAAGGAAGCAAGCAGGATAGGACAGAGCAGAACTGAGAGAAAGGCTGCTGGGGAGAGCTGCTCTATAGGCCAGGTAGGGGCTGGCTTTCATAACCAAAAGAAAGCAGAGAGCAGGAGAAAAGCCCTTTGTGATGCTCCATGGTGAGCCAGTTGAAAAGCCAGCTCTTTCACCCAGCATGCTCCCCTCACCTGTTTCATTCTTGCTACTCGCACATGGCTCTGGAATTGGAGGCAAGAGCTGGAAAACAAAAAAATACAATCCAAAAACACATTTTTCCACATTAAAAATAAAATACTGAAGCTACTGGAGTACTGAACTGTGGAAAGATTCTCCTCTCAAAATTCTACTACTTTCATTAAGCCCAGAGAGACTGCCTCACTTTAAGTGAACTCCTATTCCTGTATAAAAACCTATATAATAGTTTTAAGTGATTATGCTGAGAAAGATTTGGCCTATAAAGGTAACTATGGAGAAGAGGAGATGGAGTCAAACCTGTAAAAACCTATGAAGACTGGACTCCATCAAATAAGAAAAAAATACTTCTTGAAGACTAGGACCTTTACATGCAGCCAGGCAGAATCTGCACCTACTACAGCTTCACCAAGTTCAACAGGGCTTGTTCAAAGGAGACGTTGGCCTTTCTCAGTCTCACTGGCAGCGTAGGGGATAAAGAGAACATTTTAAAGAACATGAATCACCTTACCACTTCTGGAAGCACCTTCTTCGCAAGATCGTGGATGGCTTTGATCACAATACATATAGATGACAGGAGGAATATGATACCCAAGATAACACAAGCTCTGTGGAAAAAAAAAAGAGAAAAAATTGCTAAGAACATATTTGGAGTTTTCAACTCTCCCACTGCTGATGGATAACACACAGCAGAATTTTAATGATAAAAAAATCTTAACGTAGGTAAAGATAGAGACTTGAATTAAATAAGAGAATGAAAAGAAGCGCCCAGATCCTTCGCAGTTCTTAAAACCTGGATTATATGTGAGAAGACAGGACTGACCAGATGATGTTTCAGGGTAAGAGTGAGGGAGAAAGACATGCCTCTTTTGCTCTTGATGATTTACCACACAGTCCTCTAGAGGTCCGTTTTTCTGTTTGTTCTTGTTTTGTTTGGCATTAGAAATAATCAAGGGAACTTCATTCTCTTTACCAAGCCAGGGCAGATGTTTGGTAAATCTGGACAGTAGCATAACAGAACATGAAACCTCTGTTTCCTCCCCAAGTTTCCAAAAAAAAAAAAAAAAGAGAGAGAGAGATTTTAAATGCAGTTATTAAAAAAAAATATCAGGTTAAGTCACTAGGACCTCACAGGCTGTCCAAGGGTTTCTCAATATCTAAATGTCAGAAATAAGTATCAGAGCCTCATCACATTAGGTGCTGTGCAGAATTAGACTTTTCGCTCCTGCCCCACAGAGCTTACAATGTAGTTTTAGAAAAAGCAAACAAATGGGACACTGAAGAGACAATGAAGTAACAGAATAACTGTTTTGGATGGGACACAGGCACAATGAGGGGCTTACAAAGCATGTAATGCATACCCAGAACTTCGCAGTCAAAGAGAAAATTCTTTGTTTTGTTCAAACATAGACTAATACTACTTTCAGATGGAGTTCCTCTTGCTTAGAAATACTACAGGATTTAAGGCTTTGATTTTCTCTACACAAACAATAACAGCCAGTCTATTGCAGTATTGATATATACATAACTCCTTTTTACTAATAGCTCCTCATATAAAACCCTCTTAGAAAATGGCAAAATACTATAAACAGATACACAGCAAGATCAATTTTAATGTTTGAAGCATCAAATATTTAAGAAATGATTTCTTTTTTTCCTTTTTTTTTTTCTTCAGGAGCTATATTTCCTTTGTTTGATATTCATCATTTGGTACCTATCCGTTAGCTCAGTCTACGGGTGCTATAATTATTCCAGTAGCATGCTACTATTTTTAACAATTCAGACATCAGGCCATCTGGTGGTTGGCAGCACATGTAACGTTCACATCAAGCTCAACCTAGGGACTGCAGTTGGACTGGTACTGCTGTGCCTATGTCAGAAGATGCAGCTGCAGCACGGCGCAGGTGAGTAGCTGGTCATTTAATTCCCTAACACAAGGAACAGTAAAACACACCATGGACAATCCACATAATGCTGCAGGCAAGATCTCAGTGCAGAGACTGCCCTTATACGGAGGAGTGCAGACAACAGAGGCCAGCATCCTTCCCAGCACTGGAGTGCTGTGCTAGACAAGGTACTTGTCTCAGGTGGGCACAGCTCTGCTACACCTATTTTAAGAGAGCTGCTTAACTCCTTGCAGTCTTTGCAATACATTGCAGCACAGCCCTCATTCTTGTCAAACATGATATGCTGTAAGAAGTCTGCAGAAAAGTTTTGAGACAGTCCTATTACTCCAGAGTCCTACCCTAAGACTCCAACATGAGAACAAAAATTTGGCCCGCAAGCTGTGGCAGAGGAAGAAACTCGCAGGATGGATTCTCTGCAGTCCTGCAGTGAGAAGTGAGCATTAAATGGTCAAAGGGATGGGAGGAAAGTTCACCTCCCCAAAAAGAATGAGCAAAATAAAACATTAGAGGGCTTTCAGTTTTCCATTGCATATTTGCAAGCAGATCCCTGTTCTGCAGTTGACTCCTTCAGCAATTTGCAGTTTCACCCTCTCTGAATGGATCACTGCAGAGATCTGTCCAAAGCCTCTTGACCTAGTTTTGTCAAACGGGAAATTTTTCAGTACCACCTTTGCGTATAACTTCTGTAATATTTAGCACTGTCGTAACCTAAGAAGTTTCTAATCCACAATCCTTCATCTGCTGAGCCAGTGACAGGCAGAAACAAGATCCATACACTTCATGCAAGAATTGCTGGCATTTCATCTGAAAGCAACGCTGAAAGAAAAACTTTTGTATCATTCCCAGCAGGCTTAAACCAACATAACCACAAATCCATGAGCTGGAAACAACAGATTAAACTTCTTTGTGCCAACACATATTCTTTAACGCCACAGGTATGGGCAAAAGAAGACAGTGAAACATCACCACCTTCCCTTGGCATGTCTATTCCCTGTACACACCTTCTGAGGAGGACAGGCAAACAGCAGGCTAGCTGGCACAAGCTTAACGCGTCCAGGGAATCAGCACGTGCCCTGACCATTGCCTGGATTCGGTTCTCACGTACATTGGACTGTTTGTGCTTATCCTGATCTCTGTAAACTCTCCCACCACACAAGCCTAATAGCAAACATTTTTGCATCTTTGCTTATGCCAGCAGGCAAATAATGACTTCAGCAATCTTGAGCTGCTTATCTTATTCTCCAGATCGGTTTTACTGTGTCAAAAGAATTCCCATATACCTACTTAGCCAGAAATAGCTAAAAGAAGAAAGAAAAAAGAAAGACATTAATAACAGTGACAAGAATATTAATAGCAGAGAGAAATGCATTCTGAGGCTTGAATCAGCATTCAGTCATCATATTTAGCAAGCCTAGCGTCTCCTTTACAGGCTGGCTTTTGGAATCCACAACCATGCAAAATTCATAAGTAATGGCATAGTACTTTAAGTGCTAAAATACATGTTTCTTGTCCTCCTGAGTGCATCAATTCATCTGCAAAACCACTAGAGCAAAACACTGCATTACTACTGAACCTACTGAAGTAGCTTCTTTCAGTCTCATAAATAAAAATATAATTTCTACCTAGACTGCTAACTATGCAAAATGCAAAATGCAAAATGCAAAAAAAAAAAAAAAAATGTGCAGAATAAGAAACCTCCAAAAATTAACCTGAAATTTTAACTGTAGTAAATAATAAAAAATTGCAGTTGATTACTGTAACCTCGCTTTTTTTCAAGCCATTAGACAACAAAAACTTTAATGCAAGCCTGCTAACTTTCATCTGCTAACAATTACTCAACTGCTTTGTAACTAAATAAAATGTTTCCAGCTGCAAAGGAAGGGTGTTAGTGCCAAGGCTGTAGGTAAATGCGTTTCATTAATAACATTCAATTCAGTTGGATGAGCCAACTGCCATTTCTAAACAAGTCAACTCAGAAGTGACTATAAAAATCAGTGAAAGAGCAGTTATATAGAAGTGAGGTTTGACTGGAAACCCAGTGAAGATTTTCCAGATACCAGTGGCTTGGAATCACCATAGTGTACCAAAATACCCCTCAGCCTGCAGGCCCCCTGGGATCACTGTGAGCAATTCAGACACGCTGGAGTAACGGTGGTGCACTGAATGCCCAAGTATTTCAGAACACTGCTATCTTCTTGCTGAGACATGAGGGGACTCTGTCCAGTGACACCTGTGATGAGCAGATCTCCATGTGTCGTAAGCCATCAGTACCACTCATTTATACTTCCCAGCTCCTCTTGGAGACTGTGTTCAAAGTTTCTGCCCGCTATCCATCAAGCAAGGCTTGATCTTCCCACTAAATATTTACTACATCATCAGAGATGCAATATATCTATAATGCAAAACAATTGGTTCCTACAGGTTTGACAGGCAACAGAAAAGATGTAGTGAAGAATGCATGAATCTGAAATTTCCTTCATTTACATTTAAGATATTACTTCTAAAGGCTTCTAAACAGAAAGATGAACAAAGAAAATTTAGTCAAAACATTTTAAAACATAATGGAAAATCATGATTGGATTTCCAGAAACAATGAGCTTTCTGGAATCTTTCAGAATGCAGTATAGTTTAATGAATAACAGACTAATTCAGACAGGACAAGGTGAGGGCACATCTCTGACATCCAGGCAATAACCAACTTTCAGGACAACTAGAGCTCAAACATCCAAAGGTTTTTTCTTAGTGCAATAGCACTGGGAAGGTAAGGGTAATTAAAACTGTATACTAAGTAGTCAGTAGAAAAAATTTAATATTACAATTTTTACAGTGAAACCACCAAGTCTTCTTTAGTTTGCTGTAGGAATTGGTAGCATATGATGATCTGCAGAAGATATTTCTTGATGTGTTTTTGATGCAGCATTTCTATATGAAAAGCCAGAAGACAATATAAAGTATAATTCATTGTATTAAAAAATGAACTCATAAATTTTGTTAGCTTTTCAACCTAACTTTGTCACAGATGAAACTTACTGTTAAATCAGTCATACTGCTGCCTCGGGCATTAACTATGAAACTATTTGGACTTTAGAAAGAATTTATATAGCTTTCAAGCTTCGATTACTCCTAATCCACTTGCAGTGGAATTCAGAAACTTGATTATGTCTAAATTCTAAAAACTAAACCCATGTCTCCAAGTAAAGCTTGGTTCTGTGTGTGCTACAACCTCACCATTATCTGAAAGCTATACGATGACCCATTATAGCAGCAGTACGACAACTCATATACAAGCCATGTATACTCATACAACCCTATAAATACCCATTTTGAATTACACCAGTCCTGGATATTTACACTTACACCAATCAATATGAGGATATCGGTGTAACTGTATTTCACAACATACAGCTGCCACCTCATCTGCCATAACACATTCCTTCTGCGGAGCTTAAATAGACACAATTCTTCATTTTGATGACAAAGTCTCATAACTCAAAAGGAAACCAGAAAAGGAAATCCATCACAGTAGTCATCTGATAGTCTTTCCCTTAACCAATAGTGTGTTATTTTGCATACGTTAATGGCTTTCAAGCAAGTAGCTATGAAAAGTACTGAGATTCAGGGGTTTCCAACTCCACAAACTGAATTTTCAGGCTGCTATTAATAAGTTATCAATTTTTTTCCTTCTTGTCACAAAATTAATTTTCTAAGGAAAAAAATGTCTAACTATTCAGTTCATTTACATCTAGCAGACATAGCAAAATAGCCTTCTAATTCACAGATTTATCTTTAATTCTGTCTAACATTTGGAATTATTTGTTAGGATTCACTACAGGTAGTGATAAGAGCAAAAAACTGTAATATTTCAGTCACAGAACTAAAGACCAATCTCATTCAGATTTCTATGGTGACTGATTTTCAATGTAATAGAGCAATTTTACCTTTTGTATGGCTCTTGCCACACTGACTACTTTTTACATGAGTCGACCCATTACACCCAAGGGGGTTGCTCTTCTATGTAAGCAGCAGCCAAGCTGAACTAAGACTGCAGATTTAGATGCTCCCCTACTTATTTCTGTAACACTTTGCAAAGAAAATTAAACAAATAAATAGATAAAAATAACTAAAAAGTTACAAATACACCCCCAGATACAAGCTCTGCTATATGTTACCTCAAAAGGGATCTGGACTAAGCTACACAAGGATGAGTGATAGCAGAGTTTTCCTCATATCAGTTGACTGCTATAAAATACCCACTGGAAGATGCTTTGCTTCTTAATTATAATCATTCTGTCTTTCTGGCAAATGGAATACAATGACACAGTACCAGCAAGGGTTCGTAATGAAGCTCTTGGTAATTACTCCTCTCAAGTCAATCTGCTCTAATATGCAGCAGAGGCAGTGCAACAGAATTAAGGATTCAGAAAAAAATTAATGATGCATATGAATATAATCTGCAAATATGTGCTAACTTTCTCTTAGCAGCTCACAGATACAGTTGTTCTGGGGCAGCGGAGAGGGAAAAGGTTCTCACTTCTGGTAGTTTGTCTGTTACATCCTGGAACCAATTTTACCAGCACACTTCAAATTCATTAAGCTAGTCCCTGCAATGTGATGACACCATGTGGGATAACACGAGATTGCCAGCAGCAGTCTAATTACTTCCCAGTTCTGTTAACTTGATAGATCTAAAATGTAATATTAAAAACCTAACCTCCCTCCCTACTTAGCAATAATATCTATCGCTAAATACCTGGCTATTTTGGTTCTATGGCAGTGCATACTGCATCACAGCAAAACAGGACTTTGATGCACAAATGGAACTCAAGTTTTAAAAACCGTTCAGTTGTACTGGTAATATAGCTACAGTAACACTTTAAACAGAAAACAAACTATCTACAGGTATTTATTTTTGCTGAGGATTTCAAAGGTATAGTTTGTGAGGACCAGGGATCACAAATCAACGTCTGCATTAAAAGACTCCATGCTTTCATACAGGCTCAGCTCTAACCTGAATCTGGACATCCCCATTAACATTTTTACTATATTAAATCTGGGAAGTTAAACTTTCCCATAACAACAGAATTTTTAGTGGGACATATCTCTCTAACAACATAAATACATATAGTGATAGCTTTTTTCGTTGCATTAGGTGCCATTACAGATTCCCAGTTTCACAAAGTGATTTTGGCCAGTTGTGTTTCACCCTTCCTGGCCCCTCTTACCTCTTTTAACTTGGATTACATTATATTATATAATACCAATTCAATTTATCCACATTTCATTCATTCATTCAATTTACCCATGTTTTTTCCAAATCAGCGTGCATCCTTCAATATCCACAAGTTAGATTTTATTGCTACCTCTCCTCATTTTTCTCTTCCCCAACAATACTGAGTTTCACCATACTGCATCATTAGTTCAAGTATCTCCATTTTTTAGTCTCAGCTTCTGGTACTAATATGGAAAAACTCCAGGTGTTCCTTAGTGAAAACAGACACCCTCTAGCTGAATTAGGCCCAAAACTTTCCTTAGCCTGCAGTCAGAGGCGGTTAACTGTGACTTATTTTAATTCTGGACTTTTTGGTTGTTAAGAACCTTACCGTGATGTATTTTTTCTAAAAGAAATGGACACCATGAGAACAGTTTGCCCATAGCACTTGTGCAGTCTCCATCCTTGGAAGTTTTCAAGACCCACTTGGCTAAAGCTCTGGGCAACCTGTTCTGATCTCAGAGCTGACTCTGCTTTGAGCAGGAGATTGGACTACAGATCTTCAAAGGCTCCTTCCAACCTGAATTATTCTATGATCCTATGAATTTTTATTCACGAAATCTTTATCTCTGCAAGCTCTGTCAAGCTCTTTTAGCACTAATAGGTCCTCACAGACCACAGAAAAGGAAATGTTAAAATCTCTACAGGCTGTTTTCACCACTCGAGTGAAGAGGTAGTGTGAAAACTATTACTTTGTAAGGAAGTGTAAGTTAGCATTAAAATGTGCTGCTGTAGGCCAGTAAGTGCAATATGAGTTCTAAACCCAGGAGTAATATGAGATTTTTCAGCAAAGCTGAACAAATCAGTTTTATGATGGGTATGTGATTTAATCTCTGACTAAACCCACTAATGAATCCTCTGGAGTTTAAACGAGAAAGAATTAAAAAGATAAAACTAATTAATTTAATGAAAATCATAAACGTGCTAATTCCTGCTTCCATATGATTTGAAAGGATTTTGATATTAGTGGGTGACAGCACGAGTATCATGTATGGAATTATTCAGGGGAAGTCATATGGCACAACACTGCAAGGCAATTGCCTAAGAGGTTTTTGGTACATCAGGAGTTATGAAAATATTTTTGAGTATATAGAATTCATTTGCTTTCTAATTCTGTATCTGTCTCTATATTTTTCTCAATTGTCTTCTGAGTCTAGCTGTATTTTCTCTCTCTTTGTTTTGCTGGTACTCTTGTTTTCATTCTTTCTTCCCATAACCAAATACAAATTACATTCTGTGAATGCTCCTTCGTGAGTAACTTGGAGCTTGCAATAATCTGCACCACATTTCTTCTAGATGGGAGGCAGTCAGCCTGTCTGAACAGAGCTAGGCTACTTCCATTTAACAGTTGTGTTATGGCAGCTCTTATAGTCTGATTACAGTAGCCAAGTATATAATTCCACTCACAGCCAGAGCAAGATTTAAGTGTAGGCAAAATTGAATGTTGATACTCAAAGGGTGAGAACTCAGAGGAACAAACTCAATCCTTTGGCCACCAACAAGCCAAAGGTGGCAAACCAGTGGCTTCTGGCTGACAGGAATGAGGTAGAGCAGGGCAGAGAAAGCGGAAGAGGACTCAGAAAAGTCAGTGGACAAAGAATATGTGATGGGAAGAAGTCAGAGGATGTTTTAGAGAGAAGATGCTCAAAGTATTCGTTTTGGTTTAAAGGCATTTGGGGAGCCAAGGGAAGGCTGGAGGTGTTGTGGACGAGGGTTTCTCTTTGCTTTCTCTTTCCCCAATCCCCATCGTAATCCTTCCACGACCATTCCAGCCACCAAGAAAGAGTATGTAAAGAAGCGGGGGAGAGGCCTAGGCAGACTTGCTAGGAAAGTCTGCCTGCACAGCAATAGCCGCCCCTGCACACAACCCAGTCAAGGCAGCAGCAGGTGATGGGGAAAGCCCTACCACAGGGTACCAACGGGAGGAGGGAAGGGGCACGCTGTGCCACAAGCACAGCTCTGCGGCCAGATATTTTGAAAAGACTTTGGAATTACGATGCAGCTGCTCACTAACATTTATTCCTTGATACCCATTTTGCAATACTGCTGAGATAATTCCAGCCATACCTTTTCTTAGGGTGATATCCAGAACTGTGAAGACTGTAAAATGTGCCTCTCAAGCCCATTAAAGGTCTTACTCTAAAAAGAACAATAACTAGCCACTGTGGCATATTATTGTAATACACAGGCAAAAATTCTTGAGGTTCCTGATTCTTTGTCATGCTCTGTTGCTGGATATCAAGTTTCTTTGTGTCCAATCAGACAGTTATACTGGTTGTTTATGTTTGTGGTATAGCTTAAGTACTATCAAGTTTAGTTACTGATGAAGGCTTGGACACCAAGCTATACATAATCACAGCTGTTCAGTGTTTACACCTGCCTGTTGCTGGGTGAAGAGAGTCACTTTAAAATACATAGGAACAAAGTGAGCTCGATGTTCATTGCACAAGTTCCCATCCACCTCCAACTGCCAGAATCACGATCAGCAACATTACAGCTACTCCTTTTCCTCACCATAAAAAAAGAAAAAAAAAGATTACAAACTAAAGGGGATTCAAGTCATATTCCAAATTATCATTGAAAGCACTTTCCTCGGTTATTATATTAAAATATATACAATGTTATCACATTAAAATATATACGTTATCACATATGGTCTAACCTCTTCTTACAGAACGTGCAGGGAAATGCAGTTTATATCTGAGACTCGGCTTAGCTACGCTAGGGATCCACTTCATGTTGAAAATGTTATAGGCCTTCTAAAACTTTTATTACCCTCACAAGTTCAACTAGTCGCTGCAGAACAGGGCATTAACATCCATTAAAACCATGCAGCTGAAATGGGGCATCAGTTCCATAAATAATTTAATTCTCCAGGTCTTAAATATCTACCAATAAAAGCTAAAAGACATTTCTACAACTCAGATTTTGAAAACTCTTAGGACCAATTTTCTAGTTCCTGGTCTGCACAGACTGTACAATTGCACTTATGGCATGCCTGCTTTATAGCCTTCATCGCAACTCGTGAAGAGCTGATCGCTGCTCCTAGCCTTGGTAGCGCATAGCAGGTGAGCAGAGACTCTGTCATTCCTCTGAAGCTGGAAATTAAAGCCTCTTGAGAATTTCTGTAATACTCATTTTTGTGATGATTAACAAATTGCAGTACAGAACGACATTATATCCATGATTTATACATATATATATAAAATACTTATGTGTTTGTGAATACTAGGCAATATACACAATACTGCCTAATCAACTACTGGTTAGTAAAAGGAAAGGCTTTCATAAATGAAATAGATTTTGGATCTAGCTCCAGTAAAATCATTGCCAACTCTACAGATGCCACACTTTTAGAAACAGATTTTAGAATGTATAAATATATACATTTGCTATTTCGTATTTAATATAAATTCTATGTGTGAGAATTTTGTGTGTGTGTGTGCATGAATGTATGCATACATGCATTTCTGCCTGGATAAGAGCAAAGTTTATGATTGCTTCACTTTTTGCCTGAATATGGGATAATGGATTTATGAAGAAATGATGCAGCCTTGCAAGTCAGTCTAATGAAACACCTCTAAAAATTGGATCCAGCAGTGTACCTGGATGTACTGTTTTGGCTAAATATTTCAGAAGAAAAAATGGTTTAGAAATTTTCAGTGTGGTTAAAAAACAACCACACTTTTTTCTCCTCCAACAAAGTAGATATTCGAGCAAAGCCGAACATTTATTTTACAAACTCTGCGCTGTGCTCCTTCAGGTAGCAGAGATGTGCACGCACCATGGGAGGACCAACTTGTGGTAGCTGCGAACTAGACGAGAACTGCGGAGTTAGATTCTTAGCTATTTGCAGTTTGTAGGCTATCTCCATGCATTTGACATTTTTCCAGATCACTTAGCCATTCCTTTCACTCATCACAAAAGAGTTTTTCCTCCAGCCACAGAGGTTTGCCCTTAACTGTGGGTAGGTGTGGATTCTGCCATCTGTGCATCTCTTTCTTATGTACGGCACAGACAAAATTATCCACGGTTCTTTCAGATGTGACTGATACTGTTGGGTCTGAATTGAGAGGATTATTTTCATTCAACACTACCTAAACTGACAGTACTCATTTAGTAGGGCTAGCCAGTACAGCAGAGCCAATCTGCACATAAAAATTTAAATACAGTACAAATACTGAAAAACTCCATTTTTTTGTTTTGTTTATTTATTTATTTAGTATCAAGAGAGAATATACCCTGTGACAATGTAGATCAGTATGTTCTCTTATCGTGCATCAAATGAAAAGAAAGACGAGCCAGACCTAACTGGGCAGTATGACAGTCATTTCCTCCCATTGAAGGCAGTTTCTAAGGGCAAAAGTAGGTTACATCCTGATGCCCATATTGCATGCCTAAATGTAACGCAAATATACTCAATATAAGTTCAGTAAGGTTACCCATGACCAAACCCTGGGGTAAATATTGTCAAGTGGTGTCATCTGAACATTAGCAAGACAGAAAAAAGGGTTTTGATCCCTTTGGAAGGAAAGGCTGACTCCGTTTCAGTGTCCCACCTGTCACTGAATTTTCTCGGCAAGTAAGAAGACTCTACACAAATTCGTCATCCGCTAACTCCTCACATTTGCTCAGCAGCCACACAGACCTGCCCACCTCCTTTACCGGCAGACGTGGCTCTGCAGGCGTGGGGATGGTGACAGCTCTTTATAGAAGCTGTACGGCACTTCTCCCTAGCGACTGACGAGGGCTGCCACGTACACACCTGATTTCCCCGGCTTCCAGAAATGAATTGCACCAGAAAGTAAAGAGCAGGAGAAAAAGATGCCAGAGGAGAATCCGCATCCGTAAAATACCCATGCTGACAAAGGGAACACTACAGCAAAAGACTGTTCCTTCAGGTATTTTCAGGGTGGGTGTCTACTTACTATACGGAGTTTTACAGATGATTTTATTATTGCTGTTTACTTAACTCTAAATTCCAGAGGGAAGGTAACTAAGCAACTCTTGAGGGTTTCTGATCACTTGACTAGGCTTCTCCAAAGGTCACATGCCTAAGAAGATGTAAGATTATTAAAGAAAAACTGTTCAAAGCTTTATCTTTCTCCTAGAAAAACATCCACTGGTCCATGGCAGTATTTGAAACACTGACATGCCCATGGCTGCACTGCCCCATTGACCCGAAAAGGCTGCTTATAATCAGAAACTGGAAGTAAGGCTATTCTGTGAAAAGGTAGGAGGCCATAAAGAAACCAAGGAAAAGAATTAGTACCTTGGTAAGTTTATAGTCATGGGATATTCTAAAATCATTTTGATATCATTAATATGCTTCATAAAATGTTTTTAAATATCCTAATTCCCATGTCATACTGCTACATAGCCCTAAGTTTCACCCCTAGTCCTAGGAAAGGGTCAGAATATCCTTTTTCCCTCCCTTCCTTCTTCTCTTCATTACATATCCATATGTAATGGATAATCCATAGGTATGGATATCCATACAGCATATTTCTAGCGAAGTTCTCTGACACACATCTCTGTGTATATATGTTGTGTAACACACACAGATTAGAAATAATGTGTACATCTTTATCAGCGAGCATAGTTAAACATAGGGGTAGGGTAGTGAAGGATGTGAGCGGTTTTCCAACCATTGCATCTAGCATGCTCATTATAAGTCAGGTTTCCTACTTGCTTCATCCCTAAGGAACCGTCAAATATCTTGCTTAGAGATATTTTTTATTGTGTATGTCAGTCTCCAGCTATTCTTACCTTTATTACTGTAATAAGAAAATTAAATTGTATCATGGGCAAATAATTCCTAATGAACTCATAGTGCTCTATGTTGCCATGACATAATACATAATACATAATGAATGCTATAGCTGCATTACTACATGTAGTTCAAACTAAGTCAGAAATTCTTGGATTTCTTACAGATGTGCTTCTCTGGATGTAAAAATAGATGAGAATACCGGTTCATTCTCCCCATAATTTAAGAACCTATTAAGAATCAAATTGTCAGGGCTGGCATTCTTCACTTGGCCAATGGGTGCAGCACTCTGACAGTATCAAATCTAGCTGCCACAGCTGAGCTATAATATATGGAGATGAAAGTTAAGTTACTGACACATAGCAAAGTTTTTAGACAATGTCTAATAGCAAAGCTGCAAAGACTGCAAGACCTTCCCAATTCTTGATCCATTGTTTCTAAACCTAGCATAAAGTGAGAAAAGATATGCAAAATAAATACAGAAACAGAGATAATTTAAGCCACCTACTCTTCCAAGTGTCATCTTACCCACAAAGAAAGAGCACTCCAGAATAATATTCTCCTCCAGTGCAGATAGGAATGCCTATTTTCACCTGGCAAAAAGCTTTTTCAGCAGCAGGTGGAGGTGTGACAGATATCAGCAGCCTTCTCTGACACACAGGAGACTCCATCTAATTCCTGTTATTTTAATTCTACAGCCTATGTTTTGGATGACAGTTTCACCAATATCAGAATAAAAGACATATCTGCATTCATTATGTATTATGTCATGGCAACATAGAGCACTACAAGTTCATAGGAATTACTTCCCATGATACAATTTAATTTTCTTATTACAGTAATAAAGGTAAGAATAGCTGGAGTCTGACATACACAATCAAAAAAACAGTGAAAGAAATGGGAGCTTTTTGCTCTTGGCTTTATCTAGCATGCTCATTATAAGTAAGGTTTCTTATTTACTCTGGCACTGGGATAAGAAAGATGTTGACAGACTGATTCTTAGGAAACACAGAATTTAAGTTGGTACCATCAACAAAATAGTATATAATAAACACCAGCTGCAACTGTCAAGAATCCCTGTGTTAAATATGCTGCACAGAGTTAGTTTTTGCAATGCCGAACACACAAGATCAAAAAAAAAAAAAAAATTAGCTCCCCCCCCAAAATCCTAGGAGCAATGAATCCTAAGGGCATAAGCAGATATTCAGCCCTGTAGCCCTGTAGCGAAATGCAATTGCAGCTCTGTAACGTAGCAGATTTATTGCTTTATAACCTAAAAAGTAGCATTACTGCATTTGACCTGAGAAGGCTGCCAACAGCATAAATTCACAATGAGCAAAGTCCCATTTCCCTGAACAGAGGAGGAATAAAACAGGAGATGTTTCCTTTGTTCACAGTTTTGAGACTTTTCCAACTAACCACACATAAAAGCCCCGTTTTTTACAGATTTTTCACAAGGCTGTGTGCCCAAAGTTTGTTCTTCTATTTTCTCAGTCTTTCCTTTTTTAGTTGTAGTTCTCCTTGTCTCCTTCTCACACACATTTCCATCACTTCAACCCAAGTCCTTCATCCCTGAATTGACCAGACCAAAGAGCTGCCCTTTGGCTGCATAGCTAGTTACTATTTCAGCCTCTGACGAGACATTTTCCAGGTCCCTAATGACTCAGTCTTCTATTAAGAAATGACATCTACTGGGTTTATGTACATGAAAACCTACTGTTACCATATCAATTTCAATGAATTTCTTCCTTCACCAAAATTTCGATTTGCTTCAGCATCCCAAGAAACTACTATGTTGCTAAAGATTAATTAGAGGGCAGAACGTTCAAGAATATTTGTACTTTTGTTATGTCCAGCAGGAAACGGAATCACTCAGATTTCTTTGTGCATCTTGAATGGCTCAGTGACAGCTCAATATTTAAATAACATAAAACAGAAGATTGACTTCAGATCTTGGCACAGGTTTTCTGTACACATATCTAGCCCTGTAGAGAACCCTCACCCAGTGACAGGACAAGAGGCAATGGGTACAAACTGAAATACAAGAAATTCCCATTTATATGTTTAAATAGAAAAAAACAAACTTTTTTTTTTTTCACTGTAAGGGTGACTGAGCTGAAAGAGGTTATGCAGAGAGGTTGTGGAGCATCCATCCTTGGAGATACTCACAACACGACTGGAAAAGGCCCTGTGCAACCTGCTCTAAGTGACCCTGCTTCGAGCAGAGGGTTGGCCAAGATGATCTGCAGAGGTGCCTGCCAGCCCCAGCCACTGCACAGCACCGCGCCTACTGTATCAAGTCTACAGGCACAGCGCTGCACAAAAATTCTCATCGTGAAGTGGTAAGCTGTACCTTGCCCAAAGTACACAGGTAGTGGCTCTATCATATTTTTACAGTCTCTGTTTCATCAACTACATTGGAGTATATTCCTTCCTCTTAGCTGTTCCTCTTATGAAGAAAAATAGGGAATTGCAAGAACTTCATTTTGGTCATAAATTTTCATCTTATATTGAAATTCAAAATTATTTCTCAAGTTACCTCAGCACTCTTCTTTTTTGGATTTCCTGATTATTGCTTTGTTGATGATTCATTCAGCACCTCTAACTTCCCTGTACCTTTACTTGCAACCCAGCAGATCATGCTGAGCAAATCAAGCACTCATGAACCATGGACTCCAGCTCTCCTTCCAGGTATCTGTAGTCCTTCCCAATTCCTGCATTTCCTCATGACCTACTATGTTTTCAACTACTCTTTAAAATACATGTAAACATAGTAGCCAGTTGAGAGATTTTGCCCTCTTTTATTTGCCTGCCAAAACAGAAAGATAGAGAAGTGAGAAACTATCCAAAAAGTACCAGTCACAAACATACCAAATGTTCACCCCACTCCTACACACAAATTAATGAGCTGGCTACACAGAATCAAGCAGCGTCTCATACACCTTACAATCTTATGGTGGCTTATACCTGGTCTTTGTAAATATTCACTGTATTTTCAAACGGTATACTTAAAAATAAAGCATAAAAATTTCATCATAATTAAAGATATAACTTGAACCTAACCAGATATATCTTTTCATGAAAAATTCTCCATCAATAAAGTACTTGAAAAGCCTGCCAGCTTCAGCTCCTCAGGCCACCAATATCAAAGAGTTTTCAAGTAAGGTGAATCTCAAAGGTAAGTTAAAATGTATTTTAGGTTACTATATGTGAACTACCAAGAGAATCACCAAAGATGTACGTTGTATAACTTTGGTCCCATGTACGCCAAAAAAGTACCTTCTCCTCTTGACCCAGAAAAGGATGGCAATCAAACGAACTAGTGAAAATGAAACAAGTTAAACTCAGCAGGACAAATTTTCATGATAGTTACAAAACTACAATCCCCCTGAAGTCAAATGGAAATGTATCGGTTCAACTTAACAGAACTTGGCACAGCAAGCAGTTTTCTGCTGTTCCTTCTGAGTACCACCAGCTCATGAAATGCTGCATCTCTCACTTCCATATGGCTACATCTTAGCAAGATTACGCAGTTCTTTTCTATCCTAGCATTTTATTATAAGTATTTAATTCATCAGATATCATGAGTCAGGCTGTATTCTCTGTATCTTTTTCTGGTGTGTTGTTTTCATTCTACATTTATGTCCTCTCTCAACACAGTCTTAATGGTTAGGACTGGATCTAACTTTGCCCTTCCAGGATAGGCTTCCCACTGATTTCTGCAGGTTCTGGATCAATCTCTTGCTATCAAGATTATAAAATAGGATTTTTTATAAATTTGCAACACGTAATTTATTGGCAATTTCATTTGGCTCCTGTCAAGGAACTTAGGAATATAGATTATTTTCAGGTACATTAGGATACACACAAACATAATATTTAAATCAATAAAAGACAGACCTACAAATAAAGAACTAAACTGCACACACTGTGGCACACCTTACTCTGGGAAATAGTAATGATGTGTTACAGAAATGCTGAGCATTGCACAGGCATGTGGCTTCTACACTGAGGCAAAGTTTGGCTAGGCACAGAA
This sequence comes from Anseranas semipalmata, assembly GCA_013399115.1. NCBI lineage: Eukaryota > Metazoa > Chordata > Aves > Anseriformes > Anseranatidae > Anseranas > Anseranas semipalmata. The sequence continues at coordinate 672,838 of VXAA01006433.1, forward strand.
ACACGAGTGATGCACAGCATGACACAAGCACCTGCATGAATTACAACCAAACCGTCCGGGGGTCTGAAAGCAGACTTTCCCACTGAGGCACTGGCACACAGAAAACAAGGACTGTGAAAGAACAGGTGTAGTTATAGGCATATACGATACACAAATCATTTACAAGTTAAGTAAGCAGCCAGGAGGAGTCGTGCAACATTTTCCCAGCATAGAGGAAAAATAATTGCACGTGGTGTTTCAAGCAAGAGGTTGATTAAACACAACAGGAAATTAGAAATGTGCCTTCCTTAAGAATTTGACGCAGTAGGAACTGCCTTAAGAGCTACAACTATCTCTTGTCTATACAGTGATGATTCTCTTATCAAGAAACTGAGCAATAACCAGACTGCCTAACCAGTGATTAATCTTCCCAGCATATGGTAATATTCTTTCACTCAGTACTGATCTCATCATGTAACCTTAGCTGTCTTCAACTAGAGGGCATGGCAAGTAATTCATTGACTTAATTTAGCTTTATGCAAAGCAGAGGGACTATATGAAAGCAAATTAAAAATGAGCATAAAAAGCAGGAAAATATGTTTGCCACTTTGCTTGTTCACTTTACTGGCTTAGCCATAGGGATATGTTGATTCTTCTTTTGTATTGGGATTTATTTTCTCTATAAAGTACTTCACAATGTTCACTTGAAAAAGCTCAGCAGAAGGAGATTTCAGAAATATGTTAATTAAATGTTGACAGGAATCTCTGTGGACGCCCACAAAAGCAAGATTCTCAGGAAATGTCTGTTAAGATCTCCAAATTTGTGCAGGAAGACTAATTTTAATCACATATTTCTGGATTTATTTTATGAATCAATGCCACATCAGTCTTCTCTGGCCTTTTATTCCAAACCCTTATGTATGGAACCCTGCCAGAAAGGGATTCACAGCACTGGCAAGCTGTTGCATGAGCCTGAGTTAATGCATTTAAAAATACTGCTTACCGTTTTCTTAGTTTTTAGGAAGGGACTATGAAGACAAGTTATAGTCCCCTCTGTGTATTTTTCCTTGATTCTACCAGTTATATAAAAGGCTGGTTTCATCAGACAGCCCTTTTTGTGGAAGGGACTTCATTAGAGGCGTTTCACAACAAAAACTACCTTATCCCCCTACATCTTATAATTGCGGTCCATTCCAGGGGCTAGTTGAATTATCTTCAAACGAGCCAGATGGGGTACTGCTAGCAATGGCAGCACATAACAAAAACAAGGCAGATAAATGCACTACATTTTCTATCTTGATGTACCATAAATATCAGTAGGAGGTAAAAGTTGTCTTCATGCACTAGCTGGAATAATTCTCCAGCCAATCTCCATCTGATCTGCTCAGCTATCACATGTATTGCCACCAGAAATGCTACACAATGAAATGGCGCAGAATACAATCTCCATTGTGATAAATACTGCACTGCAAACTAAAGAAGATTTTTTTCCCTGTAGGATTCATACAGCAATCATTACATATTCTTCCTTTGCAAGTATATACTTTTTTCCATAAAGAAGACATACAAATATTGGTATACTCTCACTAAAACAGCAGTAGTTCCACAATAAAAAGGGAATGAATGTGTGTGTCCATCTCTCTCTTTGTGCAGTAGTTCAAATAAACTACTATGTGTCATCCTACTATCATAGCACTAATAGAGGCTCAATTTTATCAGATGTTCTGTAACCTCAATTCTAATAATATCGCTAGCAGCTGAAGTGATCTACATTCAAAGAGGAGGGGTTCAACATTAAAACATAAATTCAAGTTTTGTTAAGGGAAGCACATGTATAATAAAAGCATCAATTTTAAAGGGATACCCTGGTAAGAATAATGGAGTAAGATACAAAATAAGAGATTTACACATCCATTTCAGATTGTAAATACAGTTCATCTGATACAGATGCTGCAAGGAAAAAAACCCAAAGCCCTAACAATTACTATATTGGCTGAAAAGAAACTGAAAATCCCAATCACAGGGAGGTCTGCCCAAGTACAGGCTGCATGTTTAGGCATGGGCATAAGCAATTAATACTTGCTGACATGACAAAATGTTTTTTTTGTCAAAGTTCTGGAATCTGTAACGTCACAGCTTGAGAGCAAAACCTCAGCAGGCCTCTATCAAAGCCAAAAGTAATTAAGTGTACTTACATGTACTCCCTGTGTGCAGAATGTACAGCAGCTGCGTTGCTGTAACGCCACAAAACTATCGCTGATGACAAAACATCCAGGGTAGCATCAAACTGAAAGAGATACAGAGTCAATTTTTTTGCGGGCCATTAACATGCCCTGTACTAACAGTAATGCATTCACCATCCTGCTGCACAGGCACAAAGCAGCTTCAAATAAATCATTTTAATGAAAGTAGGATTTACATTCATTAAATTGATCTTCACATTTTTGCCATGTGTTATTGCACAATGATACACTTCAGAGCTCATTAAGTCATCAAGGGATTAAGAACATTTATTTGTAATCCATCACTTGTGGAGGAGTTCAAAAAAACTGCCACTATGGCACTGCAAGAGTTAAATTACTAATATAATTCATATGCAGGGACTCTAAAAGAAAAGTGTTTGAAAATGCCTGTCAAGCATTGCTTTTCCCTGCATATTCACTAATTTTCTTCAGCAGAAGGTTTGGTTTCAAAGCAAGGAAATGTTATTTTTTTTTTCAAAATCCCATTTTATCAAGATTTCATATTATTCTATATCATCAGCCAAACAGAGAACGTTTTTCCTTCCAGCAAATGAAGACGTGATTTTAGGTAACACCTAAAAGCTGCAAAAAACATGCTTGTCCCACTATGAGAACTTTCATACTCAATCAAACCTTCTACAGAGTCAATCTAACCTTCAAATTTGAAGGCAAATGCCAAAATGTTTGAAATCAGGCATTTTTCATGTCATAAGGAATTTTTTGCTCTGCCACCAATCAGGAAAGTCATGGCAACTATTAGAGAAGAAAGGTCTCATCCTGAAGTCAACAGCAGTTTTACCACAGACTTCAATAGCAAGGTCATCCAAAGCTCAGAAGGAACTTCAGAATTTCGCTCTGGTTCAACAAGGAAACCGAATAAGCTGATAGATTTTGTAAAAGCAAACTATATCTGGTGGATATCACCTATCAATGATGAGATATAAATACTGATATTAACTCCAGTGTAAGACTTGGAAACTGAAAAACTGTAATGAAAATATTTTTACAATCCCTTCCATCATATGACTTCAACGGTAATTTTTATAATCCATCACTGATTTTGCACATCTTACCATGAACTTACAATAAAAAAATACAGTATTTCATGTTCAGCAAGAGCACGTGAAAAAAATGGTAGAGAATATTTAAGTTGTATCTCTACTTACAGCAAATCCAAATGATGATGCACTGTATCTCATTACGGAGACAGCTAAAGGAAAGAAAACATTATTTAGAATCAATTAAAATCTTGTCAATCCTTTCTTCTTCTCTCAGCTGGAATCTACAAAATTAGTTTCAACACATGGGCTTAGTTTCACCCAGCTGCCACTAGAATGACCTGACCAACACTTACAGAAGGTCTACAAGGACGACCTAGCGCTACAGGACATCGTTAGGTCACTCAAGAGTACTCAAGTTCACACCTGAACTAAAAAAAGCAGACTCATCAATGACTGTCAATCTCAAGCTGACAAACGCAATAACTGATTTTCAGTATTTCAGTATTCATTAGAACAGCTGGGCAGAACAGAGTGGTTGTGGTTTGCCTTTTTTCAGTAATGGCAAGCTACAGTTCTGTGGCACTCGTTTGGATAAACAGCAATTAAAATCTTGGAATAAATAACCCTTTTCTTATTCATCTGAGACCTAGCTCTGGCCACAAGCACGCCAGATACCACAAATATTTGGACTTTCTCATTACAGCTGGCCAAAACACAAAGAAAAGTCATCAAGTTCCTTTCCAGATTCACTTTTTTTCTCAAAGCTGAAGAGTATTCAAAGAGTAAGTATGGATTTACATCTCCCTCTCATTGCTAAACCATGATTTCCCACGCTCCAGCTCCTAGGTGAAAAAAGAGGCTGTGCGTCCTGGTCAGACTTGCCAGCCAAGAGCTACACGTGACAAACTGACACTAGCTTGCAGTGTTCCAGCTGCAAATTTGAACACTTCACTGCATAATAATATGTTTCCTATCAGATTTCCACTGCATACCTCCTTAGAGTCACACAGTTTCAAAAACCGTGGTAGTTTTATCAACAAAACTACGGGCATTCACAGGCACGCGCAGCTCGCACTGTTCCAGCAGTCATTGCTCTCATGCGATGCCGTTCAAAGCCACACCTTCCTCCTGCTTCTACTTCTAGACTGCCTCTAAAGGGGAATTCTCCCCTCAGTTTTGACTAAATCTCCAGCTTTTTTCCACCACTCTAATCCAGATTTAAAACAAATTAACTGTGGTTCCCTCAAAAATGAACACATTATTTCTATGGGAGATGAAGTATGCATAGACAGCCACACATCTTAAGAATGCTTTGGGAGGCACATTTAGCGTCTTTAAAACATAACTGTCTTTATTTTTATGTATTCTACCACAGTGAACATCTACAGCACTAACACCCAATCTGCTTGGCCCTGAGCTATCTGAAACAGCAATTAAAAACAAGTATTAATCATTGGACCAACAGTGTCACAAGTCTGCTCAAACCTTTTTGCTAGCTAGTGAATAAGACTGGTAGAAAAGACTTTCATCCCTACAATACAAACTTGTACTGGTAAAAAGCCATAATAAAAGTAGGAATGTCCATTTAAGCAAGGGGAAGATATATTTTTATATTACTTAATTAGACACCGGTTTTCTAATGGGAATAACAACCCATTTGTCATTCATTGCAAGTCAAATAATAATGTTAAAGTACCTTCGGCACTGATTTAAACACATTAATACTTCCAGCTGACAAGTCCGGTAATAAAGTTCACCGGTAAATCACTCCAGCTTACACGGGATGTCTGCCCATGAGTCTAGGCTCTATGGCAAAGAAAGCAACTGTAAGAGTTGCACACAGGGCATCAGCTCCTAGATGTGGCCTGGGTGACCACCTCCTGTAAAGACAACCACGGGCTCCCATTCTATGCCCTGAAGATGAAAGGACTTTTAGGGAAGTACTTGTTACCATCCAAGCCCTAGAGACCCCTGGGTGAAGGACTGAGGACCAACCAGTGGTCCTTAGGCCTGCAGTATCACTGCCATGCTCCACCAGCAATGCACGGCATTGCAGGAGTGGATTACGAGGCGAGGGTTTCGCTCCCTTTCTCCCTGATGTACATTCTCAGCTATTCCCAGATGACCCTCTGATATTAAAAAAAAAAAAAAAAAGATTCCTAATCTCCATATTGAATCAGGATGATGGTAGGAAACAAGCAATGAGGAAAGAACAGAGCAGGTAGCTTAAAAGTCCTGTGGAGTCGCTGTATGCGTTTAGCAGCTACGCAGACCTGACAGTGGGAGCCTGCTTTCAGCTATTTTATTGGCTAAATTGGACGGCATTTTATTACCTCTAAAACAAAGGAGATAATCCTCATGCATTTGCCTGACATTTGTAAACAGAAGTTGCAAGGAGTCAGAAACTAAAAATAGAGGCAGCACAGTGAGCCACAAACCTACCGCTGTCTCCACCTGCACAGTGACATCCATTTGCGAGGTCTGCCAAGACACGGGTCAGATTTTACTACAGTTCCCTCACCCCCTCCAAAGTAATTCCAAATAAAGAAGAATACCCCATTTCCTACAAATTCTGTCCTCAACAAAATAAGTTTTTTTCCCATTCCCATTCCCATGTGCCTCAAAAATCAGATGGCTAGGCCCCTAACAAACTCATACCAATTTAACTCTTCAGCCGCCTAGTCTCCTGCCAGCTTGTGCTGGGTTTAACCCACCTAAAAGGTGTTCCTGGAGCACCCGGACCCGCAGGTACCTGGGACTCAGAAGAGAGCTGGGTCCCTTTTTGCACAAACAGATGAGGCAAGAAATAGTACAGAGAATTAATTCTGCCTCCAGCTCTCCTAGCCAGAGATCTTTGGGTCTGGGCACAAATTAGAAGGATGGTACATAAAAGCATCTCCTCCATCTGTCAGAAAACCTCCTATTACCTATTCAGAGAGGGGCAACTATTTTTAGGAAACTCTTCTTGATGGGACAATCAATCCGGCGTGTTCACTTTAAAGTTAGCCTTTTGAAAGACACACCTGGATGTCAGCATATAAATTATCAGGCTTCAAAGCACATGACCTGCACTTAGCAGAAATCAGGCAGGCAATTTAAACATCACCCAAAGTGTTGGGCTTATTTCTGTGTGTATTACCATGCTTATCTTGCAGGTTGTGCAGAGTCACGAGCAAGAGGACTGGAAGCTGTACAGAATCAGAAGTGAAACTGAAATACAGTCTGTTTTCATCTCCCAGTGTTGGTAAAACATCAAAAATTAATGTTACAATAAATATTTCAAAGTAAATCCGTTCCAAGCACAGAAAACCAAAGGAGAAATACTTTCTAAAAAATCCACAAAAAAGCCCTTCACAACAGCCGAAGGCAAAGAACAGACAAGGCTCTAATACCATTAATACCTGTAATGAACTCTACTAATGTTTACCAGCACCAGCAGGTACACATGCATTTCCCCAAGTACCTTTATTCTCCACACAGAAATTTTAGTAGAGCAAAATCTAAGGATGCTTACGTGCATGCCCACAATCTCTGCAATAAGCATGGTAGCTACAAACAGCTGCCCAACAGCCAGTACCTCAGAGATGATTCTGCCAGACATTTCATCTGCATGGGCAGGTCCAGTGCTATCCATCAGCGCCATGCTCCCACACCCATATTTCTACCTCAGAGTTAAAGGCAAAACTGCACCAACCCTATCCATACAAAATCGGAAGATTTTTCCCAGTTTATAATTACATCAACATGGTAAAGACCCTTATTTCTGGGCAACACCATTATACCGTTACGGTTCCCAGGGGAAGCGTAAGTTAGACGTACTGTACCCCCACTGACTGGGGTGTGGCTGGTAGGCCAAGAAACCACTCTCCTCTAAGTTTTTGGGTTTTTTTTCCGGTTTCTGGATTAGGTTTCTGCACACATTCTACGCATTTCAGAGCCGCACTGCACCGTCCAGCCTGGTTCTGCCATTCCGTGGACTGCAGGCACAGCTGGAACTTCTGGCAGCTGGAGGTGTACAAAAGGAACCTAGGATGTACTGTTCCTTTCCTTCATGAAGAAAGGTGCAATCCCACCAGAAGTATTAATCAGCTTTACCTTTTCCTTCATTTTTTTAAAGGACTGAGGTCACTGATGTAAACGAGTGACTCTACTACTTAATGTTACTTTTCTTTACTTCTTCCATAGTAAAAAAAAAGCTCAAGGTACCCTAAACATCTTTGTAGATTCAGCCTGGTGATAAATCCTGCCATTGGTAGTGGTAAAATTTTCCAGGAATATCCTTCATTCCTTGCCTTGTACTCAGCTAATATTTGTTTCTTTGCTCGTTTTAATCTATTGCAATGGTCAAATTTTTAGCAGCTACAAATTTCCGTAACTTTATTTACGTCAATGAACTACAATAGTGTGTATCAGTAGAAGATTTTCCCCATTTATTAATAAAGAAACAGTACAATTTCAGGGCTTTGTGCAATTTTTTTTTTTGTTTGAGTTTAATCTAAACAATCCTTTTCAATTTGCTGACATTGTAGCACAAATAATAATTATTATCACCTCTGACTCCAGGATTTTTTAACTGAAATCACTCATTTTTCAATATTTCAATTTCATAACTTTTTGTTATTATTTAATTTTGCAAATAATTAAACACCAGTTCTCCCTTAATTCCCTTTGTTTACATATTTTCTGACGATATTTCTCTTGTCACCGCATCATCGCCTTAAGGTAAAGGACCAGAAGACTTCCATTTCAAGGGTTAAATACTCACAGTACTGGCTTTCAAGCAGGCAGCACGGATGTCATTTTCATTATACCATGGTGCTGAGCAATTGTAACAATCTCAAAGAGTAGCAGAGCAGTCCAGTCCTAAGGCTTACTTAGCCACCCAATCCACTTCTGTTTAATTTGCTTTCACCTTCCCATTTGCTACCACAAGAGCATCCATGCCTCCACTGGCATGTCCCACCAGTGGACAGAACAGCCCTGGCAACTGGGCAGGACTGAGCTATGCTCTCTGGTTGCTAGATCCTGAATTATGAAACAATCCTACTGCAAAAAAACAAGGTATTACTTATCAAATAATGAAAAAATTATCCACGTGGGGAAAATAATGAATAATTTTCTCTACAGTACATAGTAGACAGTCCCCAAGAGCATACCAGTAATGTAAAAAACAAGCAAACGTAGAATGATAAAGAGACACAGACTGAGGGTAAATCAGTTCCTGATTTCAGAAAAAAAATAATGCCTCTTTTAACAGCTGCTGAAATAACTTCCATAAAACAACAAGCCTTCACTGACACACTTCGGTAGATAAAACACTAAAAAATGGTAAATCAAATACACCAGAGCAGCCAATGGTGCATGTCAGTCTTTCCAGCGCAGCTAGGCTAAATTACGTGAGAAACTATTCACTCAGGGAAAGCTTTTGGGGAAAAAAAAAAAAAAACAGAAGAAAGCAGGCTACTCCAATAAGGCAGAGTTACCAACAGCTTCCAGGGTTGCAGACAAGCCCATGCGGTGGCAATCGTACAGTACGGCCGAGCACTGTGCAGACCAGTGCACTGCAGTGCCGGCTCTTAGGAGAAAGCAGGACCCCTCCTGTCCAGCATCCCACTGCTTCGCACACTCCTGTGTTTCCCTTCTCATATGCCAACCTTCTGTTTTCAAACTAGATCACCTCCAAAAAAAAAAGTATGGAAAAAAAAAGAGGGAAAGAAAAGAAAGAGCACTATTTTGATTTAGTTTTGGCTTTGCAGGGGGCAGGAACAAGAAGAGGGTCCATATGTTAACGCTTCAGCTTTCTCAGGTTGACCTTTATCAGGATGCTAAAAGCATATGTTTGCATTTAAGTACTGGAATATTAACACTTGAAGATGTGTAAGGGACATGCTACTTTTCCTTCCATGCACATGGTGCAAACTCTATGCAATGAACTTACAGGTGTATAGTTTAATCTGCTGTATTTCAAAGGGGGTCACTTGAACCACCCAAAATAACTCAGTGCAGTGACATTAAAGCACATTGCCTTTTAATGATACCATGTATTATTGAGCTCCAGTGCCAAAGACAACAACTGAAGAAGGCTAGAATGTTGCAAATGCCCTAACTTCACATTTAGGAGGGAAGCTTTTGCAGTCAATACCTACAACCCACAGGCTTTGCTATTTCAAGCCCGACACTGGCTTCCAAAACCAAAGGAAGCAGTTTAGCCCTGGCCACAGACAAGAAATGGGTGGTACTTTGGCTAAAAACACCACAAACGACCAGAAATGTTGAGTGATGCTAGACATGCTCAACAGCCGTTTCTAAAGCCCTGTGTCCAAGATCTGTACCTCTGTATCCAAATGAAGGTTATTCCACATTTAACGACCTGGGAGACTCTCCAAAGGTAAAATTTCTCCCATCTTGTTGTGTTTTACTGACTGGAGGTAAAGCTAGCAGAGAAGTATTCAGATCCTCCACAGCATAAGGAATTTATTCTCAGGAGCTTGGCCAGTTGCTTTAAAGTGGATTTTACCTAAGTTAACAGACTAAGCCAGCAGACTAAGGTCTGACTTAACTGGGTTTCTGGAAGCTTCACAGAGATCCAGTGAACTCATATTTTATACACGTACACCCACACCTGGAGCAGCTTGGACACAGGCTGAATGGCTTTTCCTGGTCATTGAAGATCCACCAGCTCCAGGCAGAGCCATCCAGCCTTCAGCTTCTGGGAATGCCCAGCCTGGATGCTGCTGCCCGGGCTGTGAATTGTTAATAAAGGAGTTGAAATATTGCCTCTTTTCTCATGGTCTGGTAAGTTCATGTCCTGTGTCGCATTAGAAAGACTGAGAGATCCTCTCAAAAACATACATAAAGAACAATATTGCACGCAAGCTACAGCTCAGATGTGTAGAATTTACATGCAAGGATTCAGGCTAACTATATAGCCCAACCAACAATAAATATCTATATAAAAAAAAATAAATTGTTTATTAGCTTGTATTTAGAACATAAGCACATTAAAAAGAAGACAACCACTGCAAACTGCATCCCCCCATGCTGGACAAGGTTATTTATCTCCATTACTGTGAGGAAGCCAAGAGGTTTAAATTAAACAAGATGTTTAATTTGAAGTTTGCCACATTTAGACTAAAGGAAATGTATCAGAAAACTCCGAATGCCAAACCTCCAGATTCAGAAACTATTTTTTTTTGTTTGCCCCTATTTTTATGCTAATATTTCAAGTTTGACTTGATTGTGAAACAACTGCGGTATATTAGGCACCAAGAACATTAAAAAATCATCAATGCTGACATTAAAATAGCAAGCAGATCTAGTTTTAAAGTACTTCTAAGAAACTTAAATAATTGTCAGGTATTGTAAAACCTAATTCTCAAACTGTCAGCATGATACAAAGATTCCAGACACAGGCCTTATAGTGCATACAGACGGCATTTCATTGCTTGGTATTTCAGGTTCAAAATCCTCACACCAGCAGAAAAGCATGGCACAGCTTTAAATACCTGGAATCACACCCTAGTAAAACCTCTGCTCCATAGAACCTGGCTGACTGAAATGCAACATGGAGAATTTAGATCAAGAGAGGATTTAGTTAGCTTTGCCACATATCATATTCCTTTCTAGAAGTAGCCCATCTATCCTGCACCTTAAATATAGTTCTTAAACAACGTAAGAAAAAATACGTGCTTTAAATCTACTCAAGCTGAATTCTTCCTGGTGTTCCATAAACTTACAGAAAAGAAACCTTTTAGCCATGGTAAGCATTTAAAAGCAGTCCACAAAAACATCTGTGCATTGGCTAACTTCCCACAATATTTTGTTTACCCTACAAAATTTTCCAGACAAACAAGAATCTACTTTTTCTCTGCTTACATTTCCTCTTCGCTTTTTTATCACAAGGGGTAAACATAGTCCTAGCTATGTTCACCACTGGTAACTATTAAAACATTATACATTCATTTTTATTTTATAATATTATTGATTTGCTTTACATGAGCCGTACTACTTCCACTGAAATTATTTGCCCCTCTCTAGAGTCAGAGCTCCTGCAGTTGCCTGTGTTCCTGTTACACTCAGATGTGACACCACATTAAAACCATTCCAAAACAGTAGCCAGCAAAGGATGTAACCAACAAGAATGCCTGGCCAATACTCTTCTAGACACGGGCTTCTAATTAGCAAAGTTTAAAGGAATGAAGTTGTCTTTAAAATCTTGCAGTAAAGGTCTTCAGATTGCCTGTGGACTCGCTCCCTGGTACAAGATAACACACCTTTAGTTTAAAGAGGAGGGAAAGCTGAGGTGTGGCAATCTCTCTCTAAGCACCCTCAGAGCATGCCTCAGCTCCTTGCTCTGGCCAAGTCCTGGTCATGACGATCTTTATGTTCAGTTACAGAGTCACACCTACTTACCCAGCCTGACATGCTGGAGGAACATGGAATTGTGGCTGGATGTCACGTTTAACGGGGCTTAGCTGGACCCGAAGTGAAATGGCTGATCTCAGAGAAACAGACAAGTTTTTAAGTGATGGATTTTAACTTCTCAGTTCTGTATGTTCGTGTATGTGTGTGGACAGAGTTATATTTCTGAGGTCATTGTAGACATACAGGTATATTTATAATGACCCTGAAAATAACCAACAATTACAGTAGTTTCCCCAGTTCACAGATAAGGAAACAGAACGGGATCAAGGATCTTAAGAGATTTGAAGATGATGGGACCAGAACAACTGGGCTCTGAAGAGAAATTGTAATTGTTGGAACAGGCAGCCAGGTCCAGGTGGTTGCCACATGTTCATCCATCACACTGCCTTACCAAGTTACTTTTGGAAAACCCTTAAACATTCCCTTTTTTAGAGTTCTTAACTATACAATGGCACTAACACTTCAGGATGTTACACAAACGAAAAATAGTTTTACCATATGGAAGCATCTAGCAATTCTGCAAAGAATGACAGCAGGCACCATGCATATCTCATCTATTTGAATAAATTGTTTAGCATGATAATTTGCCTTTTATGAAATTTCACACTCAAAGCACTGCCTTAACTTTTAGAAATGCAAACATTAACTACTGAAAATGGTAACCCAATTAGAAATGATCTGCACGATCTTTATGGCCTTCCCATAGCTCAACAGTTTTAAGATATTCTATTTTTATACTAGAAGTATTTCAACAGACTTCTGAAAATCAGAGCAGACTTTCTTTTATACAGAAATATAGCAGCACTTTAGAAGTGTATCAGGTGCTGAATAAAACACATAGTGAACAGAATTTTGTATTGCCCTTTTTCTTACATTAGTGTAATGTAATTATAATTTTTGAAATTGTCATAATATTTCATGTGACTAATGCACAGTCATTGATGGGTTATTATAAGCACTTTTTTTTCTTGCTGAGACCCATGTAACACAAATGCAGTGAGCCCCTGAACACAAACATGACTATTTTAAGCACCCTTGGTTTTATATACCTTTCAACCGTTTTGAATTGGAAACACAGAAAAATGAGTCCACACAGAACTGTCAGCCAGCCAGCCAGTAATGAAGATACCCAAAATAATTACGAGAAAGAGCTATTAAAATCTAAAATCAAATTCAGGTAAATGAGAACAGATAGGCTGGTTGGTTTGTTTGTTTTAAACAATTTCTAGCATAATGATTTATCTGTGCTCTATTTTTTTTTTTTTTTTTTTTTTTGCAAAAAAACACATAAATTCAACAGGAACTCTGTCGGGAGTGAAGGTAAGCCAGGCTATTTGCTTGACACCTCCCTTGGTATTTTTGTCCGGTTCCTGCCTCAACTAACAGGTGGCAAGTCCTGCAATGCTGTTCTTGAGCAGGATAAACAGAATTACAGTAAATTCTCTGCAAGTATGCTTTGGGATTCAGAAATCTGAGGCTGCTACCCTGACTGGAGCCCATCTGTGACTGGCCCTGGCTCATAAAGGATCCTGGGACAGGGATCTAACCTGGAAGCCGGAGGGAACGGAGCACGATCCGACACAGATCTGCCCCACGCAGTGCAGCAGGCTTGCTCTGTGGAGCCAGCCGTTCCCACACGGATCGGTGCCTTCCACAGCACTGCCTATGCTCGCCAGTGACTAACGGCACTCCTGCATCCCTCCATCATCAATGGGAGCCGTGCAAGAGAGAAGCCCAAAAAGGCAAGGATTGGCAGCTTTTTCTCATCATCATTTAAATTAAAAAAAAAAAAAAAAAAAAGAAAAAAAAGGAGGGGGTTTGTATTTATTTTTCTACGTGTTGCTTTCACAAACATGCAAAGAATGGAACATGGTGTGTGAAGACAAGACCAGAAGATATTCACACTCATGACATTTAGTCTTACTTTAAACGTTTGTTCTCTGAGCATTTTAATGACCTTAGAAATATGAAAAACAATGAAGATTCGAACTGGAAAGCTGTGGTCATTGAAAAATGATTTGTTTTCTTTATATCCTTTTTCATCATCTCTATAAATCCAAGAGACAAGCCACATATCACAGTGACTCCTGTTTTAATTAGATGGCTAGCAAGCTGCTCCAGAACCAAACAAGTTGCCAAATACAATTAAGCAGGTTGTCAGAATATAGCACACTATTACACAGATTTTCGTTTTACAAAGAGAGATTAAGAATGCAAACCATGCCAGACACCTCTGTGAACTAGCAGAGAAACTTTAAAGCCTGGCTTCAGATATACATGTGGAAAAAAAAAAAAAAAGCATTATTCTAATTTTAAGTTGCTTTTTGGTGTAGAGAGTCTTAGGTACTCCTACTGACTGTGGGAGAGCACATCCATTCAAACTTCTCTGCCTGTAGGTGCAGCCAGCTTTGGCGCGGAGCCATTTAACGTCTCAGACTTGTAGAACTCTGACAGGGGAGCTCCCACACTCCAAGAATCTCTATTTTTTACAATGCAACATCACTTGCAATCCCTTTACCAGTCTATATGTTCAAGAACTCATCTACATGGGGTAATCGACAAAACACTGAAATTCAAACATAGAAAAATTACATTGGAATAAAATGACATTTATTTTGGAACTGAGTGTAAATTGGGACAACTGTCATGATTTTACACAGTATTTTTACTGGTCAGTTTTGCTAATATGAGTAAAAAATACCCAACCAGCTACAGTAGTTCTGAATCAGCAACTATTTTTATCATTTAATTTTATTTTAATATTGTCCTATCAACATTTATTTACATTTATTTTACTGTTGGATATCTTGTGGCACATTATCACCTAGAATCCTCACTATAAACTCATTTCTATGATCAAATAACTGGAAAGCAAGAGATGACCGTAAATGTTACCTTGCTGTTCATTCAGACCAACGGGCTGACTTTAACATGTACTTCAGTAAGCTATCACAGCTTCTGATCAAAGTAACATTTCACTTACGTTCCTATCTCTGTTAGAGAAGATTATCTTATTTGCACAAAGTAGTTAAATAGTCCGGGTAACTGCAAGTGAAATGTATTGATAAAGAAGGGAGGGAATTGCAGGCTTAATATATATTGCTACTCATTGGGTGTAAGCAAACTGTTGAACATAGCAACTTCCACCCAAGTCAGCTGGGCTCTGAGGGACTACAGAGGTTTGCTCATGAAATAAGTGGTGAAACTAGGATATAATATCTACAAAGCCATTTAACTGAGTTCTCTAAGCACAGAGGAAATGGTGCTTGCTGATTGCTTCGTAGCGAAGGCCATTTTGTAAGCCTAGAAGAGAAGGTAGTAAGCCATCCAAGCATAAATGTTCAGGATAAACACTCCCTATAGCTCTTATTCTGCAAAAGCAATCCACTCTTAGCTTTATTTAGCATTGTCTTCAATGGAAGGTATGTTAGTTCATTATTGAACAATAATTTTACTCTTTTCTATTCCCAAAAACACTTTAAAGTGAGCAAGTCCAGAAGACTTTTACTTGGCTGAACCTTCTTTGCTCATGCTTTTTTAAAGAAAAGATATTTTGTTTCTTTTGTTAGCATGATCTCAGCTCAACAAAGATTGCAAACTCTTGCTTTACTTCTCATATGGCTGCTGGAATGTAAAGAAGACAAAGTTTCAACTAGGTTATTAATTCTTCTTCCATACAGATCACCAAACAATGAAAACTCATCCTCCTTAGGCAGATTTAATTAAAAATCCAAGTTCTGAACACAGACATCGCTGCTAAATAAATCAAAAGTCAGGAAGAAGAAAAGGAAATCCCGTGTTATCTTTTTTATCTTTCTAAGCTGAAATATAAACACACCTGTCAGAGACAGAAGCAGCTGTCTGATAGTTCTCTGTTGACTATAACTGTAGGAAGGAATTGAAAGCCCTTCAGACAAATCTCTTTCTCAGACAGCGTGCTAATCTTAGCAATCTATTGCTAAGGGCCACAATACAGAAGCCTGTCATCAATCCTACTTCAGTGTTGTAATATGGAGATGTTCTGCTAGCAAGGATGACACAGATAGAACAGCACTGCGGTCGGGCTCAGTGTACAAACCCGATATATTGAGTTGGCTGTGGGCTCGAAGACATTCAGTAAAAATTACAATGAAATGTGAGTCTTAGTAACAAATTTCCTTTGTTCTGTGTTTTTAACAAGGTTTTGTTAATAGCTTTTTAATGCAGTAATTATAAATTTTTTTTTTTTGGAAACACGTAATGCTGATTTTTCTAACAAAAACATTTGAAAACTATTCCGGTTTTCTTCTAGTTGCTCAATCTTGACAATAGGTAGGAAATCCTACTCAGTAGCTCACAAAATCAGGAAGATCATAACAGCATCCTGAACGATGCAGGGTTCTAAAACTAAAAGAAAAGCAGCAAATGATTGACATACCACACTACTTTGCATCTCTCCAATTTTAGAGTAATTGGCTTGACACATCTACTGCTAATTCTGATCAAAGTAACAGAAAACTTGCATTCCTGTCTCTGCTAGAGAGCCTAATTTAGTCGGACAAAAATAGTCCAGGTAACATCAGATAAAAAGTGACGTTCAGACAGAAGGACATTAACAAGCTGTATATTGCCATTTACAACGTGTAATCATATTAATTAAGTACATCAGTTATTTTTTGTTTTCCACGCACAACTGCTCCAAGGAGCAAGCTCCTGAAAAATGTTAGAAACATATTCCCAGGATAAAATCCCTTTATGTCAAACAGCATACACCTCTTCTTTTAGCATACAAAGGGGTTTTGTTGTTGCTCCTTTGTGTGTGTGTGTGTGTGTTATACAGGCTTCTTATCAGAACAAAACAGCATCAAAACTAAGAAGAAATTTTCTACATTTAAGTATATTGGGTATGTTGAAACCAGAGTTGACATGTACCTTTTCCTAACACCCAGCCTGACCCTCCCNCAGTATATTGGGTATGTTGAAAGCAGAGTTGACATGTACCTGATTTGCAACCAAAATGACTTTGCAATGGAAGAGCCAAAGCACCAACAATCGAGTCACCTAAAATATTCTGACCTAATTTTTCTAAAATGATAAGCACAGTCTCTGAACACCAGCTAAGTCTCCTGCCAATAGCACCTCTGGAAGAGCTAACTTACACAGGGTTAACATGTCTTCTACAATCATGATGCCAGCAGCTCTAAAAATTTTTGCTGCAATGATATATTTTTAAAACATTGCTTCAAATTGTTGGAAGTGAAAAAAACAGACAAACATGTTTTTAACATCCTTAGATCCTCTACCTGCTCTGCTTTTAGAGATCAGCCAGGATCTAGTCATTCTCCGGCTCTACGCATAACGTAATGATGCATTTCTTTCATTTGTAAAGCACGCTGAGAATACTTGCTTATTTATAAAAGGAGAAACCTAGAATTATTAATACCAGAATGCTGGATTTGTATTTAAAAAGTCCAATGGTCTGAATTTGTAGTCTCCAATCATGATCCTTGAGCCTGAGATTAATTTACTAGAAGTGTTAGGTTTTCCAATGGCTGAGAATTGTAACACCATTGTAGCACTTTATACCAGTCAAAGCAGACTTGCTCGCTGTTCCCGCTGTGCCAGATGTGCTGCTTGCCTTTCTTGGCGATGAAAGGCTTTGAGCTTGCTTGGCCTGATGCACCAAGACAGCTTCAGCCCAATTCCCTCCGTGACGTGAGCACCGCTGCCCCGAGTGAGCTCAGCTGCCTGCTGCAGAAAAGATGTTCCTCCTGCAAAGCCTTCCAAGCCGAAACAGGTGTTTCATATTCAATTACAGCTCTCACTATGTTCACTTATCCACTCTTTTTCATGATCCCTCAGCCTCCCTCCCAGGTAAGAGGCTCTTTAAAGTTCACAAGTTACTGAGTTGTTTTCCCTGCATTGCTCTTATTCATCTTTTCTTTCCAGCTGCCCAGTGGTCAGAGCCGTACTGTAACGGTGAGTATGCCTTGCAGCACATAGAAGAGAAATTGCAGAAAGTTCCTTGAGCCTATTTTTTGCCACACTTAAGAGGAAATAAGAATAAAATCAGCACTGTAAAACTAATGTAAACGATTTGAAGTTATTGTGTGTAAGCATAGAATTCAGACAACTTTGCGGCTATGTTTTAGAAGAGTCTTAACAAAGATTTTCCCTCTACCCCTCCCAAGCTGGTCAACTTCTCTTAAGTCAGAAGACATTGTTGCCAAGACTCAAACAAGTAGTCTATATTACCACAGTAAATACTATTTTCAAGAAAAAGTAACAAAAAAGGGGATCATATGAGAAAAACAGCTTACTTTTGGCAAGTGGAAAGAGCAAGCTATGTTGAGTTCTGGAGTAATGTAAATTTACCTCCCAGCATATTTCACAGTAACTTGATTGTATACATATGAGATAAGCATCTGGAGTCTCAGACCATATAAATCTACATCATGCTCTTCAGGTATCCTTATTTATATTGCTTGATTATCCAGCCCTCATATAATTGACTGCTTATAACAATCAGCCTAAATTTACAAATTTCCCATTTGGAACAGAATGGGATAAAGAAATATAATCATTTCCATAGAAATTATTGACAGAACTTGACCAATGATACTGCTGGATAAAAATAGCATTTACAATTGAAAACATTATTTTGGAAATATATTTTTAAATGCCAGAAAGATAACATCCTTGGAAAGACAATATTCTTTCTTCAAATGAGAATTTGTAATGGCTTCTCAAATATCTTAGCAGTGTAACTTCCTTCTGCATACTATCTTTTCAAAAACAGGCAGATACACATTTTTTTTCTACTAAAGAATAAACTAAACTATAGGCAATTGAAAGGAATGGCAGGGAGAAAAGATGAATTTGGAGCTAGAGTTGAGGTTCCTCCACGGTAGGATGCAGGAATGACATGGCTACTTCTGATGGAAAGCATGAGATTAGTCACAGTACGCATGTAAAGTCTTGACAAGATTTTTAGTACAATTCCAAATTTCCTTCTGCAGTGAAGAGTGTACATCTTTGGACATGGATGGAGGTGATCATTCTCTACATACATAGTACAGACAGTTAATAATAGCATGTGTAAAATGGACTTGCAATATGCTAAGTCAAATAAAAACTCCTCTGTGCCAGAAAGTCCTTATGATACAGAAGCCAATCTTTATGCTATACATATATTTATAGGCTCACATTTTCAAAGAAAATCATTATTCATCTCTGGCCTCCTTAGCACCTTCTATAAATCTTAGACAGTAAAAGTGTCATGGTTCAGGATCAGTCAGCAGTTGGACCATGATAAGCCCATCTTCTCTGCAGTTGCACACTGTGCAAGACCGTACATTGAGTTATCAACCACAAGACTGCACAATCACAGAAGCAATGAATATCCTGAGTCAGAAGGGACCCACAAAGATCACTGAGTCCAGCTCCTGGCTCCACACAGGACCACCCAAAAATCAGACCCCATGTCTGAGAGCGTTGTCCAAATGCTTCTTGAACTCCAGCAGGCTCAGTGCTGTGACCACTTCCCTGGGCAGCCTGTCCCAGTGCCTGACCA
The DNA here is from genome assembly GCA_013399115.1 of Anseranas semipalmata. NCBI lineage: Eukaryota > Metazoa > Chordata > Aves > Anseriformes > Anseranatidae > Anseranas > Anseranas semipalmata. The sequence continues at coordinate 692,037 of VXAA01006433.1, forward strand.
CCCTCTCGGTGAAGAACCTTTTCCTAACACCCAGCCTNCCCACGAAGAGAGATCTTGGGGTTCAACTCTCGCAGTCACATTATCCAAAGGTCTGGCATACAAATTACGTCTTGGAATGATGGTACTTTTCCTACAGATACTCCAAACTAATGTAATCAAAGCCCTGCAAGTGATCTTGGTTGCAAAAGGAAAAATTCAGAGGGAGGAAGTGATCAAAAGCCTAAATAATAAACTCTGAAGACTCCATTTATTTAAGGTTATCAATTTGTTTTCTTCACATGCATAGTCTTCCCTCGAATATGTAACCAAAGTATCTCCTCTTTTCTACACAAGGCCTGTTTGGAATCTGCTTTTGCCATAAACCATAACAGAAACAAAATGGCAAGCTGTTATTTGAACTGCTATACATTTAGTAGTAATAGTGATTCTTACTTGATTTCACAATAGGAGATATGCTTCAGTTTAACCAGATCAATAAGTTTCAAGCCTTACAGTCTGAACTACGAGCAAACCTGCTTGCCTGCATGGCTTTTAATATTCTTCTGATTTCCAGACTAGAGGAAATCCCTGTGTTTACTTGTTCTTGTCCTTTTGAGTACTCTTAACCATTAGCTTAAATACCTCCTGCTCTCCAGGACTGAGGCTTGTGTCCACACTGACCAAGGTTAGCTCCTCCACAGGGGACTGGCCCCCGTCACACTGGCTTTTATCTCATCTCGTAATGATTCAGCATGAACCCAAAATTGGGACCTCAATATAATCGAAAACAATTTCAAGATAAGATTCTCAACAGATAATGGCTTATTGGAGTACAAATACTGGTAAACTGGGGTCCAAAAAAGCCCACTTCATTAATAACTTGGTAACTACTTCTCGCAAGTTGTTGCTTTTGTTGAAAATGAGATCTTTTTCTCAACAGCAAATATAATCAAGCAGTAAAAGGTGCTCATCAGGAGTTAATAAGTTAACACAATGACAAGAACATTAAATAAAACTGTGAATGATTTCTGTTGATGCTGTACATTACTCAATGGAAATGATTTTCTCAATTGTTTCTGCTAACCTTCTGTCATGGAACACATGCAGCAGTGATTATTTGATCCATATCTTTGTTGTTCTTTAATAAATTTTGGACTGAGTTTGTAGCTGTAGGATTCTTAATGTCTACTGTGAAAGAAATTGTAAAAATAGGTGTTGGCATTTGGGAGCTGTAGTACTGAACACAGCCCAGATGATTCATTTCACAACAGGTATCACAAAATGCAATCCTAAAGAGAAAGGCTCAGTGAAATAGAAATACGGCTAGAAAAATAAATGCATTAAAATAATAATAATAATAATAAATACTCAGTAAAATTAGCTATTTAAAATTAATTCAAGTTGGCTGGATGTGCCAATCCAGTTTCCCTTTATATTTCAGGTTACTCCAATCTAAAATATGCAGTCTTTATCATTTACTGATACAATTAGCCTGTCAGATTTGGACAGGAGTCTGAATTAGCATTCAGCAATCCAGTGTCTGAATTTTATGCCTTATGAAAACATTAAATATTAACTGTAACTTTGGTTATTTGCAATTTTGGATCCGACACTAGGCACACTAAAATAGCTAGGCCTTTAGCACCGCATGATGTTCAGATAAGCTCTCAGAAAAGCCATTTTACTGGGGCTAAGTGTTTTAAATTTCTGTCTTGCAGTTGACCTGAAGTGGATGTATGGCATCTGTTTCCTCGCAGCACCGCTTTCAACTTGTACAGTTCCATATAAAAAAAATACTTTCTATTGAAAAATCTCACTGTAAAAACAGATTTGAACAAAGAACCTCAAAGAAAAATTTTTATTCCTGCGTACAATGAGACAAGTTGTCTGTTTGCTTTTTAAAACTAAAATACTACCCAACACCTTTTCTAGGCCCTTTTCAAAGCAAACCCAATGACAATGACAATGACAAAGACTAACACTCTGTGTTAGTCACCTTCTTCTATACCACAGCATTTACAAAGCCTTGCTGACGTGCAGTGACTCACTATACTTGCATACAGTTCCTGTAGTTTGAGAAAGATTGACATAGCCTTGCCATTGGTTAGACAAGGAGAGAACTGACAAACGATCACAAAATGTAAATGTAGTTATATACCTGTTTGTTCCAGCTCATTTTAATGTAGAGCTTGTCGCTAAACACAGGTCTGATCTAGTGCCCAAGAAAATCAATGGAATAATTTCAATTGATCTGAGTATACACTGGATCAGATCTACAATATTATTTTATTGTTATTCAATTTCAGTGAAAAAGTATATACGCTTACATAAAGGGATTTTTAACCTTTTATAAAAATGCATTAAAACCTATTAAAAGTGAACCAGTGCCCTAATTCACTCTTGAAGGTACTACGAAGCTCTACATTTAAAGATCTTCAAAGAAAAGTTCTTATTTTTAAAGCTAATCAACTCCAACAAAATGGAAGCACTTATGTTCCCTAATGTTACCCTAAGCCCTGGGTCTGAATTCTAGTGTTTCAGTAGTTTTTCACAACTTGAGAACACTTTCAGTCCCTTATAAAATTCACTCTAAGAAGAAATTCTGAACTATAGGCAAAAAGCTGTCAAACCAAAGTACATCAATAAGATATTGGTTCGTCCTTAGACTCTTATATTTGAAAGGAAATACTTTAGTCCACATAAAAATCTTATTACGGCAAGAATAATATGTATATCCTATCTTTCCTAAAGAAACACTAATGCAGCCTGAAGAACAATATGTAACTAACTACCATTTATTTTACAACCAGGCAGAAATGTTGTCTGAATAAAAACATCCAGAAACAGCATCAAAGAAAACCCTGTATAATGTTATTACTAAAGTTTGTATAGATTATTAAAGACATTACAAGACAAAGAAAAGTCTGCATAGCAAGTCCTGCAGAGAAGACGAGCTGATTTCCTAGAGAATTTGGTCAATTAATTATAGAATTGTTATGGTACTTTAAAGATGCAGGTCCTCTCCTTATCTCCTTATTACAGTTTTTAGTGTAATGTGTTTTTATGACACATAACTACATAATTAGAGAGATATCATACATGAAACTTAAACAAGCGGGTATTCTTATTTTTCCTGTGGACTTGGAACTACTGTGGCACAAGCATCATCTCCAAAGCTATGCCAGTAATGAAAAACACAGTAAAAACAAATGGCCAAAACAAATCCCATAGCCTCTACACTTTATGAGTTCGAGAAGCTGCAATAATGTAAAACAAAGCATGCTTCACATCAAACCAAAACAAAGTAATGCTTCCATGTGTTTTCATGTAGATGTAGGCACAAATACCTTGGGAGGAAAGCAAACCAAAGTGAGCTGACACATGTGGCAATGCACTACATTTGCAGAAACACAGAACGGCACTAGCACGGAGCTGGTCTGTGTGACAAACTGGGAGAAGCAGAATCCCCTTGAGCCTCAAAGAGCCCAAAAGAAGAGTCGCACATATCAACATCCATCAGCAACAGATCATTCCTCAGATCCCAGCCTTGTGCCATCAGCAGAAAACGCTTCAAAGGGGGGAAAGCAAAGGGAACGATATATGGGCTTAAACAGTCTTCAAGCTCAACCACTCGATGGTAGCTACTCCTTTTCCCACATGTTTCTAATACAACATACACAGCAATAGGAGAGAAGCAACATTCAGCGGATGGCTTGTAGGTCTCCTGGCATTCTTCTTGCACTTGCTTTCTTATTTTTTTAAACAGAGGCAGCTGTGGATCTAAAGGAAGAAATCAGCAGGCAAAACAGACGCTGCCCTTGTGCCTTTAAAAGACAACAAAACAACAGCCGAGCTGCTGGCTCCGGCTTGGGCAAAGCCAAGACTTGGGCTTTGTCCATTCCCGACGCATCTTCAGCTGTTGCCATGACAACGCTGACATCTCCGCATGCTGCCGAGTGCTCCTGGTTTAAATATTGTATAAATGAACATCAATCTTTCATACTCCTCGTGCAGCTATTGCTGGTGAAGAGGTGCAGCGTTCCTCTTCTCGGCTTTACTGGAGGAAGAAATATTATCGAAAGCAGACATTGTTATTCACTGAACACTGAAAAATTCTGACAGCCCAAGCTGGCATAATTGTAATTTTTTCTTTATGAAAAGCAGGACAGTAAGACCCTGTATCCTGAGCGCAGGGAACAACAACAACAAAAAAATTTCAACAAATTTTCAGTCTTGAAAAATCCAGGTGTTTTGGAAAACTGGGGACCTCCAATAACTTCTTTTCCATATAGAAACTTAAAATAGCTCAAGTAAAAGAATTTTTTCTAATGTTTTAATATTCAAAGTGAACATTTGAGGCAGATTTTCAACGAACAGTTTTTGAGATTTAATTTTTAATTCCTTTTGGATGACATTTATAAACACTGAAGAATTTCTTAGGGTAACAACACTCCCATCTGTCTCCAGCTGAGTTTCGAAGCACAGATGTGACACCAGGCTTTCTTTCAGGGCATTCTGCACTCGAGAATCTGTAAAAAAACCTTCAAGACAGAGCACAGCTTCTATTACCATGGGCATGTAGATCTGTCATGGTGATTCCATTATTTTCAATCCTACATTCAGAAAAGTACTTGCGATAACCCTACAGATAAATCAGATCTTCATAGTTTTATATTTGATTAAAAAATTTTAGAACAAGCATAGAAAAACATAAGAAAAAAAAAACAGTCAACCTTGTTAAAAAAAAAAAAAGCAAAAAAAACAGTAGTTTTCCACCGCAAAGGCCTACGAAGACATTCACATAGGTATTATAACGTAAAATTGGCATGCCATTGATATGCTGTTATCACTTCACATCTCTGGGTTTGATACTGATGCTCTTTCAGTAAGGCTTCTCCTAGGGGGTGGACCTCTGAAGCCAGCAAGTCTCAAAGAGAGCTGCTAACTTCCATCCACGTTGGCACAAAACGTGGATGAGTTTATTTGGGACCGAACGTAGCTCGCAGGACTGGCAGTGCACGTGCTGTAGCAGACACCGTTAACATTAGAGACAGTGGGTTTACCCTGATAATCCACACCCTTGAGCTTCTTTGCCCACAGTGAATATCAGCCTCTTGTGTGAGATACCTCATGCCCTCTTCTTCCCATGCAAAGAACATGGAGCTTCTCCTACCGTCTCATAACATATAGGTAAATCTTCTGTGACTTATATACAGATATTCCACAATAAAATAGCTCTGGGGAGACGGGTATTCTAGTTTGCAAATACACAGTAATGCTGCAATGACCTATAAGGAAATGTATGAGATGAGATCAGGCTCATCTGAATTAGTCCCTGAATTTTCTTTACAGACAGATGAAACAGATGATATTAGATAATAACAGATAATAATAATAATAGTAAATAATAATAGATAAAATATTTCATCTCATTTTTCTTTCAGGCTCACTTTTCTGCTGTAGCATTTAAATAGAGTTAATCAGTTCCCCCCAGAGCAAAGGCAAGCCCTATAAACAGAACTGCGCGGCTCAAGGGATGTTCAGAAAACGCATCCAGTCAACACTTGCTCCTTCTGGAATAACAAGGATGTGCCTTTGCATCAGATTTAGCCATTGTCTACTGTTTGAACTGTGTGGCAGTCTCTGTCTATGCCATAATATGATTTGGATTGAGGGGAAAAGGGCAAAGGGTTATTTTAAAACTGCACTGCAACGTCCATCTTTCATCTAATGAGGATTATCTAATTTACATCTGAAAACCTGTACCTACTGCAAATGTGGAAGTTAAAAAGGAATGTGTGTGCAGGGCTGGAGCTGATGGTGGGAAGGCAGATTTAAATTTACTGTGCCAAGCTTCCTATTCTACACAAGCATGCTAATTATTATCAGTAGAACAAAGGCTTTATTAAGCTAATGAAGAAAAGCTTGAATCACAATATTACCCTTCTTTCTGATGAATGTACACATCTAAAAGTTAGCTATAATTGAAAATAGCAAGCTTATGAGGATATCATTTGCTGGCACGTGGGCTGGTGTGTCGCTTTAAGAGGCGATAGTGCCAGATAAGTCATTTACCATAACGTGCATTAAAGAAAGGATGAAAGTAGTGAATAAATGAATGTAATCAATAAATAGGTATCAATTAGTGGTCTTGATTTTGTAAACTCCCCCCCAGAAACTGGCAAATTTCAGCCACATTAATATCCCATTTAAACTGGTAGCATTGCCCAAATTCTCGTAACTCTATCTCCCTCATTATTTCAGTAGATTGTAGGTTAATTATAAAAAGATTTGGAGCCTTCCCGACCTATCACTTTACACCCCTGAAATCCATTAAGGAAAGATAACACAGGGCCATTCCTGCATGCAGACACATAGGTTCCTTTCATCTCTAGAGCCCAACTGTACAACTCCAATTTCCCATTAATTAGATAATCTTTCAGAGGTTTATTTGCTAATTATCCTCAGTAGGATTTTAGCAGATGAAAAACATATCCAGGAAAAGAACACAAAGAGAGACTTCTCTAAGAAACCTGGCACGCTAATATGGAGCGTGGTATGGGAATACCCCACAGATTCTTGGGGATCCTTCCACCCTGACACCCCAGGAATAGCACCCTGCTTGTGTCAGCTCCTCCCTGGGGCACAGAGCAGCCAGGGTCCATTACACTTTGAAATCATCCAACTCTAGGCAGGACTTTAAAATAAGATTATTTTACTAAAAAGCATATTTAAGCAACTACTTATCAGATGTGGGAAGAGGCACAAAAAGTAAGTGTGATATCTAAGGGCTATGTGTCATTTATTAATGATGGGAATTTCCTTCTTTTTCATTCTGCTAGCAGGGCTGAAGACAGACCCAAGAGGGATGTTTACACCTGTTATGACCAAGGACCAGTTCTTAGACAAGGCAAGTTTTCCAAGCCATCTCTTCCCAAACAGAAACGTTTCCTTGGGAGGGAATTTTCCCTTGTAAACCTCCCCACTAAGAACTTCTTAGTTCCTCAGTTCTTCCTGTAATGTTTACTTTTGATAGGAAATTCAATCAAGAAATATTTGCAACTGCCTTACTAATGAAATGCACGAGTTTCTACACATTCTTGCTGTCTATATGCTTTTTACAATACTAAATAAATGAAGGTATTAAGATGGCTCGATATACTGCTCAGCTGGGCTAAACAAGCAATGCTGCTGCTTCCATGAAAGCTGACCACGTGGTAACGAACAGGCACTCCCAGACAGAATGTGCTCGAAATAAATCCTCCCTTTTTCAGCCTTGCAATTATAACTATCCATGCTTTACAGACCGTCTTTCACACTCCTTCACTTTCTTTCACAAAATTTAAACCACAGTTTAATTGCCTGGTACTCATGTGACCACCTGACACAAAATCAGTCTAGTTCTGTGCTTTGAGTTACTACGTGCCCACCAAATGCTACAGAGATCGCATCTATATCGAGTAAATCTCTCCCAAACTGATACTCCGTTGACAAATTAGACATCTGTAACCAGAAAGGATGAGACGGGAGGAGAGAACTGCCAGACTTATCCTAGCAGTAGCAGAGCTTTATTCTTTCACCTTCTCCCAGCTAACCAAAATACAGCGCGCAGTTTGGGCTGCTGCTGTTCTTGGCTGACTCGCTGCCATATCCTCCTCCATTCTCTCCAAGCCATAGCAGTGCCGGTTTAGTTCCAGGATCTCCTACGCCCGAAATCTGAGCAGCAATGTACAGTCACCTGACTGGCTACAACTGAGACGAGCAAACGATGCCTCAGCCACCTACCCGGCAAGCAGCACAGCGAGGGCTCAGCACCAGCAGCTGCAGACCATCTTGTTTTCTCCAACTCAGCGCCTTGCAGCACACACGACAGCAGCAGACGCAGCCAGGTGTGTTCGAGTTCCAGCAGCATGGAAGCAAGCCTAGAGCCACAAGAATCCTAACACAGGCACGAGCCGAGTTTATCAGCCTCCAATTACTTACTGCATGTGAACTTTGGTCACTGAAGCTGAGAGCTATTTGGAGAAAGGTGAGCATCGTGTATGCAGTTGCAGATCTTGGGTGCCTTGGGTATACGTCAGAAACTTGAAAAAGAAAAAAGCCAATGTTGTGTACATGAATGTATGTGAAAAAAACTGTCTACCTCTACTGGCGACTTAAAGGAAAGGTACAAATCCTTACCTATAATAGATTCATAAATATTTCATATGCTACATTTCTGGTGTAAAGTGTTGATGTCTTGAGTTACTACAGATTGACTATATTCCAGAAATATTACTGTTCTGTAGCACTTATATATAGGACTCTCCAGTTGAGTTAACAGCAATATTTTTCAGTTTGACAGAAAGGAAAGCAAAAAAAAAAAAAGTAAGAATTGTTCAACAAGAGCTGATGGTTTACCAGTAAAGCAGACTTTTTTAGAGCACTTGAGAAACATCTGGATTGAATGTGCACCTCACAGTGCTGCCTACACTTTGTTGAGAGATTGCTTTTGTAAAGAAGTAAGGCACCTAGTTTTGAAGTTAAAATAATGAAAAAAAAAGATACTCCAGTGTTACATTCTTTTAATTATTAAGGAAGTCAAGGCTGTCAAGATATGTTATTTTTCAAAGTCCTGTTTTTAAAATTATCCACTATTTACAAACCCACAACTGAAGAGTCACACATGTTATTCAGCATTTCACTCCTTGGGGTAAGAACATTGAGAAATCTAAAGGGTATTTTGTTATTGTTACAAATGTCATGGCCATAAAGATACTGTATATAGATTATTCTCATTTAAGTTTCAAAATTTTACAAAGGACTAAAAGTAACTGCACTCTCAATAGTGCAACTTCCAAAAGATGACTTAAAAAAAAAATTGGCAGCTGCCTGTTCTACATCCCACTGAAGATTTCTGAGCACAGAAATCTTATTTACATGCACCAAAAGGTAAAGAATTCAGGCTTTGTGCAATGAAAAATAATGACCATTACATTTATTTAATACACATCTGGTGGCCCAACTTCAAAAACTGGCAATAGCTCTTTCCTCAGTAAATGCTTTTGTATTTCTCTAACCGTATTCTTGTCATCCATGTGATCTAAAAACAGGACAGTCAAACATGTTACTTGTCCAACTCATCTAAAAACCTCCCAATGAAGGTAAACACATTCTGTTCAGAAATAGGAAAGAAAATAAATTATACTACATAATACAAAATTCTCACACTGTGGCATATAAATGAGAGGTCCATGAATAAATTCAGTGGGTATTCTGCGTATGCTGCAGATGTGGTCAGCATAATGTCATATTTACAGAATTCCCAGAGCAAGCTAAGCAAACAGGGAAAGTGATATTCAAAACAAAGCCATCTGGACAGTATATTTAAGCAAAACAAAGTCCCACCTTAATAATGTGCAACTACGTGTTAAGCAATTCTTCTCTCTTAGTACAGGTCAAGGTCTTAGTTAAGGTTGAGGAGGAGAATGCATCACTAATTTCTTTTTTACCATTATAGGAATCATTTTAACTGAAATTCTCTGGTACATGTATTTGCTGCCAAAATCAACTCCCATTACACCTGTTCATTTGGAGTAAAAACGTAGTGATGCTTAACACTCACTTCTGAACAGTGTAAAGGACTTCACCTCGTGTGTACCTATACATAATTATTACATTTCTATTGGCATCAAACTGCAACAAAATTTTGAGTTCCTTAATTATACACACAGGGATTGCCTGTATTAAAACCTAGAGTACTTGCATTTTTATTTTCTCTTTCCAGTCTTCTGTAATACAACCTAAAGGTCTTGTATCAGATCCAAAATGAATATTGAAAAACAATATATGTTTGATTTCTGGTTTTAAAATAATTAGAATAAACCAATGGGTATAAAGTTTCATATGTATAATGAATCTGGAACAGACTTCTTTATTTTTACCAGCAAATTTCCTGTTCCAAATGCAGGCCTGGAAACACAAATATTAATGACAACAACAAAAATAATTTGTATTTGTATCTCTGTGAGACAAATATATACACTTAATGACACTATAGTCTACCATATCAATAATACATGTTAGAAAATTATATAGATACTCACTTCATAAGGGTTTTTTTTTGAAAGATATTACAATCTACCATGTAAATATGGGATGTTCTAATGTTTTTAGAACCCCTGCATTGTTGTAGTCAGTTCCTTCCCAAAAACAAGGCTTAAGACTGCAATATATGGCAAGAGATTGCTCAAATCAAAGATAAGTTAATCAGAGTTTAGAACGAAATCCTACACTTACATGACGCCGGTTTTGTTTATCCAAGCAAAATGAGCAACCAAATATGTTCAAACAGATCAGATCTTATTTTACAATAAAAAAATAAAATAAAATCACAAAAGACCAGAGTAAAATTTCCACAAGTACAAAACTCATATTTCTCAAGGATAGTGAAATATCAATTCTGCTGCTGAAAATGTTTCTGCACATAGCAGGTTCCTAGAAACTTAAATTTATCAACTCTCTTTGTGGACTCACGTGCAAACCTCTATACAAGGAACAACTTGCAATGTAAAGTCATCCTGGAGACGATTAACACAATTTGGCTGAAAATAAAAACAGATTGCAATCATGCATCAATTTCAATTCAAGATCCAACAAGTGCACTGAGGCTGTCCCGTTTATGTCAAATGGTATTGGAATTTTAAAAATCCAAATAAATAAATGTAAATATATATAATATCGCTGCCTATTCTGAAATTTTCCTTTCTCCCAATCTCTCTCCTTCCTCCCACCCTTGTTATATACTAGGAATATATGCCAAAAAAAAAAAAACTGTTATGAATAAGGCTCCCTTTCTTTCCCCCACTATACCCGATTTTCATGATCACCATATGAATCTGATTATCTATATTCTTCTTTTCTCAGTTTTTATAGGCATTTACTTCATAATATAATAGAGTGATGAAGCACAGGACTGACAACTCCCACAATAAACAAGTTTTCTTAAGGTAAACCCTAAGTGTTTTTAAGACTGTTCTGCAGTAAGCCATACCTCTCCTGGGTAGTTCAAGTTCAGCATCTCTCCTATACCTGATATTCAGCTGCTGAAATTCTGAGTTTGACAAGTGGTAGCTGTTGCATCTTATTCTACAGAGTGAGGTGTTACACGGACACCAGCCTATGAAACACCTAAACCTAGGAATAAAACTGTCTCCTGATGCTTACAGCATTAACACTTACTCAGTTTTCACCATTATAGGGGCAAACCATTAGTATTTCACTTCTTTAGACAACCACAGCCATGGACAATACAGTTAAACTTCACCTATTCAAATACAGAACAAGTACAGGAAATCAAAGTTAAAGCAACAGCAGTTTGCTAATCTTTTGCCAAAACAGAACCTCAAAGGATTTCCAAAACCAAAAATCTGAATAAGAGGTGAGAAAAAATAATTGACTTGGAACTATTGGTCTTCAGTAAAGGACTTTCGGGTCAAGACTTACAGCAGTTGATGCCAGTAGTAGGTAATGTACTACAAATTGAAGGCGAAATCCTGGCTCCAAAGACAATGCCAAATTCCAACAGTACTTTTGAGCAATTCTTAGCCCTTCTGACTCAGTTTTTGAACTGTCAGTTGAGTGGGAGGTGTGAATTGAGGAAATGTTTTCATGCGTTTCCTCATTTAGCCATTTCTCCATAACATACATTGGCAGAGCTCAGAGAAAAAACACGCTGCAGACTGTTCACTGTTTTCCAAGTGAATTACTCGGCTTTTTAGCTAAGCCAGCGTTTACACCTCCCAGGGTTTCCAAAAATGCTGAAGGCTGCAATTCTAACTCCTCAGCACAAAGACCCAAAGCCCAGGAACCCTTCTCTTTCCACAGTCATATTTTTGCAGGTCCCTCATCATATAGATATATATACCTATTAAACTGCAAGTTACTACTGAAAGGAAAAAGCCGTTTGGAGACTTTGTAATGCAAAGAAACATATATTCATATGGAATTAAATACGAATTATCTTCATAACTTAAATGTTTACCGTAGTTTAAACTTCAGAAAAACTTACACAGGCTGGGGTAGGTAAGAACTCCAGAGCAAAAGGGCAAAGTTGTCTCTGATGATGGGGTCCTACTTCCAGCTCTGCTACTGACCAGTTCTGTGGCTTCAGAGAGTACAATACAACATGCAAGATTTAAAGATCCCTGTAGGGCTCAATCAGCGAGATAAGTTTTGGCCTTGTTTTATGAATTCGCAACAGACAGAATAGGAAACATCCATCTGTCTTTGAAATGCTTACTTAAAAGGGGACAAACCTTCAGAATTCCTTGCCTGAGAGAACAAAATGTTCTGATTCAAGTAATCGCTACAAGATCAGCCTGGTGAGAAGGCGGTAAATGGAAGCAAAGGACATAACACTGCCAGGTGAAGTAGCATGTGGAATAGGCACGTAGGAATTCAGTTTTGTTCAGTGAAAGCCTTTTAATGGGTGGAGACATAAAGACATGGAGGAAACCATTACTAAATCTAAACCCTTTCATTTCAGTTCTCATGATATGGCATCTTTTGACACTGCAACGGTTTCTTGGGCTATGTAGAATAAAAAAGGTGCTGGGGGAGAAAGTCAGATCTAGAGTAGTCAAGAGTAGGACTCTCCAGGTTTCCACTGCTTGATAGTTTCAGGACCCAAAGTATTTTAAGCCTTTGCAGAGGTGGCCCACCCTTGGCAAAATGGCCTTAATAAGAACAGCTGTTAAGTTACGGATGCAAGTGCAAATAGTGTATGTGAATGAAACACTCAAAAACAATATAGAAAGTGTTTGCCCAACACCGAGTATGCTAAAGACAAGGACAATAATGCCCATGTGACTACAGAGTAACAAGAGAAGCGTAAAAAAAACTTTTGAAACAAAGAAATACAAACATCTGTAACAGTGGGGAAGAGTGGTAGAAAGAGCAGTGGGCAAAACCAGGTCTGGTTAGCATCCGCTGGCAACAATCCCCACATCTCCAACCAGAGGCGTGCGACAGGCCCAGCACACGGCCAGCAAGACGTGTTCCCACAGCCCCTTCTACCTGTGAGAAGGGGGTTGGGGTGCACATATAACCTCAGGCTGAGTTATAAAAGAGTATTTAGAGATTTGCAGCTACATATAAACAGTTTGTAAGCATCTAATATTGTGGGTTATCCATTGTATTGCTGACACTGAACGTTAATGTGTAATTTACGGATTGCCAGTTAATTACATGTCATTAATAAATCAACAAGCCACTTTGATCCTTGTTTGATTTAAGCTACATTAACTGAGTAGTTTTTCCTGCAACAAGCATTCAAATCCAGTGCTACTGCAGGAAGAAACCCAAAGGTCACTAATGCCTAAATAATTACCTGGATCTCCACATCTAAAAAGCCTCTTCGTAGGCTACATCTATGGAGAGCTCCAGGGCACGCAGCATCTCCAGTCAGATCAGTGCTCCCCAGATACACTACAGCTGCCTACGCACGTAAATCCAGGCTATCCCTGTGCTGCCATATGTCATTATGCATGCAAACTATTTGAGGGCTTTTGTATTTCTGCGCTCTATTCATAGAGTACCTTGCAGTGTTTGGGAAGAGCCCACTGTAACAAATAAAAACTAAACTTTGTTACAGTCATCAGTGGGAAAGTGCTTTTTGAGTGCAATGCACCATCAAGAGTCTTTGGGATATCCTGTCCGAGACAAAAACGCTTTGCATAACAACAGCCATTTTGCACAGAGTCTGCAGAAATGCATTTAAATGGATCTGTAAGCCTATTACAGCTGATTTTATTTAAAAGGTAAGGACGACGAAATTAGCAGGGAGATATGTTAAAAAAGTAGAAAAAAAAACAAATACATTTTAGATGTAATCCCTTCCAGTGGGTCAAATTACTTTGGCTTTTTCATGTCTACCATTATAAGAGCAGGTTTTCATAATGCTGGTTTACTAATTGCCAGTCTCCCTATAAAATGTTGACAAAACAAAACCAAAAATAGCACGCAGCACTGGTTTCTCAAGGGACTCATATGCATGTTGATGCATGACTGCAAGATGAATAATTCAGAATCTTCCTATCTGAATTTACAGGTTTTTACTTAACTAAGGTCTAAAAGCCCTTACATTCATTAAGAAAGATTAACAGCAACAACTGTAAATTCTGGGATTTCTTATTGTCATCAGACTCAACGGTTAGAATGTGAGCTTTATATAGGCAAGGGACAAGGATCTGTCCGTGCTCTGCATTTTCTGGATAAATCATTCAATAGCTTTTCCTTAAAATGCATTGTAATGATATTGATCGCTCAGGTGTGTCACATTAAAAACGCACCACTTAAAATACTGCTGGGGAAACAGCCAACTAAAAAGCTAAAAGGGAGCTTCTAACAAACAACAGCATGAAGTCTGTTGTGCCATTTTGTGTCACATCACTGACGAATATGAGCAAATGAGGTCTATACTACATGGTTCTCAGGGACTCACCCTGATGCAGTAGCAGGAGGGAGGAAAGGCAGCGGTTCCTGCAACAGTCATCTTGTGCTAGGGACAGACATTCTGGTTCTCTGCTCTTTGGAGACATTAGCAGGTCCCACAGTGACTTATTTATGCCAGGACACTCAAGTATCACAAGGATGCTGAACTCGGTGGGGATGGGGAGGGAAGCAAGAGAGGGGAAACGCTCTGAGCTACCCTTTCTGTGGTATCCTGAGCCCAGATAACTGTTACATGCAGATCAAATAGACACCAGCTAATTTCTACAAAATTCGCTACTATATTCTCAGTTGAGTGTTAGGTAAAGGATGACATCCAATTATTGCTTTCCTTTAAACATTTTTTTAGCAGAAAATGTGTTTATGCGTCCAAATAGCAGCCTCTTCCAAGAAAAGCAAAGCATCAATCTGTAACTGAAATATCCCATAATCTTTCGTAAGCGATCTCTCTAATATTAAATAAGGTTAAATAAGCCTCACTGAATGTTTCCATTGACATATTTATGTCTTGTATTTGTGGCTTTTGTGTTCGTCCACATTGCTAACTAATAATAGGGCAATTCAATCCACATGCACTGCATGGTACTGTTCCATTAGCAAATATATGAAGCCCAGCTATTAAAAAGCAACTGATGGTTGCCATCCTTAAATTGTGTACCAGTGATCTAGGGGCTGCCTATGTAACTCCATCAGATTTTTAAGGATTTTGAGGCTCAGGCTGGGTGTTAGGAAAAGGTTCTTCACCGAGAGGGTGGTCAGGCACTGGGACAGGCTCCCCAGGGACATGGTCACAGCACCGAGCCTGCTGGAGTTCCAGAAGCGTTAGGACAACGCTCTCAGACATGGGGTCTGATTTTTGGGTGGTCCTGTGTGGAGCCAGGAATTGGACTCGATGATCCTTGTGGGTCCCTTCCAACTCGGGATATTCTGTGATTCTATGATTCAAAATGCATTAGAAGAGCATATGCTGAAAAGCACCCAGGTTCCTCAGGTTCCAGATTAATTCCTGATCAGTATCACACATCTAAGTCCACAGCCTACATTTTAATTCACAGCTACTTCAGAAGTGCAGCATGCACTGATCAACAACTGTATATGTGTCTTTCTCCAAAGCGGAACATTATTTGGTAAAAAACAAGAACTTCAGATGTTGCCACTTACTAATTTCAAGGTTTTGCTAAAGACATGTCTGGAGAACCACTGTTGCCCTAATAAACCCTTGCCCTAACAACACAAAAAACAAGTCAAAAACCTTTTTCTATGTATGTATACTGAGAACCACACAAGTAAACACGTCAAAGAGCTGAAATGCACTTGCTCGTAAACCTAATAAAACACGTGACCAGCTGAATAGATGCAATGAGAAAAAGTTTCTTTTTCCAATGCAGCTTCAAACCTTCTCCTCTGCAGGTAAGGTGATCGGTTCAGCCGCTGGAGCTAAGGAACACAGGAACCACGGCCACAGCCACCGAGCTGGGAGAAAGGCCACTCTGAGTGAGAGGAACGAATGGTGACAGCAGCTTCCCTTAGGTCCGGGCCTGGACAAAGTCAGCCCACAGGCCAAGCGTGTCTTGCAGCCACCAGTAAGACTATACTGTATTATGTTATAAATGGTACTTCCAGAACACTGAATAATTTATATCAAGTAGCACTTGTACTTCCAAATGCTAAGACATCAGAAGGCACTATTCCAGGATAGGAAATAAGCACTGCATAAGTTGGAAGGAACTGTTCCCCTTCGGCAAAATATTAGCTACCAAAAATATAAGTGAGATTTTCAAGTTCCTCCAAATGTTTTTGCCTTGTAAAATCAGAACCAGCAAAGCTCATGCTATGATGTCACCAGTGCAGCAAGCACATAGTCCAACCATCCCCTTCAAGGACAAGTATTTAATTGACCTTAAAGACAGCAGAAATAGCATATGTGTATCTCTGAACAGGATTTTACCTTTTTACAAGACTCTTGAAATTACCTGTGTGTGTATATATATGTGTGAAATGTCAGTATTAAGAAACCAAAATACGAAAAACTTGTGCTAACTTAAAATTATCCAGTAAAAACACTGCATTTGGGAGCCAAAATAGATAGGACTCGTTAAGGAGGGAAACATTCTCACATTGCAGGAAGGGAAATAGGGCCTAGTCATGTATATGTAAGTTTTCCACAGCATCCAACCAGTATTAAGATCATAAAATAACCTCCAATAAGGAAGATCCCTTACACATTAGATCCTTTAAGTCCAATAATTCTGCAGGAAAGAAGTTTCAATCTCCACAATAGGCTTTTGATTGATTTCTGAAAACATTTCTTCTCTAATGCAATGAAATATTTTAAAGAATGGATTTTTTAAATGAAATTTTACAGCATAAATTCCTATGCCAGACATTTGAGCCACTGGTGACAGCATGACAGTTTTAAGTTTCTCTATAATCCTCTCATGGAGTTTCACGTCACTTTGGAAATTGCCACACCATTTCTTTCAGTGCTCTCTCTTATCCTAGATCCACAAACATCTTTTTGTTGATACATATGTTTACAGTCATCAAGCAAACAACCAGTGCTCACAAAGAAGTCCCTATTTCTACATATGCTCATCATTTCCAACATTGCCTCAACCAAACAGTTCCACAGCAGTGATTTGTTGCATAATTACCATTTAATTATCAGATGAAATAGATCAGACACCTCAAAGGCACTTCCTTTGATATTCTTGCTGTTTTAATAGCAAGGCATCCTACCCAGCTGACATGTGATGTGTGAATGCTGATGCTGTAGAATTCCACAGTGGCAGCACCTTCAGGTTCCGACACAAACACAGATTTAATCTATTCATTTATACAGCACTCCGCTTGTTAAAATAGCCTCATGTTCTGAGTTTGTATAAATTTAACTCCTGGTGTAATTTTTTTAAATTACAATTTCCCCCACTAGATTGCTTCAAAGCAGAGCTCCAAATTCATAAGATACCTTCTGAACCCTCACACTAACAAAATTAATATTGCATTGGAAATAATTGTACTGTTTTTTCATCTTTTCAAAAATCAATGCACATTTACGACTACTATTCATATACTATACTCAATTATATTTATTATTGGAAGTACCCATGAGGACTATTACCATCCTCTGCTTTCTTTCTGATAATTATAGTGTGGTTACAAAAAATCAACACGTGCCTGAATTGCGGTGCAGATCAAATGCTGACTATACATCATATTTATTAGTAATTCATTAATATACTTCTCAGCTACACAACAAGTTTTTCATCTTTGATTGTGAAATGAAATGTGCTTCAACTAATATATTGTGTTTCTGAAAAGTAATTACTGCAAAAACAAGCCTCCCAAACGGTTATTAAACAATCTTTTCATTAATGCTCACAGGCTTCCTACTGAAATTTGGCTTACTGAGCATTGACTCAAATTTCAAAAAAACTCAAACTTCAAAACCTGACTTCATAAATTCAAACACTCTGCTAACGCAGGGCACACAAGGACAAACATGATGTTAAACTTCACTGTTTTGAAAGTCTGAGTTGCCAATCCCACCAGCTAGTGGGTTAGATTTTGGAAATAACAAATGGGTCATGTTTTGAAAATAACAAACCTGATAAAAAATTAGTGTCCTGGCCTCTAAGTCCTCTGGAATTAATATTTTCAAAGTCATCTTTATGTTTATATCAGACAAACTTCCTTTAAAATAAAGATGGTATGGGAAAAAAAGCCACAATGCTTATATAATAACCCAGCTCCAACAATTTAAGAAAAACATTGTGTAAGGCAGAACTATCCCCTGGGAGAAGATACAAAGAGGTGATCTGAGATCCTAAGAGTCACAATTAGGCCTCTGCAATCAGTATTCAAATGATTCTTCTTCCAGTGTGTCCCTCCCAGTGGCACTGAACAGTAAATATGATCTGATTCAGTGGCATTTAGTTGCTAGTGATAAACAATAAACCAAACACGTAAAATACTGCAACACAGTAGATATTATGGATCTGGAATTGTAGTTCCGAGACGTGTTCAAGACAAGAGCAGAGTTAGATCCAGGGAAACCACAGAAACAAAAAGGACCGGGTTAATACGCCCTGGAAAACCACATGCAAGGTTATCAGTGCTAACCTTATTTAAAGCCAGGTATCAGCCTGTCTCAGAACAGGTGCCTGTCCCCACAGTAACACTGGATATATAACCTAGAGAGCAGACTTTCACCTAAGAATGATAAAAATGTAATAAAACAATACAGCATTCAGTGATCAGAATGGTTTAAAGTGTGCTGTTTAAAGCAGCTTCAGATCCAAAACAAATGGGCACTTTCAAAAGAAACAGGAAGAGGAAAAAGAGGGGGTGGAAGAGCGAGAGAGGCAATATGCAGTTATTTCGAGTTTTACAACTTCTAAAATAGTATCTTAAATTATTAAACATGTAATTTGATTCTAATGGAATTTTTATTTTAAAGGCTATTTCTTCACAAAAAGAAAGATTTTTCCCTGCTTTTCAGAAGATTCATGCCCACAGCAAAAAGAGAAAATCTAAAGAATAGTGACCAGAGGGGACAAATTATCCACGGCTTTGTACCCCAACAACCCACCCCCCCCACCAGTCCTGACTCTGAATTGGTATTCATCTTCCTTGGAGAATAAGTAGCACAACAACAGAAAACTGGTTTTTGGACTGCATCTGCTTTCCCATTCTCCCGTCGGGAGATGTGACCCACCCAGAGCAGAAGCACACGACTCGGTGAGTGCTCCAGAGGCTGCAGTTCGTACTAACACAGCTCCTGCCTGGCTTAGCACAGGCAGCCTCGTGCCCAAACAGCCTGCGGGGTAACACTCTTTTCCAGCACAAGATCGCTTCTCCGTCTCCAGCCTTTCTTTTTCAATTTTACACCTCAAATACCAAACCATTGCTTTCTCAAGTACTTCTGGAAAACGTAATTTAATTTTTTAAGATGACAAGCCATTCAGCTGCTGGAGACGGAAAACCATTCAAACAAATGTCAACTGCTTTGAAGTCCACTACTTGCAACGCTGACCCAACTCCAGCTAAAGGCAGTTAACTGGATGAACTGAACACACTTACATCGGGTAACTGCAGAAATATCACATCGTTCCTTGTACAGTGAGCACAGAACAGAGGAGGTTGCTTAATATTCCTAATCTAATAGATAAATCATCTTTCTTTCCATTAAAAAAACGTGCTAAGAAACTTTTCTGAGTTGAGTAAGAGTTTCTTCTGATAGATATGCATAAAGAATTCACTTCTCCAGGTTCTGCTGCTTTCACACCAAGCTAAATTCTGCCTTTCTATAATCCAAGCAAATCAGGGGAGAAAGAAAAAAAATTGTCAATTAATTTTGGCGTCGCAAACTTGACAGTTGTTCAAAGCAGCTACCCTTGCTATTTTTACTAATCTTAAAATTCAACATGAGCTATGTGCAGCATTATGAATCACTATGTTATTTTCTAAACCAGCTCAGATTTAATCATCATTTCACAAAACAGAAAAGTAACACGATGTTCTGGATCCTTCACCAGTAACTGGGGAAGGGGGCATGGCACTAGAGGCAGATGCTATGAGCTGCGTGATTCAGGGTAATAGCCTACATGAAATAAAAAACAGAGCATGGTAGCCCTTGCAAACAAGTAGGCAAACAAAAAAGTAAGACTAATAAATTCCAATAACCAAAATAAGTCATCTTTGCACTTGCCAAGTAGAGAAAAGTTTGTCTGCGCATGGACAAGGAGGAAATCAGGCTTGCCACGCCTCGGTACTTCCCACTAGCCACTGGCAGCAGCAGCCAGCAGGATGTGTAAGCTTAGATTTTCAAACCACCTCTGTCAATGGATCCAGGGAGCAGTGAGGTGCACAAGGTAAGACAACCTGTTCTCCTACAAATGTGTAGGGAAATGGGCACTTAACCTTCCTAATGCTAATTTACATAAAAGGTATGCCCAGTGTACTCCCAAACACTATAACTGAACCTGTATACTAGTAAATGTTATAACCAAAGCATTGCAATTTCCTTCACCTGTACATATAACTCATTTTCCATGCACTGATCCACAACATGCTGTTCTGTGTTAAAGGCAATTTGCCTGAATAGCTGTAGTGATGGAGGCAGGAGAAAAGGTAAAATGAGCTGTACAGCAACGTAGCCTTCTCCCTTAGCCTGTGATCTGAAGCACATTTCCTACTGGGCAGTGCTAATGTGCTTAGTAAGTCACTCTTTCTGAAACAGAAATAAAATTTTATTATTTCTATCTACTACTGGGAAAAGGGCAACAGAGGGTGTAAACACTTGGCCTAGAAAGTAAAGCACGTCAATGTGCAATATAGGATTGAACCATAATGCTTGTTCCTATATATAAGAAAGTCAGTCTTACCATACACAAAAAAAAAAGGGTTGTTTTTATTATTCTCTACATAATAAAAAAATAAAACTGAATAGCTATATTTCCAATGGTGGTCACTGCTTCTTCTCTGGCTCTCAGTAAACACCATTATATGTAAAAGTTTATAAACCTTTCAAAACAGGCTTAAAATTGCACTCAAAAATCACAGAAACTAAAATCAAAGGCTGTTTTTCTCATTGTTTTCTCATCAGTCCCCACTGCCTCACAGACAGCAGTCCATTCTCTCATTGGCACTTCCATGAAAAATTAATAAATTAAATTTTTAGATACTCCATAAAATCACAGCCCATTTTAAACCACATGAATTCACTTGAATTTCAGAGTTTGAATTTGTTTTTCAGTGACTTTTAATACCCTTGCTTCCAGATGCTGTAACACAACAGAATTGCTTCTGTACTAATGTACAATCCCTCTTTGCTCTAACTCTTTGTCCTTCCAGAGAGAAGAAACAAGAAAACAATGTTTTTCTAAGTGGCTATTAGATTCCTCCTAAAATAAGCATGGGAACAGATGAGGCAACAGAGACAGAAAGCATTGTTAAATATAACTGTGGGACATGAAGGGTTAAGTTACATTTTTCCGCTTTGGGTTGAACACCAGCACTGAGTCTCACTGAGGGTTCTCATCTCCACCTCAAATTCTACAGTGCTATACCTACAGGTGACACGGGAGCATGACATTTTGATCTCATCCCATCCAACCGCAGTAGGAGGAACTGAACATGATTTAAAAAGACAGCATCAGAATTCAAAATGATCTTGAATTTATTTAAATAGGTGGAGCTAAGAAGAGGGCATTAAACAAAACCATATGCAGCCACATTAGAACCTCTTCCAAAGTCCTAGGTACCTTCTGTATTTCTGTGATTTCTATCACTGTAGTAGCACTGTCATTTTTGCCAAAAAACTATATTCTACACTGTACCAACACTTAGAAACAGATCTTCTCTGCAGAAAAACTCAAAGCCTACGACCATGATCCTACTAAGGTGTATGAAGAGGATGTGAATAATCTCAATGAAAACAAAACAAATAATCACATCAGTCATTTAAATTTCTAATCTCTAATTCACTTCTAATTCTTTATCTTAAATTAGAACAGCTAGAACTGAGTGCAGCCTTCAAAATTCAATGTGTAATGTAGTAACAGAAAAATGAAGTGACCTACCAGCACCAGAACTAGAAACTGAACGCAGATTTTCTGGAGCCTATCATTTGCCTAAAGCTAAAAAAAAAAATAACTTATATTAAAACAAATCTGGATGTTACAAGGTAGCAAACAAAGCTAGAGGCAAAGGCACTGAGGAGACATTTGAGGACAACTTAGTGATAATTTTTTAAACTGCAGAAGTAAGGTTTACAGATTTTGACTGCTTCAGTCAAACTCCCACCTCAAAAGCATGAACAAGTGCTCACTGGCAGTATCTTCAAATTGAAAATGTCTTTCTTTGAAGTAAACTGATTCTCAGGTTCATTAGGCTGCTCTTTGCAAACAGCTGTAGCACTGAGGGCGTACGGCATGGCTTACCTTGTATGCTTGTTGGTTTCGTTTTATGTAACAACTATGTAACAGTGATTTGGAAAACATAACCTAAACAGTTCTTTTATGTATTTTGTTATTCTTTGTATTTCGTGCATTCTTTTTACAAAGTCAGATTTTCCCAGCTATTGATCTCACCCTACAACAAAGAATTTTTATTGATTGCAGTGAAGATAATGAATACCACATATCTCCCAAACACAACCCCTTTATTAACATCTTCTGCTGACCCAGGATGCTGACTTTCCTTATCTCAGTTTTTTTCAGTATCACAAGACACATGCCACAGGGTATGAAAGTCAAAATCAATTCTGACTAAAGTCATGCAAGTGAAATTAAGGCTGATGCATTACTGTGAGTGCAAGAGCTATGCATCATCATTAATGGGATACATTTTATTAATTTCCACGCTTCTCACCTAACCTCCTAGTGAAATCATCATATATGCACACAAAAAGTTAGACTATGGAAAACAGATTGTAAATGCTTAGGTCTAAAAGGTGTTCTTGCACTATACAGTAACTGATACTGTTTGCACTTTCACCTTGTTGCACATGTGAAGCCCAGGTCACTTCAAAAGGAAAAACACACCACGGGCATTCGTTCCTAACCAGACCCCAGAGATGGACACACTCAAACTGAAGATCAAATCTGCCGCTTTTCAAAATCAAGCAGCTGTGAAACTGGCTGTAAAGCTCAGGTAATATCACTTCTTAAACTACAGTTGACTGTGAAATGCATCACTTGGATGATAGTTAAATAGATTCATCACAAGCAAAGGTTCCTCTTGTGTCTACTACTTCTGATAAATAACCTATTGATACTTGCATGAGAAATTCTATAAAAAAGACATAGCTGAACACAACGAGCATCAGCAAATGCAATTCTTTACCTTCAAAAGTACTCTTTTTCCTAAGATACGCGAGTGTTTCAAAAACAGGCAGCATGGGCCACTCTCTTTTTGAACTAAATCAGTTTTGTATCGCTATCAGCCATAACAACCTTGCTCACTCTGCCAACCAGCATGTGAACTGACTGTGGCACACAAGAGTGGAAGCCTGGTTTTATAACCCCTGGCCCCTAGCTGTCCTAGTTTTCTTGAGAACTTACTTTGTCTGAAACCGAGAATGCAGTTTGAGAAATACAGCATCCACACAATTTAATTCCTTATTCCACAGTACTTAGCAAGGTAGCCCAGTTTGTGCTCCTGCTCTAAATCACAGTATCTGCATGCTTATATTTCTACATTAGCTTGTCAAACCAATTCATTAGTCCTGCAGCTGCTTTGCAACCCAGTTACACAATCTGTTTTCCTGTGTGCCCTCTGCTATGTAGAACAGGATGTTTGAGTATCACTTCCCAGCCAGGCTTGGTGGATCTTCATCAGGATGATCCAATGATGAGTCCACTTCCACCTGTTTAGCATAGCCATAACTGGATTCCAGCCTTCCTTCCCAGCTGGAAGCATTCCTGCTTTCTTGTATGATGTGAATGTCATGGAAATCTTCAGGTCCACCTACCATCCACGTTTTTAGATCGTCATTAAAGGACAGGCTGATCATGCTCACAGCTGTGCAATATCTCAGTAATACCAAGATATACCAAAAAGATATACCCTAGGAAAAAGCAAAAATCAAAAACCTCTCATCTTTAAAAGTACTCAAGTCATCTGTCCACATGATGATCAGACAAGACTTTGGCTTTTTTCATTCCAGGGACACCAAGCATGAGAACAGTGAAGATGCTGGGACTGAAGGCAGATGTGTGAACAGTCTGATACAAACAGAGACTTGACAGCCACAATGTGTGTGACACACAAGACACCGAAGCTTTCTCAACACTGACATGCAGACACATTACATTCACTGTTAGTATGTAATCTTCTTTCCTTAAAAATTCCTCTGTACATCTTTCCTAATTCCCATCAACATTTTCAAATGCTTACTACACCATCTGAGGCTGCAATACCCTACCGTGTAATGGCTAGGCATGACAGTAATTCTTCTGCAGGTGGTTCAAGCCATCCACCTGAAGTTCCTCTCCACACCAAGCACTGAAATGACAAGTATAACAGGCTCAAAAAAGAAAACAGTATCATGGAAACATGCACCTTGTACACTCAATAAGTGAACTGACCATGAAAAATGCATGTCATTAGTGGCACGCATTTTCTGACTTTATTTTTAAACAAATTTACCACAATTTTTGGGGTGCTTTCTTCTGTTTTGTCTTAAATCAGCACCATATTTAGCAAACCTTTATTCCTATACTATAGAATTTTGCACATAATTTTGGCTTGCTTTTTGTAAGATCAAAATTTAGCATGTTTTTTTTCCCCACTCAGCAGAAAGCTGCATTGCAGCAGTAAGCCTATTTAGAAAATACATACAGTACATAGCAAGAACAACAGATCACTAACTCCACGAAATTCCAGCGTGCCTCACAGTCATTGCAAAACAACATTTATTTGACAACGAACTCTAAGCATACCAGCAGGACATACAAAGTGAAACTTTATGTGCAGAAAGTTTATTATGATCCCAAGACAACATGGCATGGCCATCTACATTCTAAAAAAGGCAGATACAAACTTTCAGCCACCTAGGCAAATGGGTCACAAACACCATTCTGGTTGACAGTATCAATGTTCATGTTGATAGACCT
Source organism: Anseranas semipalmata (assembly GCA_013399115.1). NCBI lineage: Eukaryota > Metazoa > Chordata > Aves > Anseriformes > Anseranatidae > Anseranas > Anseranas semipalmata. The sequence continues at coordinate 717,125 of VXAA01006433.1, forward strand.
CCTTAGTCTTCCAAAACATCCTTGCTTAGTTTTTCAGCCGCTTGGACGGGGGCAAATCCTCCCCCATCACAGCCATCTTCAGGGACCTCCCTGATTTAACCAGTCTGACCCATTAGACTTCCATTTCACATCCCTGCCTCACGCCCTGAAAAACATTCACAGCTCAGTAACAAACTATCAGCAGATTCTTAGCATAGCAAATGCAGTTAAGTCCATATACTCGGTGAAAGATACAACTAACTGAGCTCCACAAGGCCACACCTGAGCCAGCCAAACCCCGAACAGAATGCGATAGTTTCAGTAGGAAGGGACCTACAAAGAACACCAAGTCCAACCCTCGGACTACTTCAGGGCTGACCCAAAGCTAAAACACATCACTAAGAGCATTATCCAAATGCCTCTTAAAAATGCCTGTTCTACCCCTGGCAAAAAAAATAAAATAAAATAAAAAGTGAAGAAAAGAATAAAAGACGAATCATTTTGTAACGTCGTGGAATCCTACCACACTTTTGATGCAGTTTTCAAACCTCACTTTTGAACTGTGGAGTGCTGAATTTTCCTACTAAAGCCTCCTATTTTCAGGCTCAGTTCTTCTCACCCAAAAAAGTCAAAGTAGCTAACCTAGCACAGCCCTGAAAAAAAATAACATCAGACTTGTGCTGAAAACTGTCAATGGACTAAAGGCATCTTACTTGCTGCTCAAAGAGACTTAAAAAGTTTCTAAACTGCCAACCTCCATAAGGATCTCTTCCTTGCTGTCAAAAACTTTGTGCACATAGAAATAAAGGCAGGTATTTCCTATTCTCCTGTCTTCCTTTATTTCTCTACAGTACTCATGTGTCAGCAGTTTTAAGTTGTAAAAAGTTCTTTCCAAAATCTATCTGGCCAATGAAAACTGTTACAAAACTATTGCTGAGAGTGACAGAAGAAACACAGTTCTCCCAGCACTGAAAAAGTAATATTAATAACATTTACCTTTCTCTACTGTCTGCCAAAGCTAGGGGGAGAGGCAGAGATGAAAAGTGCAAGCCCCTGCGTGAATACTTTGCTACTCTGATTTTCACATGCTGTCTCACACTCCTGGCAAATCCAGCAGGCTAGCCAGCCTTGGAGCACAACAGAAACGTGCACTTTCCTCTGTACGCCCTCCAAGTCGAGGTGCCCGAATGAACAGCAGGTTTCTATCGAGCAGCACTACCCTCCTGATGGCAGCTCCAATGGATCAGGTGCAGTATTTGCCTTTGCTAGTGACGAACTGATCAGCACCACAAATGCTGGAAACCAAGCAGACAACAAGCCCCATGCTCCAAACACATCTGGCAGCTCTAATAGCGATGTGCTCCCTCTCTAGGTTTGGGGCAAAACCACATACTTTTCCATAAAAAACATCTTTTGCCACCTAGAAAGTGCAGTGCTGGCTGTCACAGGCTGAGCTGAGCGCAGCACGGCTCAGCACAGTCCTCCCCTGCCTCCCAACCTTCGCTTCATGAGCCTTGAGAGGCACCGCACAGCGCAAAGCTAATTCTAAGAACAGCCACCGCCACACACGGGTACGCGATCCTGTCCTCTTACTCGTCTCCTAGGGCCTTTGTTCCGCCCCAGGCCAGCAGCAAGCAGACTTACTGCATCACTGAAATACAAACAGGAACACCACCACGTGCCCATTCAAAACCCACCAACCCAAAACTCGTCGCTCAACTGCATGGCAGCAGTAGAATTACTACTGCCCAAGCAACAAGGCAAATATATCTAAACATGTTCAATCACAACCATTGTAGCGTAACAAATTCTGTGACTTGGAAATAGTTTCTGTCTGGTAAACCACAGCAAACCACGGAAATTATCCCACAAATCACTAGGTCTGGGACTGAGACAAAGAAGCCTGCAACACCTGCCCAGAGCTCAAAATGCAGCATTCTGAGCATGTTTTCACTACAGAAGACTTATGACGCACATAAACATGTCAACTACTATATAGCAAAACACTCCGGTTTGTGGCAGAAAATTCATTTACTTTTTCATGTATCAAAAACTGATGTGTGCAAATGGAGAATAAGCTTACAGCAGGAAAATCATTTTCCCAAGGCTACAAAGAAAGCTTGGGCTATGACCAGGATTAGAATAGTTCCCGAAGTAAATTCTTGGCCAAGTCCCTGTGAACCTAGCAGGATCTGAGTTAGCATTAATTCACCTTTTTTCCTCAGCCTTTAAAAATGTTTGTGAAAGTTTAAACAGGCTGTCTTAAGCAAATATTCTCTCACAAAAAAAAAAAAAAAAAGATACAAAACAAGCATAACCATTAAAAGAATGAGAAAATGCCAGAAGGAGAAATAAGTTTGAAAACACCTCATCTAGTATAAGTGCATCCTATCGTTTGCCACACGTTTTAGTGTTGGATGCTTATCTATCTCAAATTGAAATAAAGCCATGCAAGTCAACAAATCTATATATGTTTTCTCCAGCTGAAGATCTGCCCCTGTAAATTATTATAAGCATATTTAAGAGATTTTAAGCCCAAAGATCCCATAAGCTATTAAACATTACTTGCAACATTATTCCTTAAAGGCAAGCCTTGTTTGCATCCACCAGATGCTTCTCAGCAGGGAAATGTACACATGATAACCCAATGAGTGTCTCTTACTGGGAGAATGGCAGGAAATCTCCCTTTGAGTACGGTTTGCCCGAGCATTCACCAGGATTCAAAATCACAAAATTGGACCATTTTGCTGCCCACATCTCACCATCAGATTTTTTTATATTTTAAAACCACACACACCAGCAGTAACAATGGTCTTCGTGCAATCTGAACTCACACAGTAAAAGGCACATAATGAATTTTACCTCCTTAACTAACGATCTGTAAAAATTAATTTGCTGTCCTATTTTTTCATGTCTAGAGAGAGAATTGTTAAATAATCTCTCCTTTTCTTGTTGTAGTTAATTACACATAGAAATATCAATTCATGCTAAATAAAAAGGATATGCAGTTTATTATCAGTTTCTAATGTGCCACAGAGAAGAGCAAACGAATTGGCCCTTTTGGGTACTATTAGTTCCACGTAGTTAGGCATTATAGTCTGATATATGTTAGCAGCAGCAGCCAGGCAGGGAATAGCAAGGTCTATCAAGTCAGGAGGTAGACAACAGTCCTGCAGGCAAATATCCAGCCCTCACTCTTACAAAACAAGCCGAGACCGATGCCTTTCGTCTGCCTTTCTCCATCCCCAGCAGCATGCACTTACACACATACAAATTGATCAACTCAAAACCGTGCTAGTACGGGCTGCCTTACTTCTTCTTGTGCTGCGTAGCAGTTTTCTCAAACCTCCTTAGCCAAGCAGTTAGGAAGTGATCTTCTACCACTGCAGTAATTAGCTATGGAGTTAGAAAGCAATCTTTTACCACCGCAATTGTTAGCAATTTTGTCACTGGCTTCCGTAATGCCAGTCAGGTCTGATGCTGGTCACTCAGCTCTGTCCTATGCTTTCCATGGAACAGTTAGAAACATTTTTCTGTGATTAACTCAATTTACACTAAATGTGAATTTTACTGTACCAAACACCAATCTGTTATTCAATATCTGAAGCCATTCATTCCTCTGAAAGAGTATTCTTACCGTGGAAGGATCACATATCATTCTTTTGATCACAGTAAGTTAGGCAGTTTCCACAAAATACGACTTCTGAGTAACTCCTTCCTAACTTGGACTTTAATATTTCAATAACATTTCAACCAAAGTTGTCTATCAGGCCTACCAGAACGGGAACTCAAGGAACTACCTTTATTTTGCCCAGCTACAGATCCTAGCTGACACTGCAGGCTGCGTTTGCATCCTATTAAAACTCCCACTAAATGATAATAAATCTTTTCTCTAAAATTTGAGAGTTTTTCTTTTCAGAGCCTGGGGAAATACTGTTATCCTTTGGTCATCCTTTGAAATGTTTCATTAAAAAACGCGATCCGAGGACAATGCGCTTAAAGGTACATTTTCTTCACCTTGACATATTGAAAGGATAGATCATACTTAACAGTTCCTTGATGCATAATCCTTAATGGCAGAAGATACAGAGTCTTCAGACCTGATGAGAAATCTTCATTTAGGATTCAGCTGAGGATCCAGTTCTGCAGTAGATCTTACTCATGTTCTCAGCATTGCACCTAGCTTGAAAATGGCCCAGAGATCTCTCCAGAAAGGCAGTTTGTGGTGCAAGTACCAAAAGCCACTTATTTGCAGCAGTTCCTGGAAGGCACAATGCCTCGTCTAACTATTTTTATGGTATTTGTCAGACTATCCCCCTTCCTCTGCAGTTTTTATGTCTAGCAAAAATATCAGCTGGTTATTTCTGGTCACTCTTCTTTGACTTAGCACTGACTAATCTGCTTCTTCTCACTCTGAAGCTGAGCTTTTCTTTCCCTTTTTCTGCACATCCAGAGAAAACAAGACAGTAACAGGTCATACAGGAAGGTCAGAAGAGATACACAGGAGCTCTTTATGTTTTTTTCCCGGAGAAGGCTGATTTGCAAATGAAGGTTAGTGTTTTATTAAAAGTTATCTTCCCTTCCCTGATCTCCAGACATTAGGCTTCAATCTTTATCAAAGATTTATGATAATCCTTATTTGAACAAAACTAATTTGACCCAGTTGTACTGCCCTTTTAATACAAAGTATCAAAGTCTTCCCATCTTTCAACCTGAACTATTTGACCAACTGACACTACAGTTGCTTGACAGGATATCAAAATCTGTGAATGTAAAACAGAGATCAGAACTGTACACCCATACCCTCTAAGTACCATCACTTCAATAGATGAAAAACTAAAAAGGAAAATAAAACCACAGCATTTTTACCTATTTTTATTTTAGACTAATATTTGTGCAACGTTTTCAGTCAGGTCCAATAATGGGTTGACCAAAACACCCACAAATTTTTATACAATGTGCCAGAAATGCATCTACCACTACACTGGAAAAGCCCAGCAGTTTAACAGAGCATAATGGGGCTCCATTACAGTTTATCACCTACAATGATAAATAACATTTTTTTCAAATGAAATACTAGATTAATTTATCAAACTGGATTTTTCATAAGATTAGTCTTAACTTGCCTTTTCTTTAAAAGTGTCATAGCATGTAACAAACGCGAGTATCTAGGACATTAGTTTTATGTTCTTGCTGGTGGTATTTGCAGAAGCAAAAGTGTCCTTCAGTTAATACTGGGGGTTAATTCAGTTAACCTCAGCAGGGGCAGTGCTACCTATTGAAACATCACCCTTTGTTATAACCGATTTTTCTCCACTACCCACAGCCTCTCCAAGGCACTCATTTCCCATCTAGCACTACCAGTGCTTCACCAGTGTTGGCAAGGGGATCACAACCAGCAGGATTTCTACTGGAACACAGCATATAGATCTGCTGGGAGCTACACTGCATTGTAAAGAAGCAGATATTATTTATGTAATTATTTCACTGTTATTAAGTTCCTCCTACAGTGCAGGCATACCAAAACAAGATGAGTCATCTGGAAATAAAAATCGATACTGAAAAAGTATTAAAATCTAACAGGCTTCAGACCTTCAGAGAAAGGAACTCAAACAGTGTTACTGAAAAATCACAGCGAGTAGGTGCCAAAAAGTAAACACCGAGCACTACCAACCTCCCCAGTAAAGCAGAACAGTTGTTATTCAAAAATTTAATCAGGTACAAGTTTACATTTTGTTGTCTACTGAGTTAAAATACATCCATATTTTAAAATTTCTGGCAGAAGTAAAGAAAACCTAAAGAAAAGAAAGCCATGTTATGATTTTCATCCCTTTCACTGCTGCCCAAGAAGTTTGTCATAACTCAGTAGTAACTTACAACCTCACAAAAATCAAACAATAAAGTGATAATGTATAATGACTATCAAACCTCTGTTTTCTTTCATTATTCTTGATTTTCAGCTCCAGATACAAAGAATTACAAGTTCATCTTTGCCAATAAGCAAAGAAGCATGTTTTTAAATTAGGGGAGCAGAGAAAAATTCTCATGATTTATGAAAATCAAGCTCTACTGGTACATCAGGCGATCATAAAGATATCTGTTAACACATTAATGTCTTTGCACAATAGCTAACCGTGTGATAACTGAGTTACCACTTTGTGGAACTGATACTACATCGATTGAATGAAAATACATTTGACTTTTAAGACTGCAGTCATGTTTCTTTGAAGGGCAGATATATAACCTCTTGTCTATTGATATGTCAAATAAAGCAAGAGCAGCAATTCAGACTTGTACCAGAGGATCATTTAAACTAAATTTTATACAGAAAAAAAAGGCAAACAGATTTTTATGTACAACGGTTAATACTGATCACATGCAATAAACCTAACATCCCTTCTTTTTCTAAATATCTTTGGCTATGTTCAGACAAAACACACATTTTTCTTCCACTGCAGGCTAGGGATGGGGGTAGGGCACACCATTCCCACACTGGTCAGCCTTCACCAAGTGGTGTGCCTAAAACCCACCCCATTAAGTTTTCAGTTTATCTCTTCCCTCTAATGGCACAGTATAATTCTCTCAGGGATATGAGCAGGATGCCTGACACCAGCCCAATTACTTAACACTGCCTAATTGTTTACCTTACTCATTTGTATATTGTACCTTGCTACCCAACTGTATTCTTGTAATTGGAAACTCTGAGTCATCAAATATAAAGTTGCCTTTAATGGAAACCCAGCAGAACTCTGAGGACCGAATTTCAAGTGCCTAAAATCTCATTATATAACATAAAAATATATTCATGATATAATATAAAAATATCTATTAGAACTATTTGTATTATATACAAATATATTTTATATGGTAGAAGCTTTCTGTAATACAATAGATGTTAATAACCATTACAGTTCTTACAGGACTTAGATATTGCCCAGACTTACTTCAGAGTCTTGAACAACAAAACTCTGAATCTCAGCAAGGAAAAACAAAAGGACAGGGGACAGAACTGTGATTTTTACACAAAATAGCTTAGACTTAACATACCTGAGGGTTCCTCATTCTTTATGAAATGACGTTACAGTGCTAGCTTTCCCTCAGTATCAGGACCCAATTTTAATTTCAAAACTCTTTGGGATCACCTTCTCTCATGAGGAAGGAATCAGCATTTAGATCAAGGAATGATTGAACTTCAGTTTTCTAATGGAAAAATACAACAGGCTCTTATATTTTAAAGGTTAGCATTGAAAAATGAACTTAGTTGCTTTAATAAACTTTCACCACAGCAACAATTTTTAAATTTTGTTCAATGTTCAAATATATAGATACAGATCTTATACTGTATCTGTGCCACTCTAGATTTCACAGACTTCTGTCATCATTTTGCCTGTCGGCTCAGTACAAGATTTCATGACATGTGAAGCAGATTTTAGACCTATACTTCTGTTCAACAGTTCTCATTCTTGAACTTGACATCCATATGCTATTTTCTCCTACCATGAAAGTCACTTAGAGTTTTGGATGACTAAAAAAAGACAGGCCCATACCGGCTTCTCATCTCATTTTCAGTGAATGAAAATTGCATTTTGCTGTTACTAAGTACAGACTGACCTATACAAAAGGCTATCTTTTGCCACTGCTGCACAGGCAATTGATGTTTTGTCCTTTAGATCTTACATATAATATGGTAGAGGGCCAAGCTCTGTTTTCAACTCTAGTAATGCAGATATAATGAGGACAATAGGGCTGCACAAGTGTCACCGATATCAGAACTCTACCTTGGGAATTTAAGTTCTATATTTCATTAACACTTCTGTGAGACTACAAGCCTGAAGCATCTGTCTTTTTGTAACTGATGTAATTAAATGCCCTGAAAAATATGCAAAATGAAGAACCTGTATACTATCACACAGCAGTTCTATTTTGTACTTAGCCTTTACTTGATTTTAAGTTTCTGCACGGTGTTGTGACTTAAAATGTAACTTTCTGAATACACACAACAAATGTTCTACTGCAAAAAAATACACTCAGATTTTTAGGACTGAGAAATGCAATTCTGTATAGATCCCAGAAGAGAAAACACAAAGAGCGAGACTTTCCATGTGGTCAGTCATCCTGGAGAATTCTGTTTAAGTACCCAGCTGAGATGCTCTTAAAGCAACCTGAGTCTGAATGCACGACATTTTTCTGAAATTCAGTGACCTTTAAAGAATGGTGAATTGGAAATCTAAACTAAAGAGCCTCGGAATCATGAACCTTCAGCTACATTCTTTATTAGTATTATTATTCACAGCTGTGCCCAGGGTATACTAAGTATTGTGCAAACATAAAGGAAAGTCTGCATATATTTAATTTTTCAAGCAACAATAGGAATGGATCACTGGGAAAATGATATATTCATTAATAAATTAATATAGTCACTCCCCAGCGCAGTTGTATGGGTAGTATGCCTGAGATGAGGAATGACAAATTACATCAATATATCCATATCCGAGCATCCAGAGGAAAACATCTTCACTTGCTCAGTGTTTGTCCCACATAACTCCATTTGCATGGCACCGGAGTAGCATAATAGGGGAGAAGAATCAGCAGACTTGTCCTACAGCTAACCAAAATGAGATTTTCTGGCTCAGTTTAGTCATTTGAATGAAGAAAGTGGACCTGGATCCAGACTTTCTAAGGTTTGTTGGCATCTGAATGTCTGTACAGAGTCTAAGCTAGCATGAACCTTCTGTCTGAAAGCAAGCTCTATCCTAAAACTTCATTTTCCCTGCATTTCAGACAAAATGCCTCTCTAATCTCAGTATGTGAAAGCTTGCTTTAATGAAATATTTTTCAGTAGTTCATGTTTAAACACAAATGATTTTGTATACAAAATCAGAACATCAGTTTCTTTGCATTTTCTTGCAATGTCTTATCCATGGACCAATAACTAATCCTATAAAATACTTCCACTTACAGAACTGTATCTACCTAGTTTGCATCTGAAACACTGAACAGATTAATAGAATTCACCTTCTCAAAATAACAGTCCATATTTATTACACCAGACTAAACACGAGGGTAGAACTTCAAATCATAAACGTGTCAGTCGCACTGAAGTTTTCAGCTATTTCTACAAAGCTCAACCCTCAAATATATCTATGGTGGTCTAAAACGAGTGACCTGTAAAGCAACCAGGACAGATTCCACAACCTGCCTGCTATTTCTCCAGCATTTTGCAAATAGCCCAGCGTCACCTCTTCCTGTGAGGCATTAACATCATTCAGGCATGCTCTGACCACACTGGGACAGGCTGCCGGCAAGTCCGATCTTGACAACTGCGCTTTACAAAGCAGACATACATTCTGGATCTCTCTCTGACTACAAAGAGAGCTTGCAGTGCAGAATTTGGTCTATACGTTGTTTTGATATATTGATATGACCACTCCATTCATTATGAAACCATTTTAGCTAATCAAATCAAAAAGATGAATGAACAGAAGCCATTCTGGGAATCACAAGTCTAAACTGGACAAGAAATACCAGACAGAATCAGAGTTTGTCTTCTGCTTTGTTAATATGATCAGAGATTAGCTCATTGGGTAGAAAATAAACCATAACAGCAAAAGCCATATTTGTATATTTTTCAAAATTAGGTTTTAGTAACATAAATGTCAAGAAACTAAGAATAATGGGTTTTGAAACACAAAAGTTCCATTCCACCTGTAATAATCCCTCATGCTCTATTATGACACTGAAACGAGGCTCACTATGAACCTACAACGCTGCAGCTACAGAAAGAAGTTATAGTTGTTATTGCAAAATGATTTAGATTGCACCCTTATACTACATATATGTATGTTATTAAAAAGTTTTATTATGCCATGATTCTTTTCTTGTATTATTGTAAAGCAGAAACAAATAATTATATTAACATGATTATTCCAGTACTTGGAGTGCTGAGCAACAACCTAATGTTGGTTTTTGTAATTTTTATCATGCCCAGTCTCAGTTTATGACTATATATTCATAAAAATGTAAATCCATTCTTGATGAGAATTCTACAAGCATGCATATTTCAGGCAACATAGAAATGAAAAGTGAAATGAACTTATTTGTCAGGCATTGCTCAGTATCCGAACATAAATGTATCGTGCAAAACCCACAAATGTCAGAATACACATAGCTGATCCTAAGCGAGCCTACCTTACAGCCACTGAGGACAACATCATAGGGCTCCACTGACATCAAGGATTTTACAAATTGAAGTCTCTAAAGACTTTATAGAAGCCTTGAGTAACAATATGCTGGCGAGCAATACCTTCAACGGCCCCCAGAGCTAGTGAGACCACGACGATTACCACAGAGCGCAGGTGCTATCTTTAGACAGGAAGCGGTATTTAGAGACAGCAGCTGAAGCTTCCAAATGGTCTTTTAAAAGTACAGCATTTCTGTTGTAAAATTACATATATTAAATACCTGGTGGTAAGAGATCCTTTCTTTCAGTTAAAGGAAAAAGCTGTCTTTGTAGGTCCTACTTCTGAACATTTGTGAAAGAAAGATGACAATTTCACTTTCCCTTAAGCAGCCATTTTGTTCCATATCCAACTAGCCTAGTTTAGCTTTCCAAACCCACACAGAACAAACACATTTTGATAATACATCAGCACTTCCCCTTCTTCATTCCAGTATTTCAGGCCACAGAACAGCCCATCCTGGAGAGAATACATATCATACACCTGTAATGTAGCAAGTATATGACACATATGTAGGTATATCATCAATGGAATTTATACACATTTAACTTCTAAAATAAAAGTAAATCACATTCACTAATTTGCTATAGCTTCAGACCCCTCTCGGTGACCAAAAGCTTGCTATCAGCAGGTCCCAACAGGAACACAGCAAGTACCACAGCGTTCTGCAAGTAGCAGAAAGATGTCATGAAGAGACACACAGAAACATAAATTAGACACGTAGTCCAGAAGGTATCATGCTCTTTCCTATAGCACTGCACTCAACATGGAAATTTTGGTCAGAAGTTCTTGTTAACACTAAGTCTAACACACGGAGTTCAGTGTTCACACCGAGTTCAGTGGAGCTCTAGCCTCAAGGGCCACAGGTCATTACCTAATAAGGAACTTCTTTAGGTATTCAGGTCTACTTAAGATTTATCAATCTCTTTCAGTATCACCAAGCAAAAGATCAGAGTTCAGCTGAAGCACTGTAATCCCCCTGGAAGGAAACATCTCGTACCAGTCAAGAGCAACCATTCCGACAAACTCTAATGGTGCAAAAATAGCTTTGGAAGCAACTTGCCTAGTCTTTGAAAGGAAGGATGGTAATCAAGCTGCAGCACACAAGGGAAGGGACAGGCCATAATAAAGGGAAGCAAGTCTAGTCACAAATCTTTGGTTGGACAAGGAGCACTCTGAACCACCTCCCCACTCTGCTCACAGCCCATGCAACAAGTATCACTCTCCTTAGTATTTTTCCCGCGTAGCCTGACAATTAGCACAGCAAGCTCCCGTTTTTCACTGAAATGGAACATCACGGCTATGTTGCTAACACCTTACCATTACAGACAAGAGGTAAAAAGGAAACAGGATACTTTAAATAGCAGGTGTTGGCACAGAATTGCCAGTGTCAGACACCCCAAAGTGACAACTAGTCATTTATATAAAACAGGCAGCAAACTCTGGTAACCTGGCATGTCTCCCAAATCATGGATTGGCTAGAGGAACCTGCTAAAAGGACAGCAAAAGAGATGAGAGCAGCCAATGTGAGACAATAAACTGAACAGAACTGCAAAAACTGCATGGGTGAGCAAAATGATTCCAGAACCACTGTATTTTCCTCAAAGACTAAAAGTTTTAACATTAAGCATACCAAAAGCCCTGACAATACTTCAGCGGCATGTAAGTTAGCTGTCAATTGTTTATTAAGAGATTCCACACAGATTTAATATGTATGTGTGCTGCTTCCTCTTTTGTTCTTCATAAATTTAGCCCTCCCAGGCAATAAGGAAAGATAGATTCCAAAAACCTAGCTGATTTCAGTAGTTCAATGACCATCCACTCTACCTGAGTCACAATATATGCAGGCAGGGACTACCTTCTCTGCTTTTTTGTTTGTTTGTTTCTAGGATTTCTAAACACTACCAGAATGCCACAAGTAAGGAAAACAGGAAAAAAAAAAAACTTCAGATAACTTAAATTACAAAATTTTAAATGAGACCCCTTTAAAAGAAATCGAGTGGTTTAATTGCCGATTTTGTACTTATATCTTGTAAGTCTGACAAAAGCTTAAAATAAAATAAAGCCATTTTTCAATATTCCCTAAAATTATATTGTTAATAGCAAATGAATTAGTTATTCTAAAACACAGTTTTATGTTGCTGCAGTACAAAAGACAGACTATTGCATTTTCATGAAGCAGAACAAAATGGAAACTCAGATGCCCTGCTTTCTCATTAATGCTCAAATTCTTTACAGTGTTAGATTCTGCTTTTAAGTGTTCCTGCTCTTTTCTTTGCTTTTTGAATCAAGCCGTTGTACCTGTGTTTCTATAAAAATTGCTCCAAGTAATATATTTTGAGTTTTCAGAGACCATTTGGTCAGATTCTAATAATCTCTCCTGGGAGCTGACACCAACTTCCAGCAGCAGGTCGAACACTGCAGATTAGAATAATAAAATACATGCTGCTGCAGCTTCAAAAAAAAAAAAAAGCAAGTGTCTATCAAGCTGAAGAATGATGTTTTGAGACATCTTAGATGCCTTGTCTCCTAGACAGAGCTTTCCTTTTGTTTATATAAACACATATATGCAATAACATCTGGTTTTTTTCCTCTTTTAAACAAAGAATGTGCCATTACAAAGATTTTGATCCAGATTCCACATTTCTTTTTGTCCTTATGGGAATGTAGCGCGTTCTGCTGTTGACTAAGTTGGAATGCTGGTGTTTTAAAATTTTGCATTGAACTGAAATATATCTTTATGGACATAATGCAGCATTTTTTCCTGTTTAGAAATAAAAGAAATATATTTCCTTTTTCCCAGTAAAGGTGTTATTTTTTTTCAAATTCTTTGTGTAGAGGTAAAATGGATAAATGTCTTGAAACTCACAGAAAAACACTGGTTTAAAAACAGGCTGGTCTTTCTCTTCCCCATTAACATTGTGTTAGCATAACTGCTAGTGTAAGAAAAATTATATATTTCCCCCTTATAATTCACTATTGTTTGTTATAGTGTTTCAACTATGAATCCCAGGTGGATTAAAACTTGTCATATTTGACCTCTTTGGTTAAAGGCAATCCACTGCATAATTATTTTTTTTTTACACCATTCTGTAAAATGAACAGTTCCACATGCATAAATGCTAACAGGAATCAACATCTCCTGTTTCTTTCTCCGACCTTCAACAACCCTATTCTCTGCAGAAAAAAAGCAACAGTTTTACTAATTTATAAGCACCATGCAGACACAGGCAGTCTAGAGAGAAACCTTTTTAGCAGTTGCAAAGAAAAAACATGAGACAGATTCTGAGAAATTCTGAGAATCTAAAAGAATAAAGGAAAAAAAAAAAAAAGAAAAGAAAGGTGTGAAGATTTAAAATATTCCCAATACTCACTGAAAGCAGCCACTGCAAGAGCCAGTGTGACAATAATGGAGACCCAGGAAACCCACAATGCCTTCTTTCTGTAGCTTTGAGCTTCATGAGGTTTTAGCCTTGTACTGCTTTCTAGTAAACCTGATAAGCAATAAGCAAAGAGGGTATGAACAATACATTGCTCTTTTCAAAAACACAGCTGTGTTAGTTCAGACCTAGATCTCATATTTACATTCCATATTACATATAGAATCAATATAGAATCAAATACTCCTCATATTATCAAGGTTATCAAGTTCAGGTGAATAAAGCTGTCAGAAATGTACGAGTAAGCAAGCAGAACACACACAGGCTGTTTTCATTTCACATGGAAGCTAAGACCCGCACCTCAGTCACTTAAAAGAGCACTGCAATTGTACGGCAGTTAACAGAAATTCACATCACTTACGCTTTCCACCTATACATCCACACAAGAAAGAGCCCAGTCCTACACTCAGCTGAGATCAAAAATCATTTCTGCTGTTCAGGATCCTGAATGTAATTAACATAGGAGAAAAACTTGTGTCCGCCAGTCTCTGAGAAATAACCTACCAATGCACAGGAACGTCCTGCACATACTGAACATCAAAGTAGAACCAGGCACACTTTAGAATCAAAGCTATCACGGTTGAAAAGACCTCTTGAAGCAGAATGTCTTTCCGGCAAGGTAAGAATACATCCCCATCTAGAAGCTGCATCAGGAACTGACTGAAGAACAATTCTGGCCTTACTCTAATCAGCGCAAAAGTCTGTTAACAAAAGGGAACAGGACTGCTTTCTCTCTTTGATGCTTTCCATTTGTGGAAATCTTTTGTCCACTCATCTTAAATTGCAGAAAAGACTTCAAGTTAAAAATAAAGAAAATGACATTCTTTGGTTTTCGTTCTCTCAGTCTGAGTCTTAAGCCACTTTTATGATGCATTCATAATTAAACATATTTGCCTTTTGTTTATCCCATCCAGGTTCTTTTCTGCTTATGATATTCATTTAATTTGAAAAACAGAAATACATTTTTTCACCAGCAAGTTCCAACTCAAATCTGCTTAGCTGGTGAGAGAAAGCCTGATGACTGTTGACTTTCTTAATGAATTACTCCAGAAATTGTGGGTGGTTCTTCTCAGATGATGACCACTTTTCGGAGGGACTTGCCTGCCCCCAGTGTGTAGAACTGGGGCGCGGGTTTAATAGCGCAATCTTTCAGTAGCCGGTCCAATGTCTTAGGCAAAGGGTAGAGAACAGGAGTGCAGGCACACAAAGCAGCAGATTAAAACCTAACAGCTGAAGCTGTTTCTATCCTCACCCTCCCCAGTTTTATCTCCAACCTTTCTGATGGCTACTGCGACTTTGAAGGTAGGGACACCTGATCTGGTAATGAGTGTACTCCTGAATCCACACCATGCTTAACCCAGTTTATTAATGAACAGATATTAATTTCAACTGACTGTAATATGCTGGCTCAAAACTGCAGTGGTTTTGGAATCAATGCAGAAGTGAATCAGCCATCTCTGCCTCAGGGGCAGCAACATGTCAGCAGCAGGGTAGGCATCCTGGGGTGGGAACAAGTTGAGCCACCAGATTTTATTCTGCCACTTCAAGCCTGTCAGAATCACTAGTTCTAATCCCAGAATGGTTGGTGGAATTTGCCCTCTCTTGAAAAAATGCTTTACACTTTTTCACTTCACTTACTTTGCTTGGAAAGCAGAGAGAGTTTCTCTATTAGAGAGTTCAGAAAGACACTGGGAGAATTTAATTTAATGCCGTGTTTTCACTGCTTAAAATATTTCCTCCCTTTCATGCTACACTCTGCTCTCTTCATGAACAAAAAAGAATTCGCAAACTTGCGCGCAAGAGAATTACTAGGCCCAATATGAAGAAATGCCTGTTTCCTAATATGCGAGTTCTTCGTCTAAAACCTGGAAATTACCAGAGGACAACCCTGAAAGGCCTGAGTCCTTTACCTACAGTACTGCACAGCCATTTCTCACATAGCCTGCCTTCATTTGTGTGAAGAAACATCTCTATATATTTTTGCAATGTTTCACCTATCTTCTGCCAGTACATATAATGATCCCCAGTTTAATTGCTATCTGAGGTCATTAACAACAGATTTTGAAATAAAGGATTAATTTCTATTAATAAAACCATACAGAAAACACCTCGTGTTTTTGTGTTTCCCTCTTCTTCCCCCCTCCCCAGTACAAGCAGTTTAAATTAAGGCCCAATCTTGCTGGAATGTAAAGCAAAGTAGGTTTCCTTAGCCAATTTTGATTCTCAAGACTTCAAACCTGAAATAAACACGGAACAGAATAACAGACATCCTTCACCTGGTTTGTTCTTTAAAGACATCCTACAGTTCATGGCTACAGCTCACTATTA
Source organism: Anseranas semipalmata (assembly GCA_013399115.1). NCBI lineage: Eukaryota > Metazoa > Chordata > Aves > Anseriformes > Anseranatidae > Anseranas > Anseranas semipalmata. The sequence continues at coordinate 733,110 of VXAA01006433.1, forward strand.
CCTGGGAAGACCAACATATACAGTTGATAATTACAAATCAAATAATATCCTAATTAAATTGAGAAGTGAATAATAAGCCCCAGAGCTAGCAAAGCACTGCTAATTAGTATTCACATGTCAAGCACGTGTCCAGTATGACAGAGACTGCAATCCTTATAAAACCGAACCACTTCTGCCGTGCATGTGTGTGTGCGTGTCTTTCTGTCTCTCTCTCAAAATGGCTGGCATATTCTAGCTATCAGATATATGATCCCTTCCTTCCAAAAATAATTCAAATATATTTTCTGTATTTAAAATTTTCATCCCTGAGAAAGATCATCTTATTCTTAAGAGTGTCCTAGGGGACGGCACACAAAAATACAAACTCATTCACATGACTACCAAACCCATAGCATGAAAATTATTGAGAATCAACACCAGCTCATTAATTTACACACTACAACACGATTCACAAGGTAAACCTCCACATTTTTCCACTGACCGTAAGAAAACAAATTTTAAGCATCCATTGGAGGCTGAAAGATACTTTCAGCATAACCTGCACTGCAACAAAAATGAAAAGCTAGTATCTACTGATAGGATTCCCCCACCCTGAAATTAACATACTGAATAATTTTACTGCCAATTATTTATTTAACACATAGACAACCTTAAGGTAAAGAAGAGATGATGAGCTGGTTAAATCCACTGGATTTTTACTTTATCTTTCAGTACCTTCACATATTAGCAGATTTTCTTCCAAAAAAAAATCAGAAGGAGAAAAAAACCTGCCTAACAGTTGCAGAACACAAGCTTGGCATATTTGTGAAGTGATTCTAGGATATTCTTTACCATATGCTGACTTACCAGAAGTACTTTTCTATTTGGCTAAGGGATCATTTTAAAATGTCAAGTTAGAATTTGTGAAAGAGATAAGGCAATAGAAAAATTGTTCACCCAACATGTCAATTTAAGGACCCCATCAAAAAAAAATTACCACTGAATTTGGACCTACGTCTTAAAGAGCGAATGTCTTGTTCTAAAATTTGAGGTTATTTTTTATTTTTAGCAAACATGGAAGTATCATCTCTATAACTGGATCTGCTATGATTCATAGGAAAGGAGCATAAGAAAAAGTACAATCTAAAAGGACAGACTGTAACAATTTCAATAGGGACAACCTGCAAAAAGCATACCAGTATTTCCTCTGTAATGACTGGGAATTATGCTGGTAGATGGAATTGGTGACTATAGGAAATGCTGTGAGAAAAAAACACTGCAAGGGCCATTGAAAGAGTGTGAATGCAGAGGAAGAAATAATCAGCAGCTTTAGTCTCTTCTCCCTCCTAGAAAGAGATAAGGTTAGGTACATCACACTCTGTTTGGAATTACTCTTAATACTAAAAGGCCCAGCTTTCATCTTTAGCTCTGTCATACTGGGCACAAATTAAAAATTTCTGCACTCAAACTTCCACATTTGAACCCCAATCAAAATATCCAATTCCCATTATTTAAAATAGAACTGAAGCCTCAAATTGCCTTCAGTCAAGATGCCTGTCACCTGCCATTGGCAGTGACGGTAAGGGTACCCCTGGGAAAAGGGTCGTCCCCAGTCCCAATGTGACGGGAACCAGGCATGGAAGATGGTGACTGCTCTTCCCTGGCACTTCTCTATTTCATGTCTAGGATATGCGAGCAAGCATGGGATTTTGGAAAGCCAGGGAAAGAACGGGAGATACAGGGGTTACGTGTAGGATGGGATGAAGAATGGAACATAAAAGGGACTCTGGGATGCATAAAGGAAAAAAAGAGAAATGGGACAAAATGTAACAGATATGCTAAGGAAAACCTAATACATGAAATAAAAAAATGGAGACAAATCGCGTGGAACAGGAGCCTGGAGGCATGATGGAGGAGGGTTAAAATGGCAGCTGCCTCTATTCCCAGATGGGCAGCAGGTAAGCCAAGCGCCTCGCACACGACATATGTCCAAAATAAGTGTGTTTAAGGCCAAAGGCTAACACGGTTCGGAAGCAGGCAGCTTTCCATCCCTGCTCAGATACTTCGGTAAATACTGGAACACAAGTGACGTGAAGCGCGTTACACGGTGGGGACGGGGAGATGGGGAGTAACGAGGGGCCCCGACTTACTTCACTGACTACGACCGAACCGCCCTGACCCTACCCAAAAGGCTGCAGCCACGGGCCCCGCCGACGGGCGCCCTTCGCCCCCCTCAGCCGCGGGGAAGCCTCCGCGGAGGTCGCCGCGCAAACCCGCCGGGACGCCTCGCCCTCGGCCGGGGGAAGGCAGCGGCGCCATGTGCCGCTGCCCGCCGGCCCCCGCTCCCTGGGCAGGCAGGCAGGCAGGCAAGTTTTCGGTCGAGGTGGGAACAGCCCCGGCTGGAGTTTATAGAAATATTTTAAAGCTGTCGCGAGGAACTGAAAAGGGAAAGCTTCGGGGGGTGGGGGGGGTTGTTAAGCGAGTGC
>VXAA01006433.1:736246-788367 GCA_013399115.1 Anseranas semipalmata
CGGAGTGGGGTGTGAGGGGGCTGCCGCCGCGCCCGTCCCGCCGCCGCTGGGGGGTAGGAGGGGAGGGGAGAGGTGGTGGGGCTCCCCCCTCAGAGCGGGCAGCCGTTGGCGCCCGCCGCTCCCCGCCACAGGGATTGTCTGCGGCGGCGGGAAGGGCTGCGGTGAGTCGCTCGAAGCGGTCGTCCTCAGGGGCCGCTCGCCCTCCACAGCCCGCAGGTGCCTCCGAAAGGTGCGCCAGGACCTTGGGCTTAAGGTACTTGCCCGAGGCCGGCCTAGGAAGCGGGAACCCTGTCAGGCTCCCCTCGCCATGGCGGGCTCTGCCTTCCTTCTGCGGGGCTCCGGGCGCTTTCAAAGGCGAGAGTCCTCCATGGCCTCAGCCCGGAGCCGTTCCCCGGCAGGGTGAGAGGCAAACGCCTCACCCCGCTCCCGTGGTGCTGGCCCTGCGAGGGGAGCGAGGCCCCGTCCGCCTCTCCTCCAGGTGAAGGCTGAGGGGAGCACTCCCCTTTGCTGGTGAATTTGCTCGCTCTCCATCCACTGTAGCCATTTTTCAGGACCAGAGCTGAATCGACGCGCAAACGCTTCTCTAGACCCTGAAACGCTGAAATTTTGTTACACTGACAGTTTGTTTGTTTGTTTGTTTTTAAACAATACTAGGCTAAAACCTGTCCCAAAACATACAGCAGTCTCATGTGGGTGCATGGGATTAGAGCTGAAGACTTGTTGATGTCCAGGGACATTCACAGTTCACTCGCTTGCCCTAGGCTTGCAGAAGAACATAGGGAAAAAATAAAACCCTTAGGAAAATAGAAGTGGAAAAAAATAGAAAATTTTACTGATAGATCTGTGCCAGAACTGTTATCTTCTTCTCTGCTGGTTTCTAATGACTAAATAGAGAAGTGCAAATAAACAAAAGCATTTTCCATGCTAGCACAGGCTCCCAGTTGCGTGCTTACTAGCATGCAGATAAATTTTGAAACTGCATTGTGCTCTGACTTGCATCTAGGAAAATATCAGAAGACAATTAGACATTGCAGCCCAGGTCCTCAGTTGATATGTATGTATATAATCTCCTCTTATGTTATATAAAGGTCAGGTTGCCTTTCTCTTTTGACAAGTTAGCAAAGTTGGGGAGTATGGAAAGGCCAGTGGGAAACTAATATTTATGCAAACATAGGAACAATATTTTATATGCCATCAATCTTGCCTTAAAAAAGTTTTGTGACGCTTTAGGAATACCTATTTGGGAATGGTTAGTGAAGCCAAAATGGCTTAATTTTAAACAAATGCCTCTTAATTCTTTATGATAATCTTTTCATCTGTATTTTAAAACATTAATTATTTGAAAAAGTAAATATTAGTAAATGTTAAGGAAAGTGACATAAACTGTTGTTTTAGAAACTGGTTGACATTCAGGCAACCTTATAGAATGGAGAGGGCTATCATGGTGAGAGGGATTGGTGTTTTCTTTTCACCTACTCTCATGATTCCTTTGTGCATAGTCTGCTGTATCTACAATATGAAATATTTTTGAAGTCTTCATGCCTCTCACTTAAATTTCATCTTCACCCTTATCTGTCCTACCGTGCTTTGTGATCTCAGGGCTCTCGCTCTTCTGGTTGGATTGGCATAAACATGAATATAAACAATGCCTAAAGTATTTTTATTTTCCTTCATGTAATGGATACCATATTACAAAGTGTCTATTTGATGTTAATGTCAAAAGAGATTCTCACTTGCGTAAGCTAACACAAGTGAGTTATTTTGGGGGGGTTTGGGCTTAGCTGGGAAAGGCTGGAAACTATCAACTCCTTAATTTGTTTTTCTTCTTTATGGGCTGTTCATTAAGCTTTGGTGACCTTGAACCTGCTAGATATGAGAGAAGATCTGTACATGTATGTGTGTGAGATATGATTGAAAAGTAGAAAAGACCTTTTGTTATTTGCTCAAAGTAATAGATTGCTCTCTAGCATTTAAAATGTGTTTGTAAAGAAATGAGAATCCTTAAATGCGTACAACAAATTTTGTAACGTGGTGAGAGACAAGATACTGGGGCCAAATCACTTTTCAGGACCTGGCAGGGGTACAAAAACATTGAGTCAGTTTTAGGAGTCATGCTCCCATGCAGAGTTTATCCAGTGCAAGCCATGAAGAGTCTCTTGAAATTGCTGCAATGGATTTAATGCTCGTAATGCAACTATTGCAAGATCCTTTCTCTTCTAGGGAGATATGTCCATACCAGATCGATTCCAATAAGATTCCTTGCATAAATAAAAAATAGACTAGTGACTGTCCTTGAACACTACCTCCTTTCTGTAAGTCTTTCTAAGCTACTTTAGCATTTTTATAACTTCCAGAAATCATCCCAAGAGGAAAGTGCCTGGAGATTCCTAATTCCATTTATTGAAAAGGAGGTGAAATGAGTAGGTTTCCAAATGATTTGGAAAAAAAAAGAACAGGCGCTGGGAAGACCTAACCACAAGTTTTCAACTTTAATATGTTCCTTTTTCTTTTTTTAGATGTTCTCAATTGCTGTTCTTACATGAAACTGGCTGGCAGGGGCTGCAGCTGTCTCTATTTGTATAAATGCTATAGTGTTCAGGCTATAGCAAAGAATATGAGGCTTGCAAAGAATATTAGTGTTTCTTTTAAATTACTCTTTTCAGTGCTTTCAGACATGGCCTCATGTGAGAAAGCATGAACTATGCCTTTAGCAAATACAGATTCAAAACATTGAGCAGCTCCACAATGCAGAGTCTTTCAGATCAGACCATTATTTATATAAGCTAGCTATTGAGAAGCAGAAAGACTGCCACATCATGGAAGCTGGAAGCTGCTTTCCTTTCCAGGATTGCCTCTTGCTATTCATGACACCTCTTTCACCCAAAGGATATTACATTTGATAGAGAAGTAGGGCTAGGGGTTTAAAGACCTGGGTCCTGTTTTCCAGCCCTGTTGGATTTTTTGTGTAGGAAGTCTATACACAAAGTCAACAAAGAGAAAAAGGCCTGACCATAGTAACTATGTTATTATATGACATTATTTCTTGGCCTCTCAAACCTCCTTTTGTTGGATACAAACCAGGAGAACCCCAAATCAATTAAAAACAACAACAAAAAATCAATGAGAAACCACTTCCCTGGGTTCAATCTAAATAGACTGATGCCATCCCATATGCTGAAGCTGCTGCAAGATTAATACACACTTGCAGAACTTTGTTCCCTGCAGGAACTGCCTGCAATTTCCATAATGTTTTGGCTTCCATAGAAAGGTGGTTCCAAGCAGGATGGAGGTCTCCTGCATCCCAGAAACCGATGACAGTGAACAGAACTCTTGTTTTTCTTCATCCGATTGTCTGTGGCCTGGTTTTGCTGTGTTTTTTTTTGTGTGTGTGTGTGATTGTGGTGGCTCGTTATTTCTTTCTTTCTGCCCCTCCTCTTTCCTTCTACTGAATAAATGAAAAATATCTATCAGATTTGTGATTCTTCCTCCAGGCCCACTCTAACTCCCAGCAGTCACAGAAAGAACTTCAGTTATGTTTGACAAAAAATGGAGTAGGTCCATCATTTTACTCTTTTTCCGAGGTAGACATTTTCCTGGGGGAATAAGCATTCTGTTGGCAGTAGAGTAGCCTGTTTTCCTGAGCTACAGTCCGTTTGTTTCACTTAAACATTATTCCCATACTACCATCAGCACCCATTATGGCATGACAAAGAGGACCGTGGTGCAAAAAGCCAGAAAGAATGTGGTGGTATTGCACCGTGTAAGTGAGAGTGGAACCAATGGGTGGCAATAGCAAAACAGGTCCTGCTCCTTCAGTCAGACAGTGGTCAGTGTGAGTGCAGAACATTTGTTCATTTATTATTCCTCTTCAGTCTGTGTGGAGTTGCAATAAATCCATTTTCGTTGTAAGCATGTTTGGATGTGTTAGTATTATATGTTCATTTGTCATTCTGAAAATGAGAGGTGCATCTATTCTGGACTTTCTGTGTTTCCGTTTCTTTTTAGCACTGACAGGAACGTTTTCACCTGAATTAGCAGAACACTGTGGTGCATTCACAGGCTCCTGAAAAGGAAGTTTGCTTGATTTGATTGACATTAACTAGTCAATATTCCATATTGACCAACATCTGGAGTGCAACACTTACGTTGAGAGCACTCTTGCTTTGAAATAATATTTGGAAAGAGTTGGTCAGCTGGCCCAGTGATTATGTTTTAGTATGTTATAAGGTATAAGAGCAATACAATACTGTCACCATTAGCCAATTTGTTTGCAGGGTTGTATTTCACACACATCCTAAACAGAAAAAGCTGCCTTTTTCTGGCAGCAAAATACAGTATTTGTCACTAACATTGTATTACAGTATCAGGAGTGCTAGCGTAGGCCAGGATGGTTTATTAGTTTGGTCTATCAGATGTCTTATACCTGACATTCAAAAGAAAATGTTCACTTCTTAATTTCATCAATATGTCTTTCATGGAAATACAGCAGGAGGTAATAGCATCTCCATTCAGTTTCACAGGAGACACATCTGAAACAAAAACTAAGTACGAATCCAATCCCAAGTGGATGGGCAGACAACCATCCTATAGATGGTTAGATAATATCACTATAAATAATCTTCATTGTTACTCCTCTAAGGCCAAGGCCTGAGACTGTTTTGTCCAAATATTTCTAAAGGCAAAGCCTTCAAGTAGATGTTTATATTTTTTAAACACTGATAGTGTGCAATACAACTACCATTTTGTACCCAACTTGTGGTTAAGACAAGATATTTCAGATAATTCTTTGCCATTTAGACGCTTTCTCTACTGAAATTAATACATGAAATGCATCTCTTTAGTGATGAAATCCTCTAGATTCTGTATTTCACAGCCTTGTTTTGATGAACCTAATCTTTTCTTTTTATAGTCCCTTGGCCATCTTGTGTAGTATTGGCTTTCATAGTTTCCCGTTATGACAAAATACAAGTTAGGTTAAATTTTGTGGGATGTTTTTAAACTTTTTTTGGTTTGTTTGCTTAATTGTTTGCATGTAGGCAGAGGAAGATACCTATTTTGCTGTTGTTTTGTAGATCACTTGTAGTCCCACGGTGTGTTCCATGGTCTATAGGATGAGAAATTCTACACTAGGTTCTCTTAACTCTGTATACATACCTGTCAGCCTAGCATTAGTCACCCAATTTTTTAATTTAAAATAAAGCAATAATAATGATGTTAGTACAACAATGCTACATTAATTTTTGAACAGCAGAGCAGACAAATTATCCAATGTATGTAGGTCACTTACTGTTTTTCTCTTGCATTGGGTTAAATAGAGTTTAAATTGAACTAATCTCTCTTCTTGGCATTTTTAGACTGAATATTAACTTGGGTCAAAAATAATCAGAATGTTATTTTGAGAAAAGAATATGATAATTTGATATCTTTTCCTTCAGGCTATGAAAAAGTGCCTATAATACAATTCCCAGGGAATACAGCATGCAATGACCTTGGTAAGTAATTGATGACACCTCACATAAGCACCTACTCTTCCTCTACATGATGTTGTTGCAGGATCATATTTGCAAAAAATACCCAAGCTAGCAGGAGCCATGAGCATTAATAAATGTCATTGTGGCGACAGAAAAGGAGTAAAACACCATGCAAAATATATCATTCTAAAGTGAGCAGAAGATCTTGAAAACATTCTTCACAATGGATATTTTTCATCTCAAAACTATTTAAAAAGCTGTTTTTAATTTGAGTTAAAATTTCAATGTAAATATGGGAAACCAAAGGTTTACCCATGAAAACTAAACTTAGTGTTTTGTTCAGAGAAACATTATGTCATCATGCAAGATTATATGCCTCTATGCCAAATGTTATATCACTGAAGATGTTTTGTTTCCAGTTTTTATGTAACTGAGTAGAACTGACTTATCTGACAGTAGCTCTATTTCATTGGTAATATTCACAAGTATAGAAGAGGAGTGGAAGGGAAAGTGAATTGAATGTTAAAGAGGTAGGAACCTGATATTTAAGTAATAGTCTTCCCTTTTTTCTTGCGGCTAAGTTTCAGTTTTGTTAATTTTTCTGTAATAACTTCCCATGAATCTAGAGCTTATTGTGTTATACCATACTTACGGTATGTGGAGATATATTTCTTCTTCCATTGAAATTCTAACATAGCCTAATAGACGACATGAGTATAAGCAGATGAGATTTCATTTGTGCATCAAGGAAAAGAAGAAAATAAAGCTAAGGAAATCCTAGGAAGCAAAAGTGAATATAATTTTCTAGTGTACTTATTTAATGACTCATAATTACTTGATTATAATTCATACCAAAAGCATCCTAATGACTAGACACATCCAACATGTTTGCATAACTTCATGTTTCCTCCAATATATTTGCAAAAATTATAGACAATTTTCCATTAAGTTTATCGTATTAACCACTAGGTGAAATGAACCACAGAAATCACAAAATATTCTTTTTATTATATACAGATTGGATCACTTGTCCTGATTCCAAGCCTATGCCCATTCCTCCTGATATGCCTGTCTACCAAGGCTTTTTCCCACCATGTCAGACATAAATTTTGTTAAGAAGTGTGTATGCAAAGATAGTCATACATTTATTTCCTAGTCAGGCTCAACCCACGTGTTTGTTATAATTTATATATTTAACCTTATGCATTAAAAAAAAAAAAAAGAGTCATAATGCCTACCTTGAAGGTGAGGATTTTGTGAGAAAAAGGGACTAGTTGCATTTATTTATGGGATTTGCCTGTGTCAGAAAAGAGACGTGATGCGTTTTATGCGTGACATTGTCCAACCCACTTCTATTTGCTTTTCCAATCTTTTAAACTGTCTAGATTGTGACTTGGATTAAAATCTTATTCCTTGGCAAGCAGTGTCATCAGCAAAAGAATGATGTTCTTTTATCTTGCTATATGTTTATTTTTTATCAGAAGACGATGTATAAGTATTTAAGGGAATACCTTTTTATTAATCTATAGCAAGCTAATAATATTTATATTCCTTCCACTCTACTGGTAAGTAAAGACTCCACAGTTCACTTATGCTGTGAATTGTCTGATAAACTGTATATGACAATATTTTTGTATTGTTTTGAATAGCTAATCCACGTTGTTTAGAGAGTTGGAAAAGAATATCTTATCCTTTTCTTGTGCCAAGTGAATTGTAACTAGGGTTCTGTGCATTTCCACTTGAGTGTTTAGCCAGGATGATTATAGAAGGTGTTTGAAAATAGAATGTTAGCCACAGCCAACATGAATATTTTGTACAAACATGTTCTTCTTCATAACCAGGAAACTACATTCATTCCATTGTGTGCCAGTTTTTTGGTTGTTGTTGTTTTTTTTTTCTTTCATCTGCTCAGAGAGAGGCTTCACTGTTTAAATCATCTAACTCTTCTAGGTTTTGATGGAGATCAAATTCCCAGGTACATTTTTTTGTTTTGTTTTGTTTCTGCTTTTTTCCTGGGAGGAAGAAGAATTACTTTCCTGAGTCCTGGCATGCAATTTGAGTTTGAATATTTCATTTAAATGTCAGACACTGTAGGTAAAATCATGCAATTCTTCAGATAATAATTTTTGGAATAATATTGGGTTAAGCAAAAATAATGACAATAGCATATAGAGCAATTTTAGTAGGTTTCTGCATCCTTTATTTTCATGATATATTCAGTATTTCTCATCCTCTTAGGTAAAAGGTTCAGTGGGCAAGGGAAAAATAGGAAACAGTGACAATCCCTGTTGTGATTTTAAGAGCATGAATCACGTAATTCACTGCATTCTTCTAGTGAGGAAAATGGGAGGCAGTGTTTTGTGGAATTCAAGACCAAAATTTTCCATTCTATTCTATTCTATTTCCATTCTATTTCTACACCTTTTTTCACGTGCAGCAGTAGCAAAAGCAATGGATCTATTTAATCTAGCATGATGAAATATGCTGTGAATATTGGCATTTATCTATCCATACTGAATACTGTCTGATCTGGATTTATATAACATGACAGGGTAATTGGTTAATAAGCATACTAAAACATTTATATTACATTCAGCAATGATACAGAGTTATGCATGGCTATCAGCATTTGCTAATTTTACAAGGAAGAGTAGCATCTTTAATAAGCTGAAGAAGCATGTTTCTCTGTAGAATGAAGAGTGTTAATTGCACCTCACCTATGAATGTCATTTTAAGCAACTGGTAAAATTAAACTGTAAAGGCAATTAGAGTTTGGAGTTCGAAATGTCAGTGAAGTTTTTAACCTCTGCAGCAATAAAATTGTCCTGTAACCAAAAACAAAGAGGGGGATGTCAGTCTTATAATTTAGTCAGATTATTCAGACTTTTAGTCAGATTTTTCAGATTTTCTGTAAAGCTGTCAATGGTACTCTAAAAATAATCAAGAGATGGTTGATCATATAGTAGTAATACAGTCAGCTTCTTCTCTACCATCAAGACCATGTATTTTCAATATCAAGATTCAGCCACACTTCAATAGCCACAAAACTTTCACTTAATTTTCACATTGTTGTGTTAGAAAATGTGTGTTTTAGAGGTTTTACATTACTTACAAAGTTTATGTACTTGGTTTCATTTTACTTTATCCATTGACTATAACAGCTGTATGTGGGCTGTACAAATTAGTTATGTTTTTATTTATAACTTTAGTCAAACTTAGGCAAGATTTATTAAAAGAAGTAATAGATTTTATTAAACCAATTGGCATAATTAATTTCCAACTAATACGCTCAGAAAGTGTAGCTAGGCAGACAGTCCTCATGACTTCAAGAAGGGTTTGCATGTGCAAAAGTGCCTGCTTTTTTCACCTGTTGGTTTAATAAAAAAAAACAATTTGTCTATAGACTTCGTGCTTTCTTTGTACCAGAGTGTCTTCCTTTCTTATATCTGGTTTTTTTTTTTTTTTTTTGTCATATTTAGGATCCAAGTGTATAATTTGTTATCAGGAGGTGCTAAGGTACAGCCCTTTTCATAAAATAACTTTTCAGGTTGCATCATCTTTGAACCTTTTTTGGGTCAGAAAGGATTTCTTTGCAGAAAGATTGAAATTCTGAAAAGGTCAGCTGGCAGAAGGAAAAAAATAGCAAAAGCACTCATCTTTGTTTTTAATTTCAGTGCCCAGAAGAACCTCAGTTTCACTTTAGTAAGTTCTATAAATGTAATTCTTCATTTGAGACTCAACTAGTTGCTTACAAAAATTATTTAATTGCTGTCTTGCTAATGCTATGTACCAGCACTGTATCTTGCCCCGCTGGTTGGTGAATCATAGATTGGGCTGATAAGCTGAATTTAGCAGGTAGAACTCCCAAGGAGGCAGTTAACAATGGCAGGATGCTCTAAGTTCAGGAAATGCAGACTTGGCTGTAGGGCAGCATTGATAAGGAGCACATTTGTCTGAGGTTCATACCTGTGTATGAGGCTTGGAAGTTCTTCCTGGCACTGTAGGCAGATGTATGATTGTCTGCATCGCTCGTGGTGGTCATTAGCAGGAGATGATTTGAACTGCTAGAAGTGATGCAGCTGACGGCGGGGCTTCAAAATCTGTTTTACTTCTTCAATAGAACTGCTTGTTCTTCATCCTTTCCTTAAAAAAAACTTTATCTTGGTATTCTTTTCAAACTAAAGGGGAAAAATAAGCAGAATCATCAGAATGGGTAGCCTGGGGCAATGGTCACAAGCTGTGGCTTGAGAGGTTCAAACAGGACATTAGAAAATATTCTTCACTATGATGTTAGTGCAGCACTAGAACAGCTTACTGAGAAAGGTGGTGGAGTCTTCCTCACTGGGGGATTTCTAAACTCAGCTAGGAAAAAAGCCACAGGTAACCACATCTGACCTGGTATAGGGGTGCTAATAGTCCTTCTCAGATACATGAGTTAAAGTAAATTATCTCCATAAGGTCCCTAATGTCCAAATTTGTAGGATTCAGTCAATACAAACATCAGGAGCTATGTAACTGTAAGGTTTACCTAGTGAATAATAAGTTAAGCAATATCAAAATAGGTTGACACAACATGTGCAGAGGTTTAGAGACAGCGTTAATTCAGGCCTATGAGCAGGTTAATTCACCAATCAATGGCAGGTGCTATGTTTTTATGAAGGATAAAATTCTGATGGCTTACTCCTCTTAGGTTGTTTCTTTCCTGTTGGTTTTAGAAAGGCTATAAATGGAGCATATTACTTATCTGGTACAAATAGCCTCTTTTGGCCACTTATTCTACTCTGATCTTTTTATGACAAACCTATTTCCTTTAGATTGTATAAATTTGATTTTAGGCTCTTTTTTCACTGTCTTCTTTATGACTTTTATCTGTTTATGGGCATAGAAAGTCACCTCATAGTTCTGAAGATGAAGATCGTCATTCTGAAACTCTCCAGAATTAAAGGTTGTTCTGGCTGATGTGTCAGTAAACTTTGAACTTGTCTCTTTTACCAGCTTGAAATGGGTGTCATTCTGTTGATCAAAAAAATCAGTCCCTAAGTAAAATTAAAATGGAAAAGAAAATCAAGAGACTTCCAAGGTCTATTTCATATGCTACAAGCATTATAAATACAAGTCACTGGCATTAAGATTTGTGTATCTTGCCTTTGGGGATGAAATGTCTTTGGAATATATTTAAATTTGGTGAAGTTTTTTTATCATGGAGATTTTGAAAATTAAGTTGTAGTTCTTTTGCTTTAAGTTTAATTCAGTATTAAAACTGTCAAGTACTTGCAATGCTAATTAGACATATTTCATGGGATATCTAGACAGACTTGTTGATCTATACTTGTTGATTTTTCCACTAGATGGCATTATACATTAACTGCAAGTTAATTTATGAGCTTCCCTATAATTGAAAATGCTAAAAATTTAAGAAATAAGAAATGATCTGTGGTGCTTGCTCCTATTATATGCAAGAGGGAAGGAACTGTGGCTTAAAAATCACTTGACCTACTTCTACCTAAGAGTAAGCCAATCCATCCTTAATGCATCAAATATGGATTTGCTCAAAGCAATAAAGGAAGTCAGCCATGGCAACAATATCTGATCCTGTGTGCGATGCACTTTTTAGAATAAAACTCTTCCAACCTTTTCTGCATTTAACATTTGAAGAGTGACTTCAGTGCTGCAAATTACTTCCTTTCTGGCTTCATGGCTTCAGCTGAAGTAATAGGAAGTGTCCTAAGTAAAGCTGCAATGCTGAAGATTGCTTTTAAATAAAGAGCCTTATATGAGATTTTTTTTCTATTTAGTAGCTAATTCAGGCTAGTTTATCAGAATAATTTATCACTGCAAGTGTAAATATAGATAAGATGTTGTTGCCTCCACCTAGGTGAAATGAACAATTAGCGATCCCTTATCCTGCACAATTATATGGTGCTCAAGAGTGAGGTTTCTAAAACATAAGGTCCTGACTAGCGAAGCACCATCTGCTGTGGAGCAAAGGTCTAACACCTTCAAAAGAACTGACCAGTGGGATTTTTGCTTCAATCCTAAATTTGTGGTGATTAGGCAAGAAGCAATTGGCAGTCCCGGCAGCAAGAAGGCAATGGCAAGGATTTGGCATGTGAGAAGCAAGGAAGCAGCCCTAGTGGTGTGGGGAGGGAAAAGGGAGGAAATGAAACAAGCAGGTAGCAAAGCCAGTGGTGGAAGAAAAAAGGAACCATGGGGGTGAAGAATGTGATGACAGGAAGGCCCAAATTTTTCATGCCAAGCTTGCTAATTTTTTGTGTGTGCCAGTATGTGTAGGCACATGGGTATTAATTTTAAATCTGTATTCAGGGGAAAAAGAAGATAGATACGTGGTCCTCTGTTTTTAACTTGTCTTCCTCAACTAGAGATGGGATTCTCAAGAGTACTTAACAAATTGCTGATCGGATATTCTTATCAGAATAATTGACATATATTCAGACAGTTAAACTATTTCTGTTTTCTACATAAAGCTTTATTTTACTTGTGGTAGCCCCTGAGCTTTAATAAAGTATAGTTTTAATTGGCATATGCAGTGCATGGTATAGGCAATGCAATATATAATTCTTTGCCTTAGCAATGTTTATGGTTTGTACTTGCCCATGATGGTCAATATGATTCAACATTTCTGTGATACTGATATAAAAAATATGTCACGGTACCTGCTTTCTACAACAAGGCTATTAAGCCTTCGGAAGCCCAGGTCAGTAGGTTGAGCATCGGGAAGTTTTGTATAGGCATCCATCTTTTCCCCAACACTAACCTTCCCTTTCTTCATCCTCCAGCTCATGTTGCAGAGGCCAGGATCTGCTGACAGGTACATCGCTGTATGATGGAGACTGTAGCACAAGTTAATGCCGGTGGTAGTATCTGTCATCTCCTGTCATACTGAGGTATGGGGCCATTTACTTATTCCAACTGGTTCGGGCTCACTCTCTGCTCTTGTGAGATACATTTACATGGTGGCTTGGCTCTTCTACAGTTCTTAGCTGTGAAGAGAGGGAGGCAGCACCAGCTAGGGAGGAGGATTACAACCCAGTTCAAGCCCTCTAATTCCCCGCTGTTGGAGCAGAGACGTTACAGGATTGCCCTGCTCCAAAGGCAGAGACACAAGGGCACTGGCAGTGCAGGGAGGGGAATGAGGCTAGCATAGCAGATCTCACAAATGTCACGGTACCAATGCTGCCTAATCTAACTTTGCTTGCTTTTGCGTACATTTGGAATCGCAATAGCATCCTGCAGAAGTATCTGTACTTTTAGTCAGTGACCAACAGCCAGGCTGTGAAGGAAAGAAAAGGCAGGAGCAAATACCTGGCAACTGGCTCAGTAGAGCAGTTCCTGACAGCATGGGTCTTGACAAACTCGTGGTTCCACCGGACCTAACTATAGGTAGCCAGACATTGATGTCTGAACATTATGATTTCTGTTTCACAAAGGGCAAAATATAGTTGCAGTGTGCATGGCTTTTATTTTAGAAAAAAAAAAGTATAATAATAATAAAAAAAAATAAATATTAAGTCTTCATGGGAACACAGCAGAGGGTCCATCTTCCTATGGTAGCCCTCCTTCGCTGCTTCCTGAGCCAGCTCCCTGGTAAATACGTGAGCCTCTTTGAAAGAGGCAGTATGCACAAAATTCAGTGATACAGCTGAGAAGAACAAAAAAGTAATTGATTTTGAGTGAACTGCAGAGAACCACATAAAAGCAGACTAATTTAAGAAGTAATTCACCTATATTTCAGCTATATTGTTGAAGCACCTAGAAACTGCAGCTATGGATTAGAAGGTAATTCCACTGAATTGGTGTAACTGGTTTCCTTTTGTCACTTGAGATGAAGAGACTGAACGTAGGTTTTAGTTTGTTAATAATATTAGAAATAAATTATTTTTAATTTTATTATTGGTTATTTTTTATAAGCATACCTATTTTGTTATTAGGATCCAAAATTTGAGAGCTTCACAAATAGCATCAAATCTTATTAGTAATAAGCAGATTTTCATATGAAAAAGATTAGTGATAAGGCCTTCCTTTACTGTTTGGTAAGTCATGAGCATTTATTGAAAATCAACATATAAAACCTTGTATTTGAAATGTGTATTCTACGTTGTGATCCAAGTGGTAGTGCTCCAAGCCCCCAGGAGATTTTAATATATCCACTTGTTTAAGAACATATCACAGAGTTGAGCATATGTGTTAGAAGAATAAATATTTGGAAGCATGTACTTTTTTGTTCCTAAAAATGCTATTTTACTAAAGACAAAGGAAATTTAAAACAACCATTCACCAAACAATGAATTATATGAATGTGTAAAACATTCATTACAAATTCCCAGTACTTAGCAGCAGGAGTTCAACACAATCGTACTTTGACATTGAAGCCTCAGCCACAAAATTAGACAGCAGCAACATGCGTCACTTACCACAGGCAAAATCCATTTCAATCAATATTAAAAAAGTGCTCTCTCTATATATTGCAATCACTAGTTGGTGATCCACTTAATGCACTACAAATTGCAACCAGTAGTATTTGGAGTGAGCTGCACAAATGTTATTAACACATTTAGGATTTATAATGCAATATTATTATAATGCAATATTCTATCTTGAGGCACTATACTGAAATGGGCAATCCGACATAATCCAGAAACTCTAAACCGCTCTTGCATTTAACTGCTGAACTCTGGGAGAATTTTACCTCTAATTCCTCGTTTCAATTGGTCTGTCTTTGTAGTGGCTCAAAACTGCTTTTGATCTGAAACCATCTCTCAACAGATCTCTTCTGAAAAGACTGGTAATAGTTTTCTTGTGTTGAACAGTTACTAGTATCCTATTAGCCGTTCATTGTATTATGTTATTAAGTTATCATTAGTTTATGATTATGATAACATTAAGTTATCATAAGACAATGAACTGCTAATATGATATTCTGTAAAGCTTTACTGAATCACAGTTCTGAGCCTGTGGAGCAGCATGATGGCCCCTTCTGTGTTACAGAAACGTAGTCTGACCTGTAGCATCACCTTCTGATTCAAGTGTAAAATTGCTTGTGACCAGACAGCAGTGCAATACTTCCAGCAGTATTTATATTATATTTGATGGAAGTAATGCTAACCATCGTATTAACCCTCCATAGTGCTAGGCTTCACTCAGGGTCAACACCAGTGGGAAAGTATGAGTGTCATGACTATCTTCTTATCGTCACCTGTTAAAATCTGGTTGTTTTTTCCGACTGACAGCATTTTCTGTGAGATGTACACATGAAGGTGGTAATCATTGGGCCAAAATTTTGCTTTGATTGCTGATATGACTTCTGTGGAAGAACTGGAATGAGTAAAACTGAGTGAAAGCTTCAATATTTGGAGGTTTCTTAATCCTTGTGATAATCCAAACTGTATTTTCATTCTAGTGAATAATTTTAATATCGCATGGATTTCAAAAGAAAGAATTTTGAGGCATAAATCCTATTTTGGAATTAATGTAAACGGAAAAATAAATCCTGAAACTTAAAAACAAAAAAATATTCACATTTGAATTCAGCAAGTGAAAGTAGATATACTCCGTGGAGGCATTCCTCTGCTGAACTCCCTCCTCCAGAAGAATGAATAAATGCAGCTGCAGTATGAAACCCTGAATGTTTACATTATAAATATCTGCATAGTTGAAAAGGTCTTTGCTCTGGCAGTCATTGCTGTAACTCTACAGATATCAATACTCCAATCTCTCAGAAACTCAGTAAATGCATCATTAGTCTAAAGCTGGGACTAACCATTTGCACAACACTTTCTGGGAGCCGGGGTTTCATCTTAGTCCCTTGCAGAAGATCTCCTTGGTGAGTGGGATTCACAGCCACTCAGAAATAACGGAACATAAAACTTCAAGTTCAAGCAGACCCTGAAGACTCAGGAAGAAGCGTGTTTCTTCATCCCAGGCCTAGTAGCACGGAGGAGACATAAACACACTTCTGCAGTGTTCTACAGGCAGGCGTAGGAATTTTTTGAAGCAGTAGTACAAATTCAGATACTATTTTTTTCCTGTTCATTCCTCGTCTTTCTTTCTGAAGCAACAAATGCTCTGAGAAGACCATTCTTATCCCCAAAATTCAGACATCCCCAAACAATGGCTTAGGGAGACCTGTGGAAGGAGAGAAAGGTGGGGATATAAGTGTCTAGCACACAGGAAAAAAGTTGTAAGACAACATTTGGCACCAATTATTTATTTATTTACTTTAGACACCAACCTTCTAAATGATTGCAACAATCTCAGATGTTGCCATGGGGTATTAACTTGAAAAATATGTTTTTAATATCAGTAGCTGTAAGCTTCAATCCATCTGTTCTTTCTGGCCCACATTTACACTATAGGTATCTGTCTGGTTGCTCTCTCTGCACATGAGTGACACTTGGCCTGATACATTCTTAAGTAGAGTCTCTTTTATTTGTTTGTGTCTAAAATGGAAAAAAAATGAAAATTCTATTTTATTTGTACTGAAATTCTGGAAAATATCTATTTATCATATTTGGTAGAACATTTCTATGCAAGATAAATGGTAAGCGTAAATTGCAGAACTGCAATTGTAGTATATTAAAATAATATTATTTGAAAGATAGTAATATATTTTTATTTTGATTTAGAATACCATTTGATTTTCAAAAATATATCATTTTTTAGAAACGTGAACATAAATGAGAATTTATTCAGGCTGAGCATACATGGCAGAGAACACAGTAGTGGCCAGGAATTTGGCACAGGACACGTTGTTTGCTTACACCACTGTGTGATTCATGGGCTGCCAAAGGCATCAGCAACCTTGGCCACCTTTATACGATAAATTTTAGTGACATAACTGTGATGTCTGTGGCAGGTCTAATAGTCAGACCACCTGGTGAACATCATCCCGAGCTTGTGCAACCATGAAGCTTCACCACGCAAATTTGATAGCTTAGATCTTGGAAGCATCAGAGATGCATCAGTACAGTGTCACATCTGAGCTAAAAAGCCCAATTTCTCTGCAAGACTGAACTGACTCAGACACAGCTCTGATGTTTGTCTAAACAGAAGCTCTTTCAGTTGTTTGTTTCTGCAAAGGGTTTTGAGTAAAAAAATGAAAAGCCTAGTTTACTTGTCCTCAGATTTTGGAAAATAATTTGTTTAAAGATCAGTACACCAGTACTGCTGTCATCTTGAGCTGATATCGTTGCCTCCGGACTGGAGATCTGTGTACCTCTCCTCTTGCATTCTGTAGATATGTCTAAGTGAAATGCAGACACTGCAGTCCAGCTAGCTGTGCAAGCCCTCGTGTGTTCAGACAGTCCGGTCAGAGTGTTTGGTAGGTGGTGTTTAAGAATGGGGAATAGTAATGCCACCCACTCTGTGGGGTACATCTTTGTAAAGGGCTTTACAGGTGTAACTGGAGCTGGACGTGTCCTCCTGGTGTAGCTGTGCTATGTACACTCATGTTTTCCTAACAAAAATAACATCTGTTGTATAAGATTTTGAGATCTACATAAGAAAATTGCTGCATAGGAACTCCATAATATTATCCTCAGGAGAAGGGAAACCATAACCATTTTTGTTATTCCCCATGGAAGGGAAGCCTCACCACTTCCACCAAATTCTGGGTTCTCTGGAGTCCCAGAGGAGGATTAAATTCTGCGAAGAACAGGCTAATCCAATAGAAGAGGTTTAATTACACGACACCCCGCCAAAAATAGAACTGCCGACTTCTGCATCCTCTCCAAATGTGTGGTTTCCAAGCAGGCCTGCAATGGCAGCCGCAAGGGACGGGGCAGGCCCGAGGACGCCCTGTCGCTAGGCAACCGGCGTGCGCGCTGCTCGCCATTTCTCTCGCTGCACAGGGACGCGTTCCGCGGGTACTTCGGCCTCGCTGCCGAGCACAAAGCGTTTTCCCGCTGGTTTTCCAGAGCTGTGCGTGTGTAAAATAGCCATTTTGCACAAGCAAACATGCAATTTAAAGAGCAGATGCCAGAGAAGAACATGCAAGGCTGGATGGTTTGGAAGACTGGCACAAGTATTTCAGCACTGTCTGACGTCGGCATCCTGAACTCACCTCTTTGTTTCTGCATCCATCCTACCTGCAAATGGGCTGTCTTGGCTCGGGCTGGATGTGTGGCAGAGCTGTCTGCAGAGTTTACCCATGTTTATTGATGTACCCTCTCTTGACGAGCGCTCTGTCATGGTTTTCACAGATACGGGGAAATACTTTCTCCCTGATTTAAAAAAAAAAAAAGGTGCAGAATTGGACCCTCAGTTTCCATCCTGAAGAAAGATTCCAAATCTCAAATCCTGTAATTCTTTCAGAAGAGCAGCTAAATAGCTTTTGAAAAACAGCATTTAATGCAGTACATCTAACACCACTTTCAGTTAGTGCTTGTCCCTATAGTGAAGTAAAACCCTATAGTTCTGCTAGACTTACGTCTGCCTATCTGAAGTCAGCCCAAATAGAAATCAGATAATGCACAAAAAAAAAAAAAAAAGGAGTTCATCATAATGAAGAATGCAGTTTAGTTGTTAATGGCCATAATACAGGCATGTTTTGTTACATATGATCTAAAAGACACTGATGCCATACATAAGTGTACTGAGGGCATGTCATCTTAATGTATGTTCCATCTTAATGTATGTAGCAGGCTCCTTTTGTCTGGGAGGATGTCTGTATGCATTTTAGTCCTCGTCTCCAGCAGATGTTGCGAGTACATTCATTGATTGATTTATGTATATATTTTTTTCCAGCTTTGTATACTCGGTCTTGCTGGGCTGGAGCTAACTTTCCCCACAGCAGCCCATATAGTGCTGTGCTCTGCACTTGTAGAGTATTGTTGATACGGCACCCATGTTTTGGCTACTGCAGAGCAGGGCTGGCACAGCATCAAGGCTGCCTCACCAAAGGCCAGTAGGCTGGCAGTGGGCAAGAGGTGGGCAAAAGTTTTGTAACTTTTGTCTTATGAAGGTGTTGGTCTTCCCGAGCAGCCGCTAAGCATATTGAGGCCCTGCTTCCCGAGGTGGGGCTGAGCATCACTTGCTGATGGGAAGTAGAGAAATAGTTTTTTTTTCTCCTTTTGCTTCCATGCAGCCTTTTTTTTTTTTCCTCTTTCATTAAGCTGCTCCTATCTCAAACCCACAAGTTTTTTTGTTTTTGTTTTTCCTTCCTTTTCCTTTTCTCCCCATCCCATCCCCCATCCTGCTGAAGAGGGGGAGTGAGAGAGCGGCTGTGTGGGACTTAGCCGCCTGTCAGTGTTAAACCACAACGCTTTGTCACCTCATCCAAATGCTCTAGGTTGTAAATTCTTTGTGGGTAGCCCAAGAGTGGGTACAGGTCATAGGCTGATACCTAACAGGTCTTATATGGGTCCACAAATGGTAGAGTATATCTTTCTGTTACCCCAGTCATTCTGCATGTGAAAGCTTCCATCTGGTCAGAACTTCCTGCCTGACAGATAGCACAGTGAATTTCAGCTCCGCTCCCTCTGTCTAGGACAGTCTGATAAAGTTGTACGTCTTCCTGGCTACTGTTGCCAGTTCCTGCACCTCTGCGTCACACTCCAGAAATTCACAACCAGATGGAGATAGATAGCAAGGACCATGCTAAAAGCCGTCATGTTGCATTAGAGCACAAATTCAGCATAGAGACTGAGGCACGTAAGTCACTCAGCTGTTAAAAGGCAGATTGTCCAAAGCATTAGTCAAGGTGTCCTCTTTTTCAAACCTATGCACTCAAAGCAGGGTGCAAGGATATCTGAAGATGCTCTTGTTTGTAGCCACTGCCAGTCTTTCTGCTGCTGATCCAATGGATCATGATGGATGTAGACAGATTTCTTACTGTCGCTAAGATCAAGTTGAAATGGATACAAATTTTGGCTTTGACTGGTATGGTTTCCAAGTGATGTTTGCTGTTAAATGAAATGCAGTGTGGGAGTACGCACTGTTTGCAAGCTAAGCTGTGTCTTGGGAGCAGCAACTAACAACTACATCTTTTTTTAGAGCTGAGAAAAGTAAAGCACAGTTTTGAAGAAATGCTGATCTCTGCAGCCATGGTGACTTAGGAGAAGAAACTATGTGTCTTGGACTATCTAGATACACAAACCTGTTCCTGCTCCTCTCCTTCACTAGTATTTCTGCCTTCTAAGCTTAAATGGGGAATTGTCTTCCAGAGATCTCTTTACTGAAGACAATGAATCAGTACTTCTTCCTTATCTCTGCTGTTATATATACAAGAATGTTGCTTGCCAGCAGGCTAACACTATAGTACTGGATTGTATAACATAGCTGTCACATTTGGGAGCAAGAGAGCAAATTTGCTGCTTGACTTGGCAGCCTGGTCATAAACAGACCGGTTTTGATTTTGAAATGGAAATAATTGCTATTTTCAATCCCATTTTTTTGATCTGCAAAAGTGAATTATTGGCTGTCCTGCTTAATGTAGAGGATACTCTCCCAAAGCTACTGCTTTCTGCTTTTAACATTCAGTCTTCAGTGATCTCAGGTTGCAGAGAAGCACATTATCAAGTGAACAACCAGCCATGTTACAAGCAGTTGACTTGAAGAATAGGCAGGTTAACTGACCATATCAAAAGCAGACTTGCTTAATGAGTGAACAAGCAGGGAAATGCAACAAAGTCCTTTTTTTTTTTTTTTTTAATCGCACCCAAATAAAATAATAAAGTCAGAAAAAGGTTGAAACAAAATGGACCACTTGGTTTTCAGGTTCCTTGATTTCAGGTTGAAAGATTCATGTCAAAATTTAGTTCTGAAAAATCAGCATTTTTCATTAGAAACAATTTAATCAAGAAAAGGCTAACCACCTTTGGCAAGAAGACACCATGTGAGCAGCATGTGTTGAAATAAAATTATACCAGAAATAAATTACAGAGGGAACAATACAGCGCAAATAAAAGGCAAGGGTATTTTGGGGAAAGAAGTGTAACACTAAATTGAGTAAAGGGTGGACCACGAGATGTAGTTACACAGAAAATCTGAGGTAGCTCCACTTAAGCTTCACGTAGGATGCAGAAATCATTTGCTATATTAGATAGTGCACTCCACTAGCTTTAATTACTAAGGTAATCTCAGCCATTCTCCCGCCCAATCTTGAGCCAGTTTGAGAGGCTCTGAGCACCAATATGTAGTAGTATGTGTAAATATCCTAAGTAAACCAATAATCAGAGGGCAGAAATAAAGTGCAGAGCATAGATTTGGCTACAATTCAATATTTCTGTGAAATGTTTAAAGTAACTTTTAAGAAAATGCAAAGGAATGAAAAGAGAGCAGATGGAGAGGTATGACTGTCTACCAAGGGTATATTATGTGCTCACTACAAATTATTTCAGAATCTAAGAGGGAGAAAGGAGGAAATTCAAATCAGCCTGTTTAATACATTTATTCTGATTCAGTTTCATTGAATGATTTTCAGCTTGTAATGCTGAGCTTGTAGATGAGCTTGCATTTTAGATTCTAGGTGAAATAAACCCCTTTGTAGTGCCAATATAAACATACATGCTTCCCTTTGCCCTCCGTCAGCTGTAGTTTATGCATTAACAGGGACTTTCTGGTAGAAGCCTTTGTTCTTTCACAGAGCCACTCCTCTGGGATCTAGGCTCCCTGGTTGGTTATTGTATTTAGTTCTCACGACCCACAGCAGGTGGATCTGAACAGCAGATGAAGTCAATAACTTGCTGAACCAGGGACAGGAAGGATAGTAGCAATGACACAGAAAACACTTTCTGAGAAAGAGTATTTCTCCTTTGATACTACAAAAATGAAAATTGATATTCATAGCCACATTCTACCTAAGGAATGGCCTGACCTAAAAAAGGTAATAAGAGTTTAGATATTCAGTGCCTTATGTTATCAGCAACCACTGGTACCAATGTAATTCTTGAAAGATCAGTGAATGAAGGGTTCTGTTATAAATACCTGTTTTCAGTAGGTTTTTGTCTGATCCTATTTTTTTTTTTCAGATGTAAGATACTTGTATTACATTACTATGCAAAGCAAGAGTCCCAGCAAGAAAGGGATGGAAAACTGGGCTCTCATCCCCACTCTCTATTTAGACTGATGTCATTTTTACGTTTTTGCTTGTTTTTATGAGACCTAAAATTGTTGAATGATGAGGCATAAATTCCATTTTCTTGATGAAACCAGGGCTGTCAGGCTCCCAAATGGTATTCACTTTTGTTTTAAATAGGAGAAATAAGCAAATGTTAGACAAGATTAATGTTACCTAAGACAAAAGTCATTCATTCACATCTTATGCCCACAGGCATGAAAGTCATTCACTTCAATAGGTATGAGGTAACTCTAAGTATGGTTAACTGATGATTATGATTGTTTTACTAATGTCTGTTATTTTTTTCAGTTACTGGAAAGGAGTAGCATATTGTATTACAAATACAAAATCTCAGCTGTCACAACACTGAAGCTATAAGTCAACTTGTCTTAACTTCACATTTTTGTGTGGTATTATTAGTAGTATTCAACAACATAAATTTATTCTTGTCAATAGCAATTTTATGACTCTGTGAAAAGTATTTGAGGATGGAAAGTGTCATTTAGGTTTTCATGTAATAATTCTACTCCTTTTCTTACTTCAGATTATCAAAAGCAATGTTGTCATCTGATTCTGAATTTGATTTTAGAGTTGTTGCCTGAATAATTATAATCACAATTGAATACAGAGGTGTCTGATCTAAGGATCTTGGACTCATAAGGGATCACATCTTCATTGCTACAAAGGGTACTGAAAAAGGTCACATGATAAAAATGTATTTATATATTGTTTATGCACACATACATACAAAATTGTTTGCTATTTACAGAATTCCAGGATAGCTATTTTTTATAACTCTTTAATGTTTTCATTCATGGTAAAAAATCAGACTAGAAAAGATGAGAACTGCATTGTTGCTTCTTCCCTTATTGTAATTCTATGTTGGTAGTAGTTTGAATGAACATTGCCTGTGTCTGCCAGTGGTATGGAACCACTTTATTTCATTGTGCCTGTCTTTGACAACAAAGGAATACCATTATTTCAACCATGCTATTAGGCATCTGACACACTAACTGACACTCTGTTTTACACTGTACATCTCTTTCACTTTAATATTTTGAGGTTGAAGATGGCAAATTCTCAGGTGAGCATTGTGTATGCATTAGCTCCATGTTTCTGTGACTTTAAACATGACAGCCCAGTATCAGTTAGATGTTAGCCAGAGAGCAGCTGGAAAACGTAAACAGCATATTAGAAAAAAGTAGTGAGAAAACCTGGTGTTAAGAACATATGTGGGATTATTTCTTCATTAGTAGTGAAGAGTAACATTATTATGCATAAAACCTCCTGGGAAGGAATGTTTGTTTCCTCTTTTACCTAGGAAGGGCTTTTTAAACATCTATTTAAACTTCCTATTTGTAATTATAAGAGCTCCTCAGTGACAAACATTGGATAATGTAGATGAGATGACAGGTATTTTTTAGAACAAATATGTCTGTTTTAAGTGAACAGGAGTTCACATATCCAGTCTACAATGAAAGACTAATCTTGCTTGTTTCAGATTTTGTAGTCCTTGTCTGTGCAAAATCCCTGTAAAACATCTATAAAATTCCTTTGTTCTGATTTTGAATGAGTTATATATTTTTGTCTATGTATAATTTAAAAGGACGATAAATTCAGTGAGATAAAATCACCTCAAGAGTCCCTTGATGTTCATGGATGTATGTCAAGGATGAATTCATTGCTGGTAGTCCCTGAGGTCAGCTGTAGGCCAGTGTTGCATTTATTGAAACGCTGATTAAAAAGGCTAAGACAAATTTTTTAAAGTTAATTTCCACCTGCTAGTTTTTGTTTCCTCTGTTCTAAAGTTTGAGCATTTCAAAGGTTTATTAATGGACCCAGAATAGGAAACAACCCTCAGAATTCCCTAGAGCCCTCTGAAAATTCAAGCCATTAACATAGCTTTCTACATCTCAGGCATGGAAGACCAATTGGGCAATCCTAGCACACACACATAGAAATTAAACTTCTTTCTTTTTTCAGCCATATAAGTACTGAATCTTGACTCTATGACTAGAACATTCTATTATCAAGGTAATTATTTCAGAGCTTAGGAACCCATAATAAGTATGAAAATGAATATAAACTAATGAAATTCTTCAGCAAGGACTATCAATACACCCAACTAATAACTGATAGGTAAAAAGATGAGCAGTTCAAAAACAGACTAGCGAGTGTCTCTATTACCTACAAGCTCCCTGAGCACCTTTAAGGTAATCATTTTTTGCACAGCTTGTAATTGCAATTACGATGGAGCTAGTGAAAAAAGTTTTCATTAGATGTCATGAAATTTTCTCTAAATGTGTCTTATGTGTGTAAATATATATATAGAACTATAAACTTAGCTACATAGCTAAAAATAAATAATTCAATAAAATGTACTTTGCCGTAGTCGTTAGCATCTCTGATTGACTGAAGTCAGGAGGCTTGGCTCTGCACGCCTACTGTGGGAAAGCTGACGGTGGCATTTCATAATGATTTGTTGTCACAGGAAATTCAGGACTGTATTCAAATTGTTTACACTTCAGTGAAAGAAATTCCTACCTTTACTATTTCCTTTAAAGTATTTCTTGATAGAAAAATAGGAATTCTGAGCATAGTTTTCAGTCTATTATGATATTTCAAGATTTCTGATCTGATAAGTTATGAAAATGAAATCAGCTTCTTTTGTGGTGTTTTTTTTTTTTTTGCATAAACAATTTTGAATCTCTCTAAAAGAATCAATGAGCATCTAAGCTTCTCCTTTAAGCTTCTCTTGGCTGTTTAAATATTAATAGAGAGAGACTGACCTTCAGTACTGCTGCTGAATCATGAAAGCTGAAAAGTGGAATCGATACATCTTTGTGCTAATGATTAACTGATTACAATTTGTTAGGATTGGAAGATTGTCAGCTCAATTTTCATATTGCCAAGTGCTTGATTCAATTTTTTCAATGTTAAAATATTATTCCAATTAGAACCTCAATATAGTATGCAACTTTAAGCACTTTGAAATCAGTTTTAAGGCTTATTTAAAAATGTTGTTGAACTGAGAGCTAAAAGTTCATATTTACAAAGACCATTAGTACAGTCTGGTTAAACTTTGGCACTTTTGCTGAAGTCAATGGGGCTGCTTATAGGCTCAATGCTGAGTATATGCTTAAGTATTTCTCCTGAATAAGGTACTGCTGGGTTGTAAGAATTGAAATGTTGATTATTATCGCAGAGTGCTAACTAGTCATTGGCTTTTTCTTCTTTCTTTTACAGAGATATGGATATGGTGGATGGGTACAGCTGGATCATCACTGCAAGGTTTGGGCTGTTTGGTGCTCTATGTTGGTCTTGTGTTGTCATCAGGAATAAAAACTCCTAGGAAATCCATTAAGAAGCAAAAGTGGCAATAAGATTGGCTGAGTCTTTGATACATATTTATCTAGAGGTCTATCTTTTCTGAAGTAATATCACTCAAAGTCCTAATATACCTCAGTAGAACTCTTTGCTTAAGATGTGAAACTCAGTATAGTCATTTCACATTCACTTGTATGAACCACTTCCCATTTTTTGTCATAATATCATCTAACCACTTGGAATGGATAGCTCTTAGGAATTGTTTTCAATAAGACAAGTCAACCTAAAGCAGATAACATAGAATACTTTTAGTTAAATGCAGTCATCTATATGAGAAGCAAAAACAAAAGGAGCTGGTATTTTAATAAAAGTTGAAGAACTCGGTCATGAAAATCTCTTCAAAGGGAAACAGTAACTTCTGTAATGTTATGACAAGGAGAATAAACAGCGGTTCCAATATCCAAGAATAGTAGCAAAATTACATAGATTTTGGGACCATTATATACAAAAGTAGGAGCCCGAGGTTTCTTGGCAAGTAAAAGGCAGATTGAGTCTGATTATACTTCAGCCTTCACCCACTCCATTAACTTTAAAAAGGTACTTCTGAGCTACGTAAGTATAACAGGAACATGTCTCCAGATGGTGTGAGTCTATGCTAACAGTCCATCTTCATTCAGAATCCATTCTGCTTGTAGTGAATTTAGCAAAATACGTGTATTTACTTTGATGGGGGTAGAACTGTGTTTTTAAAGGCTTGATTCTATTCTCACTCACAATGGAGCAAATCAGAAGGAATTTCAGTGACATCCACAGTGACACAACAATATAAAACTTCTGAAAGCAAGATCAAAATGTTGCAGTATATCTTTTGATAAGAGCATTAAAAAATACTAGAATTAATGTTTTTTTTTTTTTACAGGAAGGCAAAGTAACACCCTTTATACATTCCTATGTAGGTTAACTGTACCAGCTCATTTTAAAGATGTTCCCTCTATTACCATATAATGGCTTTGGCAGTCAGATATCCCTGTGTATCTCAAACACTGTCACGGGAAGCCAGCTTCCTCCTGTGACCTGTCAGCTCCCCGCTTCTAGGAATCTTTCAGAGAGCCTGACACTGCAAATGGCATTGACCTCTGGAAGCAGGGAGATTAGAAAGATGGTATAAGAAAGAGGTCTCCGGAGACCTCAGTTCACTTCTAACCCCACTTCATATGTACTTGCCCTAACTTGAGAAACTCCATCTGTAACTACCTACCACAGGAGCTTTGTGAGTTGTACAGATACTGAAGGGATAAAGACGATGCAAAGTATTAGGATAATTAAGGAAAAAGTATGGAGGTAACAGAGGATAGGTAGGTAAGAGCAGAAAGAACAATTTGGATATAGTAAGCTGCAAGACAAAAGATATAAAGTTAGGAGCATGAACAGCTCAACAGAGTGTCAGCATATGGCCTACATAAATCATGTGAAGAGTGCAAATAAGTGGCTAAATCCAGTTGTATATTGTGTTATATGTTACATTCCCACAGGCTGTATGCACAGTCTTTAGCAAGGGTTTTGTTTTCTGAAATTCAGACATGATCTGAATATTGGAATTCTGTGTGGAAAAGTAGAGGGTAAGTGATGGAAAGGGTTAGTACTTAGCATTTTCAGGATGACAGTGCCTCTCTCTGTCTGGGAAAACCTCATAAAGAAAATAGTACCTCATCTTCTTCATTGTTTCTTTTTGTGGCTTGGCTAGTTCATTTGTTCTGTGTAGAGATTGAACTTCT
This sequence comes from Anseranas semipalmata, assembly GCA_013399115.1. NCBI lineage: Eukaryota > Metazoa > Chordata > Aves > Anseriformes > Anseranatidae > Anseranas > Anseranas semipalmata. The sequence goes on from VXAA01006433.1 coordinate 762,895, forward strand.
ATTGTCTTTAAAGAAGCAAGAGTTGTATCTTTCAGATAACCAAGATATTTAAATATATAAATCCTGTTAATTTTAATGGAACTAGATGTTCCATCATCTTTGCAAAATCATACTTCCTTGTGATTGTATGTATGCTAAAAAAAAAAAAGCGGATAAAATGGATATGCTAGTGTCTGTTGCAACCTAATGATACATGCTGTTGTCATTCTATAATATGCAAGGCTATGCTGTCAAATCCCTAGCAGTCTTTTATGAAAGTGGGCCACAGAATATGAAGGCTGGGACCAAGAATGAGGAGGAAACAGATACTATGCTGAAATTTCAGATCTGAGTCTAAGCAGGCATGGGAGGAGAGAACAAGCCACCTGCTGAACCAAAGTGTGGATGGCACAGCTTCTGAGATTCTGGTAGGTGCAGGAAGAGGAGACTCGGAGACATTTTTAGCAGCTTAGCTGTTTGTTATAGGCCTGATGCTAAAACTGCTCGCTAAAAATAGTTTGCAAAGGAACTTTGTGACAAGTCAATAATAGCCTTATACACTCTGCAGAGAATTCTGCCTAGCCTACTTCTGTCTGAAAATGTTGCATGAAAAAAGTGCGTGGCAAAATAAAATCTTGTTCAGATATGTGGAGCTGGGGAAGTTAACTCTTAAGATTTTAAAAATGCTAAAACTTCTCATATCATTCTATGAAGAAGCATCAGGGTCAAACTGGAAGAAAATAATTACATGCATTTTGAAAGAAGTGCAATTTGGGATGCAACTGAGTAGTTTAGTGGTGCGGTAATTTAAATGTAGATTGCTGAACGAAATCAGCATCCCAGACTTGATTCTTAAATCTCTCTCTATTAATTTCCACATAAATTAATTAAAGTCTTAAATATTAGATAATGTTAAGAATAGAACAGAATAGAAGAGGTGATAGAATTCTTCAGCTGTGCCCTTAGAAAATTGTGTTAACCTGCCAAATAAAGATCTAATGTCTTTTATTATGAAATTTTCATAAAATCATCCATAGCTTTGGAACCTGAAAAATTTCTTCATGATCCATTTTTCATTCTTACTACTGCAAAAAATTCTCACCAGTTGAGGTGTCTGAGTAATTCCTTATTTTAAAAAGATCAGGTGCAGATTAGTGGCAGTGTCTAGAGACAATAGCAGTATGACTGATTTTCCAGTTGTAGTGTTGCTGGGCCAGATCTTTCTATCCTGACAGACATGAGCATGAATCTATTCGGATGATCATGTTTTGCTTTCCTGCATAATCAAATCTGTTGTTCCCCTCATACAATGCTGTGAGTTTAGCCTTGACCTGAAGCATGTTTTCTTTCACCAAGAATCAGTTAATGCAAATGAAAATAGGAAACTGTTCAATGAACTCTTCAATGAGAACAACACATGGCTTATTAGAAACCTTTCCTATATTGCAAACTCTGCTGCAGCATTCAGAAAACCACTGTGCATCTCAGCTTTTATGTATGAGCACTGTCAAGGTTGCTGGTGAAATTACAATCTAACACTGTTTTCAATATTAGCAGAAGGAAATATATATGAGCAGTTCAGCTGCTGTGCCTTAGCTGTGTCTGAGTAAAGAATTAAAATTCGCCTGTGTTCACAGAAATATTCCCAGTGGTAAACCAATAAAGGCCACACGATCTATTTGTATGTGATACAATGCTCAGTTTAATCTGTTTTCTCTGCTCACACCCTGAATATTTTTCCATTTATTAGACAATCTGCAGCAATGGGCTGATCTTTTTTTAATGTATTGGAGTATATGGCTAGAGTAAAACTTTTTGTCAGGTTGGAAAATCAATTTTACAAGAGCCTAAAGTATTTTACCAGAGGATCAGGACTATGTAGTTGTTATTACTGACTGTAATATTTCAAGTAATTTTCACAAACTGTGATACAGCTAAGAAGTAACTTGACAGCTTGCCAAGGCAGCACAGTTAGATTTGTTGAAGAGAGCTTTAAAATATTCGTTAGGGCAGTATATTTGTGAATCATGTTTGGAGTTAATAACAAATTCAAGGTTAAGAACAGTCTGACTTCTCAGAAGGAAGCGATAGAAATCCAGCTCTTCTCTGAATAGTGAAATTTGGTAGGTTATTTCTGTTTTAAGATAATAGTGGGGAATACTCTGATTTAACAGGTTTTTATTTAGCAAAATAGACAGTGTCCTGAGGATCCTAAATAAGACAATTTTGTGGAGAAAAATAAAGTGGCCTTTGGAGAAAGAGAATTCAGTTTCCAGAAGGGTCAGAAGACTGCCCTACACTTAGCTTGTGTTTACTGTGAAGATGAAAGAGTAACTGCTGTGCTTTCTCACAATTTATCTGGTTTTCAATTTTCAACTGCAAATTCAGTGTCTTCTCTATGCGGTACCTTTCCTGCATGACCACACTTACCTATCCCATATCCACAGGGTGATGTGGATCTTCTGACTTCACCTATTTCCACTTATAACCAAAGTAGCTACAAGCAACCAAAAAACACTCAGGCCTTGCGAGTATTGGTGAATTACATCTAATCAGTTAGTGCTAAGCCAACAGAAATACTGTCTTGTCTGTCTTCACAAGTCCGTAGAAGCATGTGGTTAGGTACAACTGTGACAAACATTTTCCTTTGCTTAATGTGACATCACTGTCCTCATCATCTTTGGGCAGTTGATAAAACAACCAAAAAAATAAGTTTGAAAAGGAAGTTTCCATGTTCACAGTTAAACAGTATTAAATTTCCTGACCTTGATAATATTTTGAACTTTGTAAGCTTGTGAATTGGTGGCATATGGGGAAGGTATTACAGTAATTCAGGTAATGGTTTTATACTATGTTCAGATTTGTGCTTTGTTTTTGTTTTTGTTTTTCCCAAATACGCTTCTTCAGTAATTCTGTTCCCAAGGAGAAAATGTAATCTGAAGACAACATAATAGGTCTGCTTTTGTCTCAGTATCTCTGGTGATCTGAAACAACTGTCTTGAATTTAAGACAGTTGAACAATTATTTCTGTAGTTACTGGAATCATTTCGATGGTGTTAACTTTAAAAGAACACACACATACCCAGGGCGAAAATTTAGCACAGATTTAATTAGAGCATTATTTGGAGGTCAAAATTTGGTTTGGGGATAAACTTTGGTTAAGGCACCTCATATCTTTTCCAAACACTTGTACAGTGATATACGCTACAATATAAAGGGAATTTTTCATTTTGAAGAATTAATTCATGTTATCTGAACTATAAATGGCAATTTTATGAATGACTATTATAAAATAGTCTTTGATTTAAAAATATCTGCTGAATAAAAATAAAAGAACAAAATTCTGTCTGAATTCACTGAATTTCTGTAGAGAGCACAATATACTCAAGTGACTATACAAATTAGCATGTGCTACTTTGTCACATTTATAATATATGAAAATGTCATTTCACAGGGACAGGCAAGGATGATGAAGGATGGAAAGGTTTTTAGAGTTATTCAAGAGAACTGCTGGGATCCAGAAGTACGGATTAAAGAAATGGACCTATCAGGTACCTCCATAAAGGAACTGAAATCATTGTGTCTCATTCAGAATAACAACTTCTCTGTTAGTGCATCTGAAAGTGCTTAATAACCAAAATCAAAAGGTTTAGCAAACCACTTCCTTAATTTAAATCTATTAAAAGTCAGTGAAAACTGATATATTTTATATTCAGACTCAAACGGGACATATTCCCATAAGTTTTCTCATTTTCAGTAGCAATTTATTCCCCAGATGGACTCACTGATTTCAGTGGGATTGTTAATGCTGAAAGGAACTAGGTGGCATAAGTAAGGATGGCAGAATCTGGACTTGAGAAGACATTCCAGGTATAAAAGTGATTTACATAAAAGAGGAAACTCTTTCATTTTTGTTCCAAATGTTAAGAGTCTGCTTACTCATAGGATTTTTTCTTTGTTTTCTTTTGTAATATTTTTTCTGTTTAGATGATGCAACTTCATTCTGTATTTTTGCTAGAGGATTCTGAGCCTAGAGAACTGCTACCATTACTCTCTCAGGAAAGAGTTTTCCTGATTTAGAAATAAACTTAACTACATGCCAAATTTTCAAATTTATTTTCCACCAGGTTCCTTCATGCCACTAAATAAGATAAGAAGGATGGGAGACTGAGAATGAGCAAAGGAATTTTTAGTCTGATCAATGTTTTTTTCTTACTGACGCTGCAATTCCAAGTTAGTTTTGTGAGAGAAGTACTAGGTTACTAAAGATTATTTTTTCTTAGATTGAGACCTGAATAATTCCCTACATCAGTTCCTAAGTAGACACAACTTGACTATCTCCTCCAGCTTTTCAAAAAGAACAAACATCTGAATTATTTCAAAAAGCAGATATTTTATAAGTAGTATCTCTATGACTATTGTTTCCTTTTCTAATATGATAACATGTTAGGAGATACTTTGGGTCTTTCTCCTAATGGAGGTCTACTCTGCAACACATAACATAGGCCAATTTGGGAACTCAAGGGTTGGTGGTCAATTTATGTAAACACAACTTAGATAATTTTCAGCTCATTGCCACCCTGGAAAAGCAGTATTTCAGACTCCAGCTATCAGCCATTTAACGGGAATCCCAGAATGTCTTTGTAACCTCTCTGAATTGGGTGCTGCCTTGACTGGATTGTAATCATTCCCTGAGTTAGCTCAGGGATTTTTGGGATTACCATGATACTCAAACACATTGTTGATTATAAATAGCCTTTGGGCATTTTTCCCTTTCAAATAGTTCCCCCACCGCTAGTGGCAAGTTTCTATAAAATAATTCTGCCCATCTATTTGCTGTAGACAAAGGGAAAAGACAGGAACAATTTTTTCAACTTTTTGCAATGGTTATCCAGAAAAGAAAATGTATCATAAAACCAGCACCACAATATTTCTTCACGAACTAAACAGTGCTTACTTGTTTTAAAAAAAAAAAACAACTCTTAAACTGTGTGTTATAGCACCATCTGGTGACCTGTGCCATAAAAATGTCCCCTTTTATTACGGCACTCCAGAGATACAGGCATCAGCTAATTAAGTGTAAAAAAAAAAAGTTCTTAGTGTTTTTCATTCCTATGATTCTTCTAATAATAAAGACTGAGGGCCACGTTTATTCCTCAGCTTACAAAGCTGTAGCTACTTAGGACAGTGACAACTTTATGTAACACAGACCAAGATAGATCATACTGAAAAAATAAACTTCCAAATATGGCATAATTTTTGAACAAATGTGCGGGGAGTCTCCATGCTGAACAAAACTAGTATCAGTCATTGTAAGGTGTTATTAACTTAGAGAGAGAACTTACAGCTTGGTTGCTAAAAGGCTTAGTTTGTGCAGTGCCCTAGAAATCTTACCAATGGTAAGAAATGGTAGCCAATGTACCAAAGAGACTGAATTAGTTCTCATAATCATATGTCCTGGGTCTAATCAGTGTACAAACCTGTGTCTTGATCTACTCAATAAGACAAACTATAAAGGTAATTCGATAAAACAAGCTATAAAGGTAATTAACATCACAGTTCTGTGACACAAATATCACAATTTTGTTGGAGAAAATCTTTCAGTTAATCCTAACTGCCTTTTCTTATTATTTTCACCTTGTAAAACCCTCTGAGGAGGTGCTTCCTGCTTCAGCAATCAAACCGAACATGGTAAAATACACTGGTCTGTGTGATCGCAGTGGTATGGTTAGTAATGACATGCATGCCATTATGGTGTATCATCTGCTAATCAGATTGCACCAAGAGGATACAGAAAGCTAAGTGAAATCATTTTTGGAATATAAAATAGTGTTGGTTTTTTTTTCCATGCTGATTCATCTTCATCTTCTTCCTAAATCTAGTGTCTTGGATTGTTCAGCATAGAAATCTACCGTTAAGGCTTATGTTAAACTTACTTGGAAGTGTAAAAATGGATTGGAACCAGATACAAAGCATATTGTGGAAAGCATGGAGAATGTTCTCAAACATACTAATCAAGTGTCCAGTAGCATATTGGTGGAGAATACACCTTAGGCTGTACTTGATGAGTATGTCATTGTAGACATAATCCTTAACCTCCAAACCATGGCTGCTGTACATATATTAATCAGATCTTGCAAGAGAGATGCCTGAGTCAGCGTTCCCTCTTGTTTCCTACTTAAAATACAGAGAAGAATAAATCGTTCTGTTAAAAATTCAAGTGCTTTGTCAAGGTCATCATCTTAAATTCTCATAGGGTTTTTCTGCTGTCTTTTGTATTAGTATTTTTATTCCTGACAACCAAGTTAAATTTTTAAAAGCATGATAAGATATGTGCATAAATATTACAATATGAGATGGTGCTTCAATCAGATTTAAAATTAAAGAAAAATACATTTTTGCATGTAACTGTTTAGTGAAGTCCTAATTACAGTTTGTTGTTTATTCGGTTGTCAATTTGTTAGGCTCATTCCGTTAAACGTGCATGAAGGTATAGATTTGTGTTTGAACAGAAACCAAACAAAGTAGAGTTAATTCTCTTTATTGCTAACATCAAAGTTATTTCTAACAGATAGACTTTCTTATACTTACAACCTCAGTAGTTCAGACACAGGATGAATAAAACCTAACACAATACAGCTTTGGGGAACATTTAGGAAAACATTGTTTAACATAACATTGTTTATCTTTGAGCTAATGTACACATTTATTTATTAAATATATATAAGAAACATAACCCCAAAGTAAACAAGATATTGTATATTGTTTGTTTAACAAAGCTTCATTCATTTATGAGTAACATTAAATTGTTATTTTATTAAATTTTACACATGCATATCAAACACTGCTAAAATCAAAATACTTTGTTTCACAAAATAATCTACTGTGAGTATGAAAGTTTTCTTTTTCATTCTCCTTAGCTAAAATATTCCAATCCTAATAAACTGATACACCATGACACACCAGATACAACTGATATTATCACGACTAGCAAAAAACAGATTCTATCCATATCCATCCCTTCTTTCTTTCCATTTTAGCTGTTACCTTCCAGGCCTCTGCCTTTCAAACCAAAGTGCTTTCTTATTTTCAATATTTTATCAAAAGAATGAAACATTAATAACTGTTTTTTCTTTCTCAGGAGTCACAGTCCAAGTCCTTTCCACAGTCCCTGTAATGTTCAGCTACTGGGTATGTTCCTACTAGCATATTTTGTAATTCACATGTTACAAATTATTTGAAAAATACAATGCATCCTCCTGTAAATTAGGTGATTGAAATAGTCGCTAGAGCACTGAAGTAAATGGGGAGTTGTTCTGCTGAGAAAAACAAAAGAAAAAATAGTCCAGGGTTTGGAAGAGCCAACAGGGTGTCCTGGCAAAGCTCCACTCTGGAGTACACCCAATAAGAAAGAATGAGACAGCAACAGAATTTCTGCTGGGAATCTTATCGCGGTGCAGCTGGAAACATGGAGAAAGAATTTACGTAGCACAATTCCTGGATAGCAGGAAGGTGTCTATGGTCTGATTCCATGAAAATTAGGCATCGATCAGTATTTTTGCATGAGCTAAAAAATCAAAGATATTTTTGTGACTTCATTCCACTTTCTTTTAAATGTGGCATGGGAGGAGCACTCGTTGTCCTAGAATCCTTTGAATCTTAAAATTCAGTAGCAAATTTAAGTTAATATGTTCCCTGCATAGCTTGATCTTGAATGCATCAAAGAAGTAAAAATAGTCTGAGAAGATAAACCATAGCAATATGATGTTCTAAATACACTCTTAATTTGACAGTTTAGCTATCTGTAGAAGTCAAGTAGCGGTATGTAAACAGATATGCTACATAAAAATCATTGTGTTAAGCCCATGTATAAGCAGTGGCACTGAACTTCAGAATTTCTTGTTGGGTGACATATCTTTAAAATTTCACTCTGATATTTATGGGAATTTTTCCCATTTGGTATGTATTAGAGGGAAAACAGGAAACTAATTGTGTGGATATTGCCATACCCTTCCTAGAATTATAACTGTTATCTCCTTCTAAATGTTAGAAACCTTTGCTCAAGTTTTCTCTGCAAAATTCTCATGCTACATCATCCCACATTTATTATATCTCTTCAGCTCCAATAATAGGATAGTAAATATTCATTTGTGTGTTTGGAAATTATTTGCTCAGGTTTTTGCGTTTGGATAAACAAAAACAAAGGACGAAAGACCAGATACTTAAGTGCATCACCAACCTGGGCCTTACTACATTCTTCCTGAGCACTAAAGGCAACCACAGTTGATATAATATTTGAAACAAGAAGGAGAACTGTACCCAGAGGATTTAAAACAAGGCAAAATTTAGCCCTACTGATTTCCAGCCATTCAGAACTGTAAAGTAAATTTCAGGTTCAAGCCCTGTCTCTGAATTGTTTGCAGTGACATTTATCCAATATCTTCCAAAGGTGATAACATTTGAGAACTATATTTTAATGTACTATTCTGCTTAATATCTTATCAGGCCAAACCTCAGGATACTTTGGATCTATCCCAGATATTAAATAATGACCTAGCTGCTACAGTAAAGAAGTACCCCAAGAGGTTTATTGGCTTGGGTACGTTACCTTTGCAAGCTCCAGACCTGGCTGTGAAGGAAATGCATCGGTGTGTGAATGAACTTGGCTTTCCTGGAGTACAAATAGGATCTCATATCAATGAATGGGACCTGAATGCACCAGAACTGCATGATATTTATGCTGTGAGTAAATGTTTCTTTCCTTATTTGGGGGAATTCTGTGACATGGAATTCTGTCTAAAAATATCTTGGGACATATTCAATCATCAGCTAAATGTATAGATACATTAAAACAATTGACCCTTCTAATCTGCCTAGTGTAAAAGAAGGAACATTTACAAAAGACTCTCACTAATTTTCTTTAATGACTGGGAAATCAAGCTACTAAGAATATTCATTTAAAATTACACAACCTTTTTTAAATAAAGAAGCGTGCATCTCAAATGTTTTTTATTTGTGGATTCATTTATCCAGCCTGCTTCAACCAGTGAAATAACATTGAGGTCTGAGAATTCTGTTAGTGCTTGATAGCAAGTTTCTTATTCACCCAAGTGAAATCAACACAATCCCGCTTTCACACCATGCAGTTACATATGACTAATCACCAGTGGTTAGAGAGCTTCAGCTTTAATTTTACATAATAATTGATTATATGATGTAATGACAAGAATATGATATAAAGGATTCTGAAACATACTTTAAAATAATGAATAATGAAATCTTTTTGTGATACGAGTTCTTACTGTAGAGTTGCCTTCTCGGTTTGTGAAGATAAGTGCAGTATCAAATAAAGCATTCCTACACTGTTTGCTTTTGGGTTCAAGTTACTGTATCCAATCCTATTGAGATAATTGATAAACTCTCTGAGACTTTCAGAGATTTCAAAGTGAGATACCTATAGAGCCAAAGTACCCTATAGAATTATGCAAATGGAACCAAAAATTCCAAACTGAATGTTTTGATTATAAAATGAATTTATAGATCATACTTTTTAAATAGCCTGAGGTCCGGATAGGGATGGTCATTTTTCTAAATTACAGAGTTTAACCAATGTACATTCTTTATCTGTTTCACAGGTTATTATAGCTGTCATCTTGAAATTGATCCGTAGAAGTTATTTTTCAGAACTCTTAATTTATTCAAGAATGCTTTTAGTGCAGCAGCTGGGCTATTTGTTTCTGTGGTCACACACAGACTGTTATCAACTTCTGCTCTTGGAGATGCACACATTCACAGACTTGCAGAATGGCTGAGGTTGCAAGGGACCTCTGGAAGTCATCTGGTCCAGGGCCCCTGCTCCAGCACGGCCACCTAGAGCCGTTTGCCCAGGACCGTGACCAGGTGGCTTTTGCAGATCTCCACAGCCTCTCTGGGCAACCTGTGCCAGTGCTCCATCACCCACACAGTGCAGAAGTGCTTCCTGACGTTTAGATGGAACCTCTTGTGTTCCAGGTTGTGCCCATTGCCTGGCACTGGGCATCACTGAAAAGAGCTTGGCTCCGTCTTTTTTGTACCTTCCCTTCAGGCATTTATATACATTAATAAGATCCCCCTGATCCTCCTCTTCTCTATGCTGAAGAGTCCCAACTCTCTCAGCCTTTCTTCATGTGAGAGATGATCCAGTCCCTTAGTGGCTCTTCGCTAAACTTTCTCCAGTAGCTCCTTATTTCCCTTGTACTGGGATCTCTCTAATATACTGTACATTCTTCAGCTTATGTTTAACACATGTAAGAGGTAACCTCTATCATTTTTAGAAACACCCCTGGATAATAAAGATTGTGAAATTAACCCATATTTGATAATGAAATTTGTCAATCTGCCAAGCCAGTTATTGAATTGCTATTTTCAATTAAAAAAATGTATATGGCAATTACTCGTTACAATCCAAAAGTTGCAGCTTTATTTATGTATGTGTGGGTAAATAAACCCAAATTTTTCAAATGTGTGATAATCTCCTAGGCAACAAGAGGAGGTCCAGAAATACAACTGACAAAATGAACCTGTTAAATACTAGTTAAGCATACGAATTACTCTGATGACTCTATACTTACATTTAAGCACATAGTTAAATAACTCAGTCAGGATCAGCATCCTATATTGTTCCTCTGTTTTCCTTTCCAAAGGTATCGGCAATTGGAAAAACTAATGTATCTGAGTGGACATGGATTCTTTCTTCATCAGAATGCAGCTAGATTTCTAACTCAGGGTGGATTAGGAACAGTTCTAACATTTTTTAACCCAGGCAGAGGGCCAAAGGGGACAAATGTAGTGCAACAACAATGAAAATTCCTGAATCCAGCTGGAACAATTCTGTAAAAACATCCTAAAATGGTTCTATAAAACATTCTGAGAATTAATCCTCATATGTGAAATGAAACAAAAAGAATCCTAGTTTGAGCCAAGTTTTATACTCCAGGATGAGTGACATAAACACAGCTAAAAAAGTGTTTTTGTACCACATTAATGTAAGAAACACTTGGCTTACTAGAAAGATATTACCATCAGTGTTTTCAATCCTGTAGTCTCAAAAAGAACTTTGAGTCTGAGTGAGGACTTCAGGATATGTGCCAGAGGATATGTACCAGAGGAGTAAATAAAACAAATTATTGCTTATAGTTCTTATTTCTGGGCCTGTTTACATTACTAGTACTAATGCTCGGTACAGTTTTGCAGGAAACCTTTAAAGCATGGCTAAAACTCAAATAACTAAGATGCATTTTGGTAGGATTAAGTCAAGATTTAGATTTTTTATTTTTGCTGCAGGCTGCTGAGCAATTAAATTGCTGTCTTTTTGTACATCCCTGGGACATGCAACTAGATGGAAGGATGTCCAAGTACTGGTTTCCCTGGCTGATAGGTGAGTGTATATTTACTTTGCTTAATCTGTGTTTACAAACTGTCACTGGATTATACCAAGAAGATTATTGCAAATGCACTAGTACGGAGAAAAAACACATGATTTTTTTACCAATGTATTTTTAAAATTAAGCACTACAATTAAATCTGTTGTGGAAATTCAGCAGGCATTTGTTTTTAAGCCTGTATAGTTTTTCTATTTTTTTATATTTAGAACTGAAATTGGTAAGACAAGCAATAGAATATTACATTCTCTTTTGTGTAAATACAGAAAGCAAATGACTAGGGAAAAGTCAACTGTCTCTGAAATGCGGTCCCAAAAAATAACACGAGTAAATGAAGGACAGATAGAGTAAGCAAAAACAAACACTATTTCCTACAATTTCTTTGGACTATTTCCTAGTAATAGGTTGATCCAAGAGGAAATACTGAGTCTAAAGTCACATCAACTATAGCTGAAACAATGTGTACTTTGGAAGCTCCCCAGAGATGTAGGGAATTCATCTAGTTTCTGTTTTATTCCCCATCTGCTAGGTAAATGAGGATGACAGTGAATAACAGGAAGTAGGTTATATTGCTACTTAGAAATGGAAATGTTTCACTCTTTTTTGTGTTTTTTTGTTTGTTTGTTTTTCATGGGTTTGCTCTGCCTCCAATAAAGATGTTCTGAACAATATATGCAATATGCATATAATACATGTTCTGCAATATACATTTGAAAATCATAGTGTCCAAATCAACAGTACATTATTTTAGAACAATATCAGTTAGTCTCAATCAGAGCAGGCTCTACAACATAGACTTAAAAAGAGATTAAAATTGTTACATTTAATTAACAATGCATAATGATCTAAAAGATTTTCCCAATAAGTCTAGAAGGATTTGCATCTGAGAGTATAGTACCAACATGAATTAGAGACACCTTTTTGTGCTGGATATGGTATTGTTTCCCCCTATAAGAGAGGAAATCCAACAGTTCCTAATTTCCAAGCTGGATGTCTGAAGTTATGCACCTAAATGACATGATATTCTAAATATACTAGGTGTGCTCAGAAACTGAGGCTTGATGTAGGAACCTAAACTGCTGTTAGATTCCTAACACTGGGCATCCAAGCTACCCAATGACAAAGAGAGAGATCAGTTATTTCTAAACTGTAGGAACTGGCACCATGTCATAGACCCCAATTCCGTGTTGGAATATGCACCAACGAATCTGCTCCACTTTCCACACAAGGGAAACCCAGAAGCACAGGTGAGAAGAGAACCTGGCAGATTCCAGACTTGTCTTTGAGCTAGGATAACTGGGGAACCAAGCCTGTACTATGCAGTTCAGGACATACCCAACTTGCCAGCCAGCTGTCCTCGTGGTGTAAGGATAAAAGTGGGCTTAGAATTCAGATGATCTTAGCTTCTGGTCCTGTGTCCTCATTTCAATTAAATAGTGTGGAAGGCTATGTTCCTCCAACAGGAATAATGCATAACCTTTGGCAGCTGCTCTGTAACTGTTATTTTTCCAGTAGGCTCAAGGCTTATTGAAGAAAATGAAGATAACACTTAAAACTGAAGGTTTGGCCATATATGAAAAAGCTTTTTTTGTTCTTAGGAATGCCAGCAGAAACAACCATGGCCATTTGCTCCATGATTATGGGAGGAATTTTTGAAAAATTTCCTAAGCTGAAAGTTTGCTTTGCACACGGAGGTAAGTAATACACTTGTTCTTTAGTTGAGCTTGGTCCAGTTGTATTTTCTGGTATGCCAGCTAATGGGGTTACCACTTTCAGCCTGCCACCTGCTGAGTATTATTAGCCCAGTGAGGATATCTGCCAGACAGGTTGCTCATACAAACATTCTCTAGCACGTTTCAGCCAGTGTTTGAACTGCTATGATAGTCTTTAAGGAAATTGAGGGGTAAGGGGAGACAGGAGGCAGTTTACAGGCTTAGGGAAAGGGAAGAGTAGGGAGCAGTGGGAATTTGGGTGTCACTGTAGTGAAAAAGTGGTGAAAACGGAGAAAGAAGGTAATGAAAGGGAAGGAATAAAAAATGGCTAGTGCAGAGCACTTTCTTTCTAAATAGTTAAGAGTAAAACTTATATATCTCGGTTCTGATAATGTGGCTTTTTTCCCTCCTGCATATTTTCAGTTTCTGTTGCTAAAAATTTGTCCTTGCAGGTGGATCTTTTCCATACACAGTGGGGCGAATCTCCCATGGATTCAACATGCGCCCTGATTTGTGTGCAGTGGATAATAAGGTGGATCCAAGAAAATACCTTGGTTCATTTTACACAGACTCTCTTGTCCATGATGGTGGTGCGCTAAGGCTTCTAACAAGTGTAATAGGAGAGGTGAGTTTGAATGCTTCCAGAAGCAGGTGAGTCATTCTGGATTTCATTCTCTCTATGAAATTGCAAAAGGAGAGGAAAGGAAGAAAGCAGGAAGAAGAAAGCATATTCACCCAGTAAAATCAGAACCTGAGCTATTATAAACTGATGTGCTTCTGCAATGCTGATAATGTTCCTTACTATAGTAAGGAGTTCTTGAAGTGGTGGTTTTAATCCAGGAAATCATCCACTGTGAACACTAGTTCAGAGAGGCTAGTTCCTTGCATAAGGTTAATCAGGATTTAGGACCCGAGGGAATGGCAAGACGCTGCGTCAGGGAAAGATCAGGTTAGATATTAGAAAAAGATTCTTCACCAAGAGGGTGGATGGGCACTGGAACAGGCTGCCCAGGGAAGTGGTCACAGCACCCGGCCTGACGGAGTTCAAGAAGCATTAGGACAACGCTCTCAGACATAGGGTTTGATTTTTGGGTGGTCCTGCGTGGAGCCAGGAGTTGGACTCAATGATCTTTGTGGGTCCCTTCCAACTCGGATATTCTGTGATTCTAGGATGGGACTGCAAGCAAAGACTGCCTCATTTGGAGCCTTGCTTTCAAATGTCTTAAGTGCATACTTCTTCAAGTGCATACTTGAGGAAATCAAATAGTATTTCTGCTTGGCAAGTTGTAGGAATTAAAAAGTCATTAATAAAGAATACTTCTGTGTGGAACCTGGATAGCTCATTAAACATCATGGCTTGCAAAAATATTTTAATTGTTGGAGTAGAAAGTGAAGAAATCTTTGTACTTTAGCAACCTGTTTAAATCATGTACAGTATGTGTCAGAAAAATCCAAGACCATTCAAATAATTCCTTTTTATCAGTAATTCAAATGATTCCTTCTTATTATTAAATGCTCAGGAAGGAGCAGAAGACAGCATAACTCTTGCCAACTTCTAATGAATAGCTACCAATCAACAAGAGGCTTGTATTTGTGTCCTCATCTCTGGTACTCACCAGATGACAAAAATGGAAATGCTAGCTCTTGACATTGGCTTTCTGTCTCAACAACTGTATTCTTCTTTCCTGTATATTAGTTTCTAGGCTCACTTAGTACTTTCTTAGGTATGAGGCTGTTGTCACCAGGGCCTCTTGTATGACCAAAGTTCAGAAAAACAGCTAAGCCAGATGTTTTCTTTCTTTCTACAGAAAAGTTACTGTTGATTTCCCATTTTCATCTGTAACAGTCTGAACAGGTTGCTGCAATAAATCTGTACTGGAACAGATATAGAAATGACTTGCCTAGGCCAACCAAAAATAATAAAGCAGAATAAACTATTGCTTTTCCTTATCTTGGTACTCTTAGCCCAGATCTCATCCGTTTGAAATCCATGGGTTCTCAGTCTGTGCTGTGCCGGAAATCTGTAGCTTTGAGATTGGACTTCTGCCTGCAGCTTCCCTACAGTACTTTTACTTTTTAGGAAAACTGCACTTAAAAATTCATGAAAAATTCAACAGTGACAGCACATCTACAACTTGAAACAATAGTGTGGAAAGTTTTTGTAAAGTGTATATACACTCTGTATGTATATACATATACAATAACACTACGGCTATAAGGAGAGGAGGAATAATATTTCTTTCTTAAATCCATCATGAATCAAAAAGAGATTTGTAGGAGGATCCCCATAAAATGTGCAAAGAAACTACCATGCAGCTTTAGTTCTGTTAGAAACAAGTAAGATAAAGCCCAGTTCGGTTTACTTGTGAAAAGATCTGCTAACAAGCTGTTAGTATCAGCAGGTTCTTATAACATCACTGGTTATTAACTCAGGTAGCACTTGCCAAGTTCTTTCCAGACATGTCTCTGATGATAACAGCAGTAGAATCTATCCTGATATAAAAACAGTGCCAGAAACAAGGAATTATTGAAGGAAAATGAAGGATTTAAAAGTCCAACAAAAAAAATCCTGCTGTGTACAGTCATTTGACATGAAGTCTATTTTTGCAGGTGTGCAGGCTATCTTTGCACTCTTGTTTTCAACAGCCTCACTGATTCCTTGCCTCTTAAACATATTCTTATCTTTGAGATAAGATGGCACTTTTCTTACAATGACAGAATACCCTCCTCTTCCTTCGTTGAAGCATTTCAGTTGTTGTGCCTGTTATTCTTTATATAAATATAAATATAAATAGTATCATCCACTATTTGTATTTTTACATAATATCAAATCACATATTTTACGTAAAATTCTTTTGCAACCATTAGCTGCTTTGTTTAGCCTGTAGTTTGGGGAAGAAAGACTCCTTAGGCATATTCAATTTGTGATGGGCTCAAGCATCTCTCTAGTCCCCTGCTGTATGCCAGAGAACATTCCTGCTTAACTGGTCATTAGAAGATACCTCTCATGTGGTAGAAAGCCTCCACTGGACCTCTGCAGCCTCTTTGGGATGCAATTTAGTTACCCTTCGAACACTCTGGAGAATGTACTGCAGGTCTAGGCATCTGTTAAAGCACAGGGATTCCCTTTAAGGCTGCTATTTTTAGGTAAAACCTTTTATTGGTGCTAACCAGTCATGCTAACTTTTAGAGTCAATTTCTTTTTTAAAAATCTTACAGAGGTTTAGATGAATTTAATCTTTCTTCCTAGTACGTGTTTCTTTCTTTCCGATTTAGGAGACAGTCCTGCTTTGTTCAGTACAATAATTACTGTTTCATGACATACAGCTTTCTTTGCCAGGCTGGGTATAATCTGTGCTTGACTGACCAGCTGATAACTTTAGTGAGGAGTAAATCTCTACCTTTTCAGTGTGTGTCTTCATTTGCAATGTATGTGTTGCAGAACTTTGTATTTTATATCCATTTTTCACATTAACAAGCATACATGGAATACAGATATTTAAACAGAATAATTTCAGCCACCCTGTCTTGAAAGGGGAAAATACTTGGGTGGTTTTGGCTGGCTGGGCCTCAGGGCCAGAACACAATCTGCAGCCTGCTTTATCTACAAGTGCATACATAGTCTTTGTCGTGACTATATTTGAGTGAGCCAAGTGCTGGTAATATAATTAGCCATGCCTGTTTTACATCATTTTAAAATTCCCCTACTCATAATCCTACTCAGGGTTATTTATCCAGAATAGCACTGATAGGATGCAGTGAGTTCCGTATTCTTTTTTTTGTTTTGTTTTGTTTTGTTTTGGGGGTGGGGGGTGAACCAGCTGAAATCTAAGCTTTACTTTGCAGAGGCTCAAAGAAATATGAAGTCAGTTGAATTAGTGAAATACATAAGCTATAGAAATTATTCCAGGTAGGAAAAGCTTTGAGTCAAGCATATATAATAAGTAGCTAATTATTTTACTGGCAAAAAATTAGGCTGCCAAGAAGAAGCACTTGNTCTAAACGTCTTTTAAAGACCTCCAGGGATGGTGACTCAACCACTTCCCTGGGCAGCCCATTCCAATGCCTAACTACCCTTTCGGTAAAGAAGTTTTTCCTAACATTCAACCTAAACCTCCCCTGAATTGATGCAGATAGTGTTGTATTTATGGCAGATATTGTCAAGAAAAGTCTCATTCCAGTGAAACTACTTATAAAGCAAGATTTCTTTTAAAATAACTGAGGAGTTTAATTAGAACGAGACTTCCTTCTTTCTTACAGTGAAACAGGATAAGAGAGTTATACGTATTTAACTAAGCAGCAGATTTGGCTTTTTTTTGCAATATTCAGCAACCATGGTGCTGAGAAGTCATGAGTCAGATCCCCAAAACTTGATTGTTTTTAGCAATTAGGAGAACTTGGAAAGCAGTACATTTTCTTTCTCTTTTTCACAGCCTAAGGTATCTTATCCCTGAAGAAACATTCACATCACGTTTTCAAGCTTTACTTTATAACTATGAAAATTAAAAACTTCCCTCATTTTCCCATTAAAGTTGACATTCTCACATAATACCGTTCCAAGAGTCAAATCATGTGTTGTTGGCAGAATAGCAAATGTAAGATGAATAAATTCTGAGCTAAAAACATTGTTATTGGGTCTCAAGCATGACACTGTAACTTTATAAACTGAAGGTTTGAAATAGGACAGTTCTCTGGAGTATAGCTAAGAGCTGTGCAGGAAGGGCATTGGTGTGTGTAAAGATCTGCATACACATGGCTGCAGGTCCTTAGGGAACAGCCATTACCTGGCATCAGAATGTAATGTGTGGGCCTTCAGCTTATGAATATTAAAATCCTGTGATAGCTCTGAGTCACGTACGTTTAACTTCATCCCTTCTTAGTCTGGGGTGCAGGTTAATTTGAGCCCATCCCAGTTAAAGTAAGCAGAAGTAAACATTTCTAAGAAATAATTCTGTAAGACTGCAAAATTGCTTCAGTCCTTTGATCTCCCCGTGATGAGGTAGCATGAAGTGAACGTAGCTAAACAAAAAATCCCTAATGATACTGGCTATAAAAAGTGAAGAACTGGGTTGACAGACGATTAAATGATTTAGTGTATCTCTGCAAAAACCTCATACTGATTCCTCAAGATCCATCACCAGAAGGTAAAACATTCTTAGGCCAGAAGTTGGAGCTGAACTGGCTATAGCAATCTGGCCTGTTCTTGAGATGTGTTCTGATAGCAGGAAAGAAGGTGAGATTCAAG
This sequence comes from Anseranas semipalmata, assembly GCA_013399115.1. Taxonomy (NCBI): domain Eukaryota; kingdom Metazoa; phylum Chordata; class Aves; order Anseriformes; family Anseranatidae; genus Anseranas; species Anseranas semipalmata. The sequence continues at coordinate 781,251 of VXAA01006433.1, forward strand.
GCAAATACAATTTTTCACTAACATAAGAGGAAGAACCCACGCTTGATTTTCTTTGAGATTCATTTTAAGACTCAGGTCTGTACTAGTGTGAAAAAATTTCTATTGAGTAGAAGGGTCCAGTGAGGCTAATCACCAGCCATATTTACTCTTCTAAAAGGCAAGATACTTTATTAAGGTATTGAACCATGGAAAATGAACTATGCAAAATGAACTTTGCTCTTATCTTTTGGAATAATATGATAACAGATAACATGCTAGGAGTATCGTTTATCTGCAGAGACTTCACCTGACTTCTTTGAGGCCGGTTGATAAAGACAGTGATTGCAGTCCCCATTTCATAAATGGGCACAAACTGAAGCTCAAAGATTATAAATGAAGAGCATAATAAATAGCAGCAATAATGCTGCTTCTAGATTTTCTTATTAATTTACAGCTCCTAATTTTACTGCTTATGAATAGATCACATGATTAGCTGTGAAACACTTTGAACAAGAAGAAAATAATAAAAAAAAATTGAAATAGCATATACAGATTATTCCAATGAGGGGGGGAGATTTCTTTCTGCTCTGGTATACAGGAAACTTAAACAAGAATATACGAACCTTCTTGACCTACTTAACCTTCACTAATAAGCAGCTGGGAAGGTACTGGGTTTCCTTCTTCTTTACTAAGAAATCCATTTTCTAATATAAAGCTAGTATGCTTGTTGTTTTTTGTTTCTGTTTTTGTTTGTGTGGCATACATTTGTTTTTCATACGTGAAAAAAATGCCTTGGTATCAGATTGAACTTTATAATAAATAAAAGAATGTATTTAGCTGTTTAATCATATACACATCCAAATATATTTTGTTTAATCTGCACTCAGAAATTGACACAGTAGACATGGGAATATAAATTGTAGACAGAGGAATATAAATTCTCCTGTTCTAATCTTATGGCAAGACTTATGTAATAAATTATAATACAATAATATAGGACAGAAAAATAGAATTTGTATCTTGTTTGGATTTCCTATAAGGTATTGTATAGGTTATTTCAGAGTCTCTCGGGTGACATCTACTGGAAGTAAAATGAATAAGCAGCATTTGACAAATAAGAAAAATAATCATTTCATAAAATAACTGAAATATGTTTTCTTTGTCGTATTTCAAGATTGGTAACTGAGTTCAAATACTATAACAAGTTCCCCAAAATTCATGAGCTTGACTTCAAATTTATGAGACATTTCAAAATACACATTTTTAATGAAAACACTTGTTTTCAAATATTGATGTCTCCAGGAGATGAAGCTTAAAAGAAAATAGACTTTTGATAAAATCAAGTGAGTTGGCAATATTCACTCTCTAGGGTAGATAATATGAGAAATATCATTGCGGTGTGGAAATGAACCTATAACAATGTGGGCCCATTGAGGATCTGCCTATTCTTTTCCATCTCTGATAACCACAATGATGCATACAGTGTTTTACTGAATTTTCTATTCACTGACTGTTGCTTTCAGAAACAAATCAGATCATGTCACTCATATTCTCAGATACGTGTTTCAAACTCACAGTTTATATACAATCCCAGTCAAAGACATTGACATTTTAAGAAAATCATAGACTTCCAAAAAGTACATGAAATTCATAAATGAGATTTTGGTTTTTATTATCTGAAGCTGAACAACAGTTAAATTAAATATATTTTTAAATTTTAATTTTAACAGTTCTACATTTTACCATGCTTTAAGTAGTATCACATTGCAATTATTACAGCTTTTGAAGTATTGCACAAAAGATAATTTTGATTGCTTTTTTTTTTTTTTTGTTTTAATCACACATTCTTCTCAAACATATATGTAAATTGAAGTTTGTGTGAGTTAGTGCATTTATGTGTGTGTATACTCAAGAATTTCAAGTTCAGGAATACAAATCCAAGCATCTTTTCTGAGTTTGGTGGAGAACTTCCTGAGATCCTTCAACAAATCTGCCCACGTTTCATAGTCTTTTTGGACTGCATGCAGCAGCACAGAGCATGCAAGTAACCTCCTTGAACATGAAAAATAACCAAATAAGCCAATAAACAGAAGGAAGAAGCCTAAGTTCCCTGTATTGGCCACTTAATTATGGCAACACTTAACTAAGATTAATCATTGCATTTTAGGGAAACTACTTCAGAAGTAGAAACAGTCCAAGTAGTATAGGAGATGAACAACAGATGCCATTTTGTAACATTTCAAAGCAGCGCCGCAGTAATGAAAATCAATCAGAGCAGGAAATTACCATTTGGATTGTAGTCGTCTGAGCAACATACACTCATCTCCACATGCCTGAGATGTGCATTTTGAATTTTCTGTGTATCAGAATAAAAAGACACCAAACTTTAGTTAGACATCACAAAAACAATCAAGAAATAACCAATACTCTTTTCAAATTTAAATTCACGCATTAAACTTGAGTACTTTTCAAGCTTTGTTTTTTTCCTAACATAAATTGGAATCCAAAGACCATCTTCACATTCACTTTTGTAATTAATCAGTTCAATATATAGATGTAATTTCCTGCAATAAATCATAAATTCCAGAAAGCATGTGCAACTATATTCTTTAATGTTACTACAAAACATACAATGTGTTTCTTTATTACCAGGACAAAGTTATTTTGGGGACAGATTACCCTTTTCCACTGGGTGAACTGGAACCTGGAAAACTGATTGACTCAATGGAAGATTTTGACAATAAACTGAAGGTATAATCTTTACATTTGGGTGTGGGTTGTTTTTTTTGGTTTGGTTTGGTTTTGGTTTGGTTTTTTTTTTTTTGGTTGGTTGTTTTTCTTTCTTTCTTTCTTTCTTTCTTTCTTTCTTTCTTTCTTTCTTTCTTTCTTTCTTTCTTTCTTTTTGGAGGGGGTAGCAGGGGTCATTCTTAAGGCTCTGGTTTTGGACTTGAAAAAAAAAAAACACTCAAAAATCAGTGGAGTACACTGATTTCTGCAAAGATTGGAAGAGGCCCTTCAGTCTCTTTACAGCAGTTCATGAGAGCATTTTAAAACACGAGTAAAAGCATTTGAGTAAAAACATTTGACCAAAACATGAGTTAAACACACACAAACATATATAAGTGTTTTGTTTTTACAGGATAAACTCAAGGCTGGCAATGCTCTGGAATTTTTGGGTCTTAGCAGAAAACAATTTGAATAATTTTGAAGATATTAAAAAGACCAAACTTCGGAAATAACAATGAATCCTTAGGGATACTTCAACTTTGCATGTGCAATTGTACTATGAAAAATAAATTTGACAAGTACATTACAGTCTACTGTTATTTCCAAACCAGGGGTACTGGAAATGCACACACACTGGTATTTCTGTGCATTTGAAGATTTAGGCTCTCTTTAAACAATTCTGAAATCCCTACTTTCATACAGAAGGAAAGATTTCATCTTTTGCAGACTTAGTGTGAGTCTCTGAATGACAATAATACCATCTCATTAGGACTTGATTCCCAGGAAGAAAGAATTGAGAAAATTATGACTTGTATCCATTGCATTTAGTCTATGTTATCTTTGATGCCCAATATACAGAACTTGAAAGACAGCACTTGCCTTTATCCACTGACTGAAATTGCAGCATATGGTGTCAGCCTAGCACTTGGAGCATGTGCACTGACACTTTGTAGATGTTGTGGTAGGCAGAAAAATGTCTATGCGGGGATGTGTACTGTTTAGTTGCTGCCTACACCACTGGCAATTAATTGATCAGAAACAATTTGAACAATATGATTTTAGGTGCGAAAATGATTTATTTGTGTGGATAATACTTTATGCATCACTGTCACTGTCAAAATAAATAATAATCCTTAACAATGGTACAGTTTAATGTTATATGCCTTAAAAAACACTTCCTAATGGTAAAGTTGGATACTTTAAATGTTGAAATGTTAATGCTCTTTCTAGTTTCAGTGCTGTTGTAGGTATGGAAAGAGGGTTTACTTTGTAGACCACTGAAGGGTAAACTAAAATGGGTTTTCATGATGCCTCAGGAGGGCATCCTCCTCCTGAGAAGTTTTTACACTAGTTAGAACAACGCTGATGTCCACCGAGACTCTCCTTTCTCATGTGTTCATTTGTTTGCTGCGTATGGTGTCACCATTTTTCTGTTTAGCCTCCGAACACTCCAGGAAAAATAATATTAGATAGAGTTTTGTTTGTGGCTCTGTCCATAACTGTCCTACTGTCACAGAATGAACCTGAAGGATTCAGTAGTTCCTGCTGATACCAGCTTCTGTTGGACTGCTAAGAAGGCTTTGTCCTTCTTTACAGAGTCAACAAATAAAAAAGTGGTGTGTGTAGTTTAATTATATGTTTGCCCAGCTATTGGATTTGGATCTTTCCTATATTTCTTCTCCAAATATATTCTATTAAAGACTACTGGACACCAGAGGCTGAAGTAGTCAGCAGCTCAGAGGTTTAGACCCTGTGAATATCAGGTTTTTATGTAAGAGGAAAAGAGGACCTAAATAAAATAGCTTTAACAATATTAATTGCCCTCAGGTTTGCAAGACTTCTGTTGATCTTTTTTTTTTTTAATTTAAATATCTACGTGCAAGTATTGAGTTACCTGACTGTATGATTTTTCAACCATATTGTTTTAATTAAATTTCAAAGTAGAAGAAAAGCAACTTTCTTCTGCCTTCAGAATATTTGATTTTCACATATATTTAAATGGATTTAGAAGGAAAATATGATTCCTCCGATACATTTTAATCAGATTAATTAATTCTTCATTTTTTTAATGAACAAAACCTGTTAAGTTAGTGAGAAGACAGTGTTGCATCTTTGGGGACCAAGGGCGGGAGCTTACCCAATAGCAAAACTAGTATTTAATTACCTTAACCTATGACTGAATGGGTGATTGCAGCACTCTGCATGTTAAGTAATTAGTGTGCATACCCTGCATAAATCATATTCATTATGCACTGTCATTATTTAATGATATTCTACTTATTTTTGATGTATTAAGATTTTTAAGCCAGGGATATAACCCTCCCTTCATCTTCTTTTTTTTTTTTTCATTAACAATGCTGATTGATGTAAAATTCTGATGAAAATGTAAATTACGCAGACAAGAACATTCTTAATACTCTTCCACTAGTTTTTAAGGGAATAAAAAATACACGTGGAACACCCAAGCTCCAAAAGTTTTACACAATGATTTAAACAACGAGTTAAAACGTTACAGTTCTTTAAGATTGCTAAGGGCCCAAAAATGGGAAGGCAAAGATAAGCTCCTAATTACAACAGAAGCCTTTGTATTTGAATTTAATGTAAACATGCAAAATCTTAAAGATGATCTGCAATTGGAAAGATCAGGCAAGTAATTCCATGCTGTGTTGTACTTCTGTATATTTCATTTTCATGTATATTCATTAGTATTGTCATGTCTAGTTATAAAATCATAACTGCTTATATAAAATTAGCGCTGAAGTTGGAGAACTAGTTGTGACATAATTGTAAGTGATCAAAACTGCTGTACAGTGCTAGGGGCATATGATACATATGAGAAGAACGCTTGGAGCTCTCATTTTGATCCATGATGATCAGCGCTTTATTTAAAGACAGGTACCTTTTGGTACCTTTTGAACACTGAATCCAGGAGTCTCAAACTACTGCTGAAAATCGGTATCTATTCTGCGTGAGCACCCCGTGAGAAATGTCTGCAATTAGTAGGTGATAAAATAGATGTAAGTGGATTTAAATGAACTGTGCTTGAGAGGTAAGAACATTTAGGAAGGGTATGTTTCCTCCTGAAGTGAAGGTAAAAGGCTGCATTTATTACCCCAAAGTGATAAAAGAAAGAAGTTTTAGGGTGTTTCATTCCAGCACTTTACCTGTAGGCTGTGTCACTACTTGGGCATCCTGTTTCAACTGTGAATGAGTTTGAAGGCTTAATGATAGCCATGTAAAAGTAATGTTTGGTAACATATGATTATTAAAGGAGAAGCAGGAAGTGAGCGAAAAACTTAGCAGGTGATCTTAATTCTTAAAGGTAGATGAAATGTAACGTGGGAGAGGTTCAGACAAGTTCCCATTCAGTGCAACGTGAGCATATGCGTCTTCTCAGCGTATTGCAGAATAACTGAACTGCTGGACCCGTTCATCTGGAAGGACACAAGCTATCACTGGGCAGCTTTAATTCTGCCTTTTGGCACTCATTTTCTAGAAAAATACTACCTGTAGAAGCTAGTTATTGCTTATATAGGTGTGATATACCATATACCACACACTTGAGATGTAGGAGATTCTGTGTGATAAAGTGTTCCTGCCACTTAAGAGGGGAACTCTTTCCCTAGATGTTTGCTACTAGCAGTACCAGGAGGAGAATTACAGACACAGCACACCTCTCAAACTCTTTATTTTTCTTACAAATAATTATAGTGACTTTAGATACATTGAAGATCTTTCCACTTCATCCCTGTAGCCTCCATTCCCAGCTTTTTTCTGTCCAGCAGAACAATCAATTAGATTTCCAAATACTTTAGCACTTACAACAGATGTTCTTTTGTTCTCGTGACACTGTGCAACTTTCAAATCTGAATTGGAAAGACAGCTGTTGTGGGTGGATCATGCCTTACATGGCAGCACACGTTATGCATCCCCCACCCCCTGGTAATTCTTAAGAGTCACAGGTAATTCTTAAAGCTTGCTCTTTTGGGAGTAGAGCTCAAATCTTCACTGAAAGCCTAACAGTTAATGGATGTCACATAATCAGTGGCATTTACGCCAAGATTTACTTGGTTTTAATCAGAACCATGGTCCAGTGCCCTGGGTACCTCACGAAACATTACACAGTGCTTATTTTTTGACAGGAGGAGGAAGGGCACGCTAAATTCTAAGAATTTAGCTGATTTCAGAACTAGATCGCACATTTTCAGGAGGGGTAACTCTGGCAAAGCTCTTCAAAAAGACACGAAAGCTTGACTTGCCAGCGGCTTCTACTTCCAGATACTGTTTGTAAACCTTCCAAAAAAAAAAGAAAAGAAAAAGAAACATTAACCCAGATTGCTAATTACTGACTTATGACACTAATTGCAACAGGAAACCCGGGTCACCGCAGCCCCCGGCAGCAGCCCGCTGC
>VXAA01006433.1:789270-809270 GCA_013399115.1 Anseranas semipalmata
CTGCCCGGCGGGGCGGGAGGAGGAGCCGCGCCGCAGCCCCCTGCTCGGGGTCCTTGTGGGCGGGCGGGGCCGCGGGTCTGACGGAGCCTCGGGTCTCCCGGGCGGCCTCTCGCCTGGGCCGGCGTCGGGGGCTGCGCGCCCCGGGAGCGGGTGGCGGCCGCCTGCAGGCTGGCGCGCTCTTCGGAGCGGCGTCCCCGCGTCGGCTGCCCCCTCGCTTGATTAAAAAATCAAAGACCAGAGCCTCGAATCCAGTGACGGGATTGCTGAATTCAAATAGTACGAAAGTGCCCGAGCCGATATTTCAGCGTGTGCCGTCAATCGAGGGGTTAGTATCTGGTGAATGAGATGGGGCTAGCCCGGTATTGGGGTCTCCACGCCGTCTGTGAAGCTGCTGGAAAGACCCGTGTTAGCATCCGTTAAGTATGTGTTAATATCAGTTAGCGTCACGTCCCAATTCATTTTCAGCTGAAGACTGTGCGTTGAAAGCAGTGATTGATGTAGAAAGAACAACGTTTTCATTTGCCATAAACAATTTTCTTAATGTATACTATTTCCTTAATTTAGTCTTCCAGATCTCAGCTTACAATAAATACTGCAATTGTTTACATGCACAGATTTTATATGCATCATTCCTTCACAAAATTTAATCGAAACGTAAGTATGATTTTATATGTGGTAATAACACACCCATAATTTTGGCAGCATAGCTAACAAGTGTTACATTCCTCTGCTGGATTGTGACGTTTGGTGTGTTTATGGGCATTCTAGTTCCTTGTCAGTGGTTTAGAAGCAGTAGTGATACTTTCTCTTCAACTTTGAATTGTTTTATCTAGTAGCAATTAGATTTTTATCTTCTGCCTTTGAAATAAATAAAAAAACAGGCACTATCAGCGAACACATTTCAGATGTGTGAAGAATGCACTTAGATGTTTTGAATCTGGCTGGTGTTTATGTGCTGTAGTTTGAAAAGCTGATGTGTAGGAACACGCGTTTTTCTTAATGAACTCAGTGGTAGTGCTAGCATGGTGCGTCTGACAATTATAATATGGTGATATGTGTATCCATATGGATTATGTATCTGTTCTTGAAAACCAGTATAAATTCATTTAACTACTCTTGTCTTACGTGACAATAAGTCATACCAGACAAGAAAAATCTTTAAATCTGCTCAGAAAATGCTGGCTGTCCTGTTTTGTCTAATGAAATGAGCGTGCTGAATTTGAATACCGTGTGTTACGAAGAACACAATTCTTCAGTGAAAATACTATTTGTAATTAAGTGTTGTTTTTTAAACAAGTAAGGAACTTAAGATAGCAACTTGAAGACTTCAAGCTTTTTCTTTTATGTCCAGGGTATTGGATATAATAATAAAAAAAACCAGTAAAATAGTATTCTAGGCCTTTGTATTTTTTAAGTACTTCATACTAACTTTGCAAGAACAGTTGATGATGGTGGTGGTATGTCATTAAGTGGCGAGGATGGTTTTTTCCAGACTTTGGCTTTTTATGACAAAAATAAATGAAGAGTGTTACAGCTTGATCTTGATCAGAGTAGACCTTGTTGCAAACTTTGGTCTGAGATTTGGGCAGATACTGATCGCAGTAGGTTGCAGTGTTAGCCAGCTCTTTTGTCTGGTGTTGAATTCGTTTATCGTTGTTGGCTGAGCAAATGGGCATCTTATTTGGTGTTCATTGGGCAAGGAATACATACAAGTTTGTAGACACATTTCAGAGGTGTATCTCATTATTTCTGTGCAAAATCTGAGGTAAGTTCCTCAAGCAGCAAGCTTGTTACCAAGACTGTAGCGTTACAGGTCTTTATATGATAAAAGCTAAGGCTATGAACACAACCTGAGATAAGCGTGCATCAGTCTGAAACACTTGAACAGTAAGAAGCTTGTCATGTGGGTTCTATGTAGTGATGGAGAGCTCTGTGTTGAACTGATGTACATATAAACCAGAAGGTGCTTCCCTAAAACAGTTCTCTAGTTTTAGAGCAAGAATAGCACATGTGAGAATCAAGTTCCATCAAGCTTTGTAATGAAATATGTCCGTTAGAAGTGTTTCTGTGCTCTATCAAGTGAAGGCAGTAGAACACGTGTTCCATCCTTGTCTCCCTCTGTGTGCTGTGCCAGCAGTGTAGCAGTAACCTGGAGCTGGTGAGGCATCCGAAGCTTTCTGTGGCTGTTTGTGATGGTTTGTGGACTTGATAAGCTAGGATTGGAGAGGTCACTGTGTGTGAAGTTATCCAAGCACGGGCTTGTCTTGTGTTGTATCTATCACCTGCTAGATTACTGTTTGTCCTCTTAGCTGATAATTGAGGATAGATTTAGGTAGCAGGAAGCTTTAGCTGCTGTGTTCTGGTTTTCACCGGATGCTAGAAAATGCTGGCTTGCTTGGAACTGGAAGCATGGTGGTGTTTGGATATGTAGTGCCCTTGTTGTGAAAACTAAGCCTTAAATTATATTTGTGAATCTTTAAATTTACAAGTGAGCTGTGCAATGGCTGAATGCCTGGAAACTCCAACTGTTAAAGAAGAAGAAAGCGTATTATTATATTAAATCTCTGGTAGTAATATTCAAATAAAAGTTAAAAGCAAGTGTACTGCAAGTTAGCACTCGGTAATATTGATTGATGCTGAATAACTTTCTGTAGTTCTTAATGACTATAAGGCCAGACAGTAGCTTTCTGTAGGTACTGATGGAGAAATGACTTATTTGCCTATTCTTCTAGAGTGAAGGGGGTGCTCCCAAAGTGAATGTGAGCCTCTTTTAGAATTCTTACTCCCAAACCATCTGGCAGGCTCTCTGTAGAGAAAGCAAAAGCCAAGGACTGTAATAAATACTTAATATCAAATCTCCAGAGTACTTGGCAGGCTGAAAAAAATCTAACAGTGTTCATCCACTGCAAGAAGAAACTAACCCTTGGAAATTAAATAACAAGGTACTGTCAGTCTTGAAGCTAAGACCTAGCTAAAATGGCCTACAGTACGTGGAGTACCTCAATTAACGTTTGTTCGTGTGTGCATGTGGTGATGTTTATCCATGGAAAGAAGGAAGCTGAAGGCTGGGGCTAGAAATTTAGACAGCCGTTAGTTGGAATTCCTTATGATCTCTAATTGAAAAAAAAATAGCCTTTGTTTTCTTGCTTTATTGGTAGGTTAATGTTTTTAGTCGAGTGACAAACACTTGGGTGTTTATGTTCATGTATAAGTGCTGGGTTATGCAAATACACGTGTATGTCTTACATGTAAGTCACATGCACTTCATTGTTGTTAATAACAGGTGGTCTAGCGGAAGCTTATTTCTGAATAACTGTTGTCTTAATTCTGTTCTTCTTATCTTCAATATAATAATTCATTCCTAAACAATTCTACGGGCTTTCAAGATTTTGAGGATCAACTATGAATAGGGAACAGAATTCACGACAGTATTTTCAATCTGTAGGCCACAGGGGTGGGACATAACAGTTAATGTGGCCAGTGCATTTCGAGTGTGTTGCATTTACAGCTCTAAAGACCCAATATCCATATTTCTACAAGATTGTGGGTTAGCAAGTCACTTTTGAAATACTATGGTTTACCTACAAAGAATATACTTTTAGTTGCAAAGAAGAATGCGTTTTTTGTTTGATGCTGCAATCAAAGCAGGTTAAGACCCTGCACAGTTGCAGTGCTCCATCAATATGGTAGAAACTTGCTTAAAGCTGGTAAACAGATCTTTCCTAGCCATGCAAATTGCATTTCAGTATGAATCTCCTCAGCAGTAATACAAATTATTATTTCTGTGTTACAGTTGAGCAGAGCATAGTAACTTTGGTTTGCTGAGCATAAACTTAGTCAGTGCTAATATCAGTGGGGGAGCTTGCTGACTTTTTATTCTGGCGTGTTACAGTGATACTTTAAAACATCTTGAAATTTAAAATACTTCTGAAAATACTACTTCTGTAGTACTTTGATATAATAATATAGCGAATGCCACTTTCAGAAGCATGTTATTCAGTATACTGTGATTTCAAGAACAGAAGGGGGAAGAATCTGTGGTATGTTGGAAATGAGAGGTAAGGCATCCAAATGGTAGCTGTATTTTTAAATCTAATAGTTAGAAGTGCTGTGTGGAATACCAAACAACTAGTTGAAAGTATACTTGAAGATGTCAAGATCTTTTTGTGACATGCAGTGGGACACAGTAAAGTGCCTAAAGAGAGGCTGCAGGAGGAATTTTTCCTGAAGTGCAAGGTGGGTGAGTTGAGTGTGCAGGGGTGGGGGTTCTTTTGCTTCCTATTCCTCTATTCCTTTCCTGTCTTCTGCACCCCATCCAGATTTCAATACTAAAGAATTGACTTTGCAGCTGTGCAAGTTCTCAAAACTTTCATAATATGCACCAAATTTTAGAGAGGCTGTTTTTTGACGCTTCTGTTTTTAATCTTACAGTTTAACACATTTTCTGTTTTTATGCAATGTAAGCTGCTGGTAATAATTATTAAAACAAAAACAAAAAAACCTTGCAGTTCTTTGTTGCTTCATCATAGAGTGACACTTGCAGCTCCATCATAGACTGGAACCACTTAGTGTCTTAAGCTACTGCATATCAAGTTTAAAAACATACTACTATTGACATTAAAAGGGAGAGGGAGTTCTCAGAAAACTGTGTGCATGCTGGAGATGTATTCTGAGATTATTCCAAATGTCTTCATTGCAGCAGGACTGTTTTCACAAGATGTCTTGTAATTTTTGTGTGAAAAAAGACTTGTACCACTTCTACCCATAAAACTTGCTGTATAATGCCCTTCAACTGTCACAATAAGGCTTGTATGTTTTGTATTTTTATTTCATTGGGACTTGGTTTCTGATATTCTTAGCTACTGGAAAGAGGGATTTAATTTCATAAATGTGTTCCTCTGAGGATATTTCTCAAGTCTTAAAAAAATATTTTGGGTGCATGATAACTTTTTAAAATTAATTGGTTTTATGTCAAATGAGGATGCTTGTATATAAAAGGCTTACAGCTTTGTCAAGTCTACCTTTAATATTGCTTTTTTGTTCTACTTTGCTTTTTCTGCCATTTTTGAGAATTGGAAGTGAATGAAACCTTTATGAGTAATTTTGCAGTTACACACTTAGCAGGCGACGTGTTCTTCACTGAAGACTGTGTGTGCCAAGTCTGAAATTTTATTAGGATGTCTATTTTCCTCAAATACCAAGGGAGACAAAAGTACTGACCTACTCTAAACTGGGAAAGAGAACCCTAGTTCTAGACAAGACAAAGACCTGACATTCTTTGGCCAGAAGCTAACACTTTTTTTTTTTTTTTTTTAAGTAGATTGTTGTGGTGTACGTAGATTTCTGATGAACCAGAGTTAAATGCCAGTTAATCAGTTTGACTTATATCAGCCTCCAGATCTGTTTCATGTAAGGTCTTGGAGATCAAGAATTGTGTGGAGACTTCTTGGCCAGATCTCATCCCTTTCAGTAAATTAGAAAATATCCTGAAGTCAGCCTGGTGGCGGCTGTGCATTTTTGGAATGAAGTAAAACTTCATTGCGGTCAGATGTGGAATAACAGTGAGTGAGAATTTGTTGATAATTTAGTTGTACAGTTCTTGGTAGCTTGGTTCAAGAAGAATGTCTGTGAAATGTAAATATTCTCATGGTAATTGTTGGAAGTTGCTTTTATCAGGAAAGTAAATTGTCCCTGTGTGACATTTGAAACTTCACCTACAAACTGTGTAGAAATAGACCTTGTATTAGGATGTATTTGAATTAAATTTCTGTGCAAAGCTAGAAAAACTAAGAATGGTGGGGATGGTAAGGCGAGAGGGAGGGGGAGAACAGTGCAGTTGCTTTTGCTAGCTGGGTAGAGGAAAACGGCTTTTGTTGTTCTTCAGCCCAGCAGTAAGGCACTGCTATGCTTGCTGACTGTGAATATCTTTAAAAAATAAAAACTGATCATGAAAACATGGAAAGGATCTTCTTGTCTTCATTGAAGCTTCTTCCCACTGTCCAGGCTGTTCCTGATTCCGTACACTTCATGACGTAGTTCTCCTTCCTCAGTGACTCCACTGTGCCAAGTCCTTACTATGCCAGTTTCAGTTTTCAGTCATCACAGTCTACCTCACTGTATCTCCTCCTTGGGTAAAAAGGAGCCTGTTGTAGTTAGTTAATACTTCCTCACGTCTGTCCGATGTCTTGTCAAACTTGTTTCTCTACAACTATTGATTCTTAACTATTCCCAGTTTCCTTTCTGCTCAGTAGTTCATGTTTCTCTGGCTTCCCAACCCTATCTGCTAATTTGGATTTTCCCAGAAGCTCAGGATTATGTCTGAGAATGCAAGCCTTAGCATCAGGTATTGTTGATTACGACTGCCTTAAATCACTGAAATGCGCCAGGGAGAGGTTTCCACAGGGCTCATCTGGATTAAACAGCTGTAGATGAGGGAGGTTTGCCTTGGTTCTTGCGTTACTGGGCTGGAGCATCGTTTGTTTGCTCTATAATGCATCTTTATATTGCATTCCTGTGTTGTTCCATGTGTGTGTACTACTGTACATCTACTGTGCATCTCCTCAAAGCTATTGGTACTCTAGCTTTCTGAACTCCAGAATGTCTTTCCTTCACATGTAATACTTCAAAGTTTGTCTCCTGGCTTGAGTGAGGCGTATTTTAAGTAGTACAGCTCTAGGAAAGGGAATTTCTTCCCGAATTTCATGTCATTACTTCAAACAATGTGGGTATGAACTTCTCAAAAATCATCAGGATCTAAAATGACAGTGTTAATATGGCCTTGCTCAGCACCACTTGACTTCAGGTTTTGATTTCATTCATTTGTAGGAGTTAAGTTACAAGTTTCTTGAAAATGAAAGGGGTTTTTTTTGGACTCAGTTGGGAAAGAATTTTCTGCCTGTGACTTGGTGGTGGTGGTTGTTTGGTTCATTTGCTGTTGTTTTTTAAGACTGTTAGGTTTCTTAATGGCACACTTCTGTGCATCAAAGGGTATCACCTTCCCAGGGTGTCAATTTTCCTCTAGTATGCCGACTTACAAGTTTTACTTAAGACCCAAGTGGACATTTCAAAGTGATTCGAGGAGCTTTTAAATGTGTCAAGGGAGCACTTTTTGCCTCTTTAAATGTAATGGGTAATCATTAAATGTTCAACTCTAATTAGCTCATTGCAGTTTTTCATACATTGGGAATTTTATACCAAATGTTTCATTTTGGCATAACAAAGGGCTACTTACCCCGCCCCAAAAAAAAGTCTGGGGGGAAGTATGTCTGCTATTCAACTCATTCAGTCTAGTTCTACGTGGGCATTGTATGAAAAATCCAGTACCTGCGCTATTTGCACTATGCATTAATTAAATACTCAACAAGCAGCTATTTCAATTCCTGAAAAAACGTTTAATTTTAACCAATTTAATCCGCTGATATCTACATGAAGACTTCTGCTGTCATTTTAATTCATGTTTAACCTGGGCAACTTTTGCATACGAAGAGGATCCCGATTCTTTTAAGTCATTTGTGGTTAACCATGTTCCATATGTAGATGTATCAGTTATTCTAGCTGACAACTGGGCATCAGAACTGTTTCATTACTAAATCCTAGGTGATGCAGCACTGTGAATTGGTGCTTTGCTGCCAGGCTATGACACCTAGAATTTTATAATTTTTTTTATTGTTAAATGCAACTTGTAGTCTTTACTAACATTTGATGTAACTGGTGTTTTGTGAATCTTTGTGCTTTGTTCTCTAGATACTGCTGGGTGTATAGTAAAGTTTCTAGGAATAAAGTTTTTTCTGTTCCATCAGTGGCTGTGCTGTGATGTTATACTTACTATGCTTATACTTACACAACCTATGTTTGTGTAACAAGCTGTTTTCCTTAAAATTCTCTGCCAAGTTGCTTGCTTTTTAGGAGAAACACATGCTAGCAGAACTTGAGATCAGCTGTTTTGACTCTTACTGAAAAGGTATAATGTCTCACTACTGTGCTAGAACTTGGATGAGCTTTCTCATCAAGTGTATTTAACTTGAAAAGTCTGTTGTGGTGTGACTAAATCTTCTGGACCAAATCTTTTTATGTTGAACTAGAATTAGTTTGACCTCAGACATCTTACTCAGTGTAATTTAACATTTATGCTAAAAAAAAAAAATGCTGCTGGGAGGATTGCATCACTTATAAAATAAAACTTGATTTGTTATTTTTACCATCTTGCATGATTTCGGAACTGTTTAAAAAAAAAAAAATTAAACCTCTAAACCTTTCCTAATTACTAGCTTGCATTCTCCATAAAAATTAAAGTCCTGCTTGTAAAAATTTAAATATGTATGTTTTTCTTCTTCAGATAATATCTCCTACGGCATTGTTCTTGGCTGCAAAAGTGGAAGAACAGCCACGGAAACTCGAACATGTTATTAAAGTAGCACATGCCTGTCTTCATCCTCAAGAGCCTCTACTGGATACAAAGAGTGATGTAGGTGGAAGTCGTGGTTTTAGAGATAATCGGATGACGCTTCATCTGATGAGCTGTTACATTGTCTTGACTGGATTATTGCTATCTACATAGTAGAAAAAAAATCTGTTTAAACCATTCAAATCTTTTGTATTACTTACTGTAGCTAGTTGAGAACTCAAATATTTGTGTTGTGACACTTGGAGAGATTGCTCAACCTTGAACTTGCATTATTTTTAAGACTTCTATATGTATAGTAGAAGTCTAGACAAGACATTAAATAAGAGGTTTCGTGCATGGTTCCATAAGTTCCACACTTTGTATAGAGATTTCAGGATACTGAGTATTCCTCTTTCTCAACCAGAGGCTTACTTTGTGCTGTCGTCTACGTTCTGTTTTAAAGGATGCCATACATGTAGTCAGCTACTGTCTCTGCTATACATTGGTCTTCCTTTCATTTGCCAGACTTTGTACAGCTTCCACTTACTTCACAGTTTCCATTTTCTTTCCTGTGATGACGCTTCCTGGAACCAAAGATATGAGGAAGTATGGTGGAAATGCACCAGAGTTGCTCTGCCTGAAGGTCAGGCTAAGCTAGTTATACCCTGCCGGACCTGAACTGACATATAAAACTAGTTGCTATGCTCCCAGTTCTTGGAATGACACGTGGTGGTGTATTTTACATATATATAAATATATATATATAAATATATATATTAGAGCCCAGAACACAGGCCAACTGGGTATCTCCAGCTGTGTTTTAAAGTACTTGTGAAATTAATAACCTGGTTAGAGATAGTTGAGTTCATTTGCACTGGCAAGTCTCCATAATGCATATAGCCTTCCCATTCTCCCAAAAATGCTTTGCTGGAATAACTATATAAGATCCAGACTAAGTAAATCTTACCGTGGAAGATGGTTAGGCTGGTGTAACTGAGGTATAACTGAATTTGCAGTAATGCTTATACTAGTAGAAGGAAGTGTTACCGCAGTAAAGTATTCTGAATGGTCGGTGCTAACTGGCATGGGTAGTGGTCTTTAATTTGCGTTGATAATGCCAGTAGTCAAATAGGAAGTGTATAATTGAAATTTTGAGACGATAGATACCTACGTCTTGACGTGTTTGCTTATTTGTTTCAGGCATACCTTCAGCAAGCTCAAGAGCTGGTTATACTTGAAACAATAATGCTTCAAACTTTAGGTATGTCTTTCTAAATGCCTGTTGTGCAGCCAACTTACCATGAACCAGTCATGGGACCCAGGTAGCTGGATTTTTGATGTGCTGTTGGTATACTAGAATTTTACTATTTTTTGTATACAACTTCTGGCCAGCAAGTCTAGTTTTATATTACCAGTTGCTGTTGTGTTCGCTTTGGAGAAAAAAGGCATACCAATACTTGCCAAATAAATGTGACAATGACAGTTTGATGAAGTAGAAATGTACACCCTTCCAAATAGATTTTGTTCCAAAGTAGTAATTGTGTTGATATTTCTTTACATAAGGTAGCATGTGCTAGGTTAACTGTATGTGTTCTGAAGCAACTGGCAAAAGCTTTATGCCAAGTATTCTTCCAATTTTGCCTTTCAATAGAAAAATACTATGTAGTTGAGTAGGGTTGCTATCTCTGAGCGTCACAATTTGTAGTGTAACCATTTAGTGGATTCGAGTAATTCCAAAATCAAAAATACAATGTTCTGATAAGAAACTGTTCTGGCTTTAAAGTAACATAAATAGAGACAATTACAGCTAGCAGGCCTGAGAACACTGACTTAATAAATACCGCTCTGAGTATATTGTTTTTATTAAAAAAAAAAAAAAGAGGGGTAAGAAAAAAGTTAATAGTAGTGACCTAATTCTTAAAATAGCTTCATAAACAAAGATAGGTTTCTGAAGTGACTGACCTACAAATTGACTTAATTGGTAATCTCATAGGTGGAATATGTTTAAGTCCCAGAAATGACTGAATAAAGCAGGCACACGTGCACACACACACGTTTCAGTGTCTATGGTATAGCTCGTACTGATTTACAAATGTACTAGAAACTGTTCATGTATGTTCAACTTGAAAAATATGATAACTTCACAGATTATAGATAGGACTTGAGAGTAATGCAGGAATGTTTTACTAATTGATCGTGAAATGGCTCTACCATCTACCATGCAAAAATATGAAAGGATGCAGAATAAAAGGCAGTTAAATAGTGTTACATGATCTGCAGTGCAAAGGTTTAGCAAGTATTAGGTCTTTGGGGGAAGGAAAAGGTTCTTTTTTTATTTTACAGATGGAAATGTGTAGTTCTAAAACATATTCTTAACTCTTCAGGTTTTGAGATTACCATTGAACATCCGCACACAGATGTTGTGAAATGTACGCAATTAGTGAGAGGTCAGTGGCTTTTATCCCCTTCCGTAAGCCCTTTTTTTTTTTACATTTCTAGTAAGTTTTGTAGGTGATGTTATTTGTGTAATATGATCAATTATGTTCTCCAGAGAGTTTGTTTAAAGCTAATTACTAAAAGCTTGATCTTAACCTTTATGGTCTGATGAAGAGTCCAGTTCTCTGTCCTTTATGATTTTTTCTTTTGCCTGCTTATTAGCTTTGATTGAATAATCTGTTCCGTGTTCTTTCAAATGATAGAAGCAATTAGTAGCTGAAAACTAAATTCTGGGTTGATTACTTTCACTATGAAGAAGTTCTGCAAAAAAAAGTTCACTCTTCATGTTGGTCGATGGCTAATGCTAGCTTTCTACCATAACAATTTTTTTTTTTAGGGAATGAGCTGTGGGATATAAAGAGTGCATAGCAGGTCTGCTATCGCATGCAAATACTTAAAGATGTGGCTAATTATTTTTCTAGAGAAGGGTGTACTTACTTGGATTGGGTGGTAGAAAACCTCCAACCTTTTGTGTTGTGTATATCCTCTAACTTATATGCAGCTCATTAATGTGACTCTGGCTAGAAATTGTTTTGTTCTTTAGTATCTTTTTTGGTGAGTTTTGGCACACCTTTTTTAACTCTTAAATCAGTTTCCTTTAGAGCTTTCTGAAAAACTTTTCATAAGATGGTGGATGAAAAACTGGGAATCAATTGAAAAAGCACCTAAAATAAGCTTTTTCACTTTGATCATGTTCTTTAATTGAAAAAGTGTTTGGAAATGATTAGACTATAGTTGTTGATCTTTAGTCATTAGCTGTTGTTGCAGTGAAAAATGCAAAGTTAAGTGCTTCAAAGGTTTTTTTTCCCCCCCTCTATAAAATATAGGAAAGGTAGGTGCAATGTAATCATGTTAACTAGGTCTGTTTTGTAGTAACTCTAGAATTAAAGTTGTTCTTTGAAGGAAAAGTATTTCTTTCTCATTTTGAAGTAGCTTACTGGTGTAGTGTCTTCAGAGTTTGAGGAGAGCTGGTGCCATATGTACCTTATTTGCATCTCAAGTAGCTTTATTGCAAGCCCTGTTATAAGAAGAAGGTTCTTTGCTTTCTGTCCAGATTCGATGGTGACTCGGTGCACAAGTCTAATTGCACCTAGTGTCTCAGTAGACTGCATCAGCAGCTGTAAGGCGTATCCTTGGGTTTTTCTTAGCTGTTGGTCAGTATAAAAGTAAGCACACATTTCATTGATTTGTTGGAGCCCCTCCACTTCAGCTCAGTATTTGGGGGGAGCGGGGAGGGGTGATAAACAGTATTGTAGCTACCCAGGATTTCCACATTAGCAAACGTATTTGACTGGAGCTTAGAAGAAGAAAGGCATGCTGTTACATAAACTTCATTTCCTTTAGTCAAGGCTACAATCACTCTAAGACAGTTCAGCTGTTTCCCGTGCATTTTGTATGCTACTTTTGCGTGCTAACACATATGTTCATACACTGAAGGTACACACTACTTTTAAAACTTGACATTTTAAAGCTAGTAGTTAGTGTCAGTGCAGTTTAACAAAATACTTAAAATTCAAAATTATGTGAAGTCTTGAAATCTAAAGACTCCATTGAGGACTGAAAATCTACATACCTCAAGAACTGGTGCAAAGTAAATTTAATACAACCAATACTTGAAAACCTACTGACTGGGGTAGGCGTGTTTCTTAGTATATGTACATGCAAATAGAGTTGTCAGCATATCCCCCTCCTAGGGGTGGGATGGGCTTTGAACACAAGGCTTGAATAACTCATTTGAAAAACATGGAAAAACAAATCCATAAATTAAAAACATAGAGCATGACATCTGTAGTCATACTTGCAAGTAAAACGAGTAGAGAATAATTACCATGGAACACTAGTTGTATGTATTGAGTGAATAAAGAGATGGACTTTTGGGCACAGTGATGCTGTGGTATGATTTTAGTTCTCTTAAAATCTGCTTCTTGGACATTGTGTTGTTTTAATGTAAATAGGTGCTACAGCTATCCAGTCCTGAAGCTTTCAGCATATATCTAAAACCATTGTCAATGTTAAGCCCTTAGGGCTAAAGGTATTGACTGAGAAGTTGAAGAAATGTAAGGTTACTTCATCCAGTTCTGGTAGTATGTTGTCTTGGACATAAAGTATTATTCCAGAAGGCAAAGCGATCCCTTCTTATATTAAAGGAGATTAACTCATCTGAGGTTATTATGATTAAAACGTTCAACTGTGTGTTTGAGAAGAGAAGGAAGGGAAGAAGAGAATTTGACTGACTGCTTAACTGTCAAAGGAGAGGCTACAAAGTTAGCTGAGGTATGCAAGTGTACTTAACAAGGCTTTGGCTCAGCATGTGTGCATTGAATTGTTATGTGGTGAGAAGATGCCCTGGTCCCTCAAAAAAGCTGTCTAAAAGTTAAGTTTAATGAAGTAGCTAAGAAAATGGCTGATTCCCTATGTTACTTTTTGTTACCTTGCATCCAGGATGGTGTGCTTTATGCTGTCACTGTTGCCTGTATTAATCTGCAAGATATTCCTTTTAAAAAATAAAAATCAGGTTCTGTTGATGAGGCTCAAAAGTTCTAGCAAAGTCCTTTGTCAGATGACCCACTAACTAGTAGAGGCATACCAGAACAAATTACTAGAAGCTGAACTAGCAAATGGGAATTGGTGCAAATAAACATGATCTGCTTCAACATACAACTAAAGGAAAAGTTGAATTCTTCATCTCTGATTGGAAGCCTTTCTGAAAGTAGTATTAGACAACCCAGGTTATTGTCAATAAGGGGTGACCAGGTAGGTATATAATGACTCGTGATATTTAGGCATAAGGCGTATCTAATTATTCTGATTTTCATGTATTCGTGGTTCATTCAGTTGTTCCATCTATACAGTTTAGTCAGTGTAGTAGACAAGGAAAGGTGTGGGCTCAGACTTCTTTCTGCACCATTCTTCCTCAGTGTCAAGAGACTGAGAAGAGGAAACAGGACCATCATTCCTTAGGATCCCATGGGTCCTCTAAGGAACCTGGGGCAGTGGATCTGTAAAGGCCTATCAGCAAGCTTCGGTGCCCATTCCAAGGATACTCCAATGCTGAAGAGGAGGGGGGAAAAAAAACTGTTCCTGGTGTCAAACTACCTTTACTGGCTTGAATGCTAGTTCAGCAGTGAAACTGCCCTAGTGCTGAGACCATCACAATGTCCTCTTAAGCTCTGGTGCAAAATCAGTCTGTTCTCAGCCTGCTTCTGGTGGAACTTGAAGGGGAGGAATCTATATCCTCAGCTCCAGCTTGGGAAGTCTTCGGTCATTCCTTTTTCTGTGTTGGTACACAACATTCTTTTGGAACTGGAGATTGGATCACAAGGATTTCTAGGATTGTTCTCGCTACTCTGCAGGTTATCGGGTATCTTGAACACCCACAATCCTTACTAATCTTTTGTGGAAGCTGCACTATCAAATTCTTCAAACAAACCCTAGTGTCTGTGTGCACAGCTGCCATTGGTTAAATCAGGCTGATAAAGACAAAGTCCGCAGAAGAGGAGATGAATCTGGTTGAATCAGCTTTTTCAGAAGGTACTCTGAGGAAAATTTAAATCTTAGAACACTAAGTGGTGTGAAAGATCTTAAACACCAGCTGTACTCCAGCCATGCTACCGGCAGCCTTCACATTCTGAACTTTCACCTTAGGTTTTTACAGGCCCGCTCCCAACGTTTAAAAGCTTCCAAGAAAGTAGAGCCACCAGGACTGCTCAGACCCGAACACCTACACCGTGGCCTCCTCCAGTCCTTTCCAGATATAACGGGTGTCCACCTACATAGCTCCGTTCAGAGCCTGTGGCTTTTTTTTCTTTTTGTTCAGAAGGATTTCAGCAACCTTTCTGTCTTTTGATGTTGACTGGCTTATCTGCAGTCTCCTCTTTCTGGGGATGCTTGCATATGTTCTCAGGGTCCTAGGCATAGCCAGCCACCACGCTCCTAAGGGTGACTTGGCAATCACATTTTCATGATTATCTCAAGATCAAAGATAACCCGGTGTGAAGAAAAGACTCAGAATATCTTGGAATCGCATCAGTTGAACTGTGTGGCCACGTCCAGTAAGAAGTATTTTGGCTTCGTATTGGGAATTTCTTGAAGTCGGTAGCCTTTCTGGGAGGTGCGTCAAGACAGCAAGTCCTGTTTGAAAATCTTGATTACTAATTAAGTAATCCCCTGCCTTATGGTTGCTTCTGCAGCAGTGAGACAGGGTAGGTGTTTTAAATCACTCCTGAATGATAAAATATAAAACTGATTGTTAATGGCTGATGTCAGTCATCTGTCCTGTGTCTTGTGAGTTGGAACAGACAAGCTGTGCTGGCTTGTTTTAACCTCTGTACTTCAAGATTATTTTATTTTGGAGATGCGCTTTCCACTAAAGGAAATAACAAAATACAGGAACCAAGATTCATTAGCTTTAATTTTAGTGGATAGATTCTACTAAACCAAAGCGGTTCTAAACGTAAGAGAGGCGTTTGGGACAGTTGTTTTCAATTGTGCCTTATCTGAACAGAGGCTTTAGCTGTGAGCTGAAATTTCTTGCTGGTTTTGGCAATGTTGAATGTTTACCTGTAAATACATTGAAACAAGTATAATACTGCTTGTAGGATAGGTAAGGTGTTTATCGCATTAATTTTTTTATTGAGGCCAAAATGTGTGTTTCAAGATGTGATTCTTTTCTTCCAGGTATGTGTTTTGATTTACTCAACTTTCAAGCTGATGTTAAATAGAAGTTTTCTGGCATCTGCTTTTCTTCCTTTTTCAGAAGTGACATTTCAGTGAGAGTAGAGATGCTTCTTGGTCTGGTCCCTTAGTTCAAACATGTTGTAACTGTATGGAATGTAGATATCACTGAAGATCCTTTAAACATTATTTTGATGAAAAATGAAGAGCAAGACATCAGTTTCAGTCTTACTAAACCATTCAGTGTTTTCATTTGTTTTAATAGTCTCATTTCACTTTCTTTTTTGGTAATACTGCCTTGCACTTTTTGGATGGGAGGGAGGGGAAAAGGTTGAACTCCATGGTTATCTGGCATACAACGACGTTAATAGTCTGCAAACTAAATATTATAATATAACACTGTCACATAGCTCACCTTTTGATTATTATGGATTAGCAGAATTTGTGTGTAGGAATGGTTCCTGTTACCTTGCTGCTTCTATATTCTTTTCAGATTATGCCACTGCCCAGCTGTGTAGTGTGAAGGCAAACCTGATTTATACCCTTTGGCAATCATTAAAGTCAAGATAAATCACATTTTTAATACATGTTTTTTAAAATAAATTTTAAAGGCCAATGCAGTATTTCTCAAATGTAATGGAAAGATCACTATTAAAATAAAGATCTGTGACAGTATACCCTTTGACATAAAATTCAACAATACGCTTTCTGCAGGTAGCACTGATTGCAAGTGATAGTGTCAAAGTAAGAATTCAATGAAGGCTGCATTCAATCTTCAGTTTAAACCGTTGTGCCCAGCTATCCCATTAGGTACATGTTGCAGTAAGTTCTTTTACTTAAGTGAGGATCACCGGGGTTTCACTGGCAGGGGCCAGTGCTAGATGGTTGTAACAGTCTAAGTCACTGGCTTGTCATTTCTGGTACGTTGTGGCCTTTTTGTTTGTTTTCTGACTAAAATGCAGTCGTTACTTCATATTGGAAGCTTCAACAGAGGCTTAACAGAAATGTGGAACAAAATGTTACGAGTACTGTGCTCTTGATTAGGGGCAGCAGAAAACTTGTTCAATTTTTTTAACCATCTATCTTGGGAGCTTGCTGTGTTCTAAGGTTTTGGGGGAGAGATGTGGTTAAGTGTTTTGTGGGCAGAGGTGGGTTCTCCAGCTGTCCTGTCACGTTCTTCTCAAACAGCAGAACTTGCACCATAGTGTAAATTGGCTTTTATTGACTGCCTTTCTGCAATCTGCAGTTCGGGCAGGGTTATACTGGGGGGGTCATATGAAGATGAGGGTGGGGAAGCAAGTATTCCTAGAAGAGTGCTGTCATGCGTGAGGCTTTTGTGGGGTAGATGAGCATAGGGCAACTCTGTTCTGTGGGTTGTCTCAGGGGAGAGTCAGTGAACTGAAAGACGTGTCCAGCTCCACTTGCTGACTACAATGGGCACTTCTGTGTCTTGGAAAGATTCTGAGGGCTAGCTAGTTAAATTTGAATCAGTTCTGTGAAAATGCTAAATGGTGCTTTTGGAAGGTAAAATTGCTTCAATTTTGTAATGAACCTGACAAGTTAGAGTAGATGCTTAATCTCTCTGTTTTTCTTTTTCTTACAGCAAGCAAGGATTTGGCACAGACATCCTATTTCATGGCTACCAACAGGTTGTTATCCTGAACCTCTTTGTTGCACTGTTGTAGCACACTATAGCTTCCTTTACTGCAGGGCCCCCTACATGTGTCTTACCCTTGTTGCAACAGGAGACTGGGCCATCTACAGTGGTGGTACCTTCCTGTTTGCAGTGCGGTGTATTGTACAAGGGCCTTATGGCACAAAGGGGTTAAATGCACAATGAGAAGTGTAGTGGTGCTTTCTGATGACATTTTCTCGATTGTGAGTGCATAAGTCTAAAATTGGTAGCCTGAATAGCAGCTAAAGATTACAAAGAGCTAAACTTAACCTAGAAATTCGAGCATCTTGGTAAGTACAAAACTATTTCTAGTTTACACTTGTAGTTAATGGCAGTTTTAACTTTAAATATATTGATCCAATCTTAACTTATTAAATTGTAGTGGACCTAAGATCTTTTCAGCTAGTTGGTTTTTCTTTTCAAATAGACTAGTAGTAGTCCAATGTTCTTCCTTTTAGAAACAGCTCTTTAATCTTAATATAGAATTTTAAAACTTAAGTACTTGCATAAATTTAAAGGATTCCAGGTGGGGATTGTGCATGGATAGCCTGTTGTAGAAAGATAGAATTTGAGAGCAGACTTTAGTCTTGATTTCTTGATGACTCCAGTTTATGTCTTGCAAGACAACTTTGAGCTTTATTTATTAGGATTACATTGTGTGTAGCTGCTTTTTAAGTAATAACTACTGGTTGGTTAGAATTCTTCCAGACAGACGTTTCTTGGTGGTTCCTTAGTGGGCAGGGTTCTGTATGTGATGCAGCTGCTCAGACAAGCTGTGATAAAGCAGCGATACTGAACCAATGCCTTTGTGCTGCTGCCAGCGGGAAGCTAAAGTTGAGTTCACAAAAAGCACGAATTCAGGCCTAGTGAAAGCTAAGCCAACGAGTAATTCACTTGGCCTCTGTAGAACTTCTGTGTACCTTCATCTCTAATAGTCTGACTTGGAGACTGCATAATGTATGCTGTATGTTTTTTTTACTGTAGATAGAATTTTAGTTGACTGTAGTATACTAATTTCTGTCTTAGTACTGAGGTACAGTAGAATAATTGGTAAATTTCTTTATTGGTAACCACACTTTTATGGGAAAAGCAAATTAAACTTTCTGCCAGATAAATGCCCTGCCCTTTGTTTTATTAAGGCAGTAAGATATCTTAAGAAATTAATCAGAAAAATGTTCCGTGAACTAATGTTTAACTGCTGTTGCTTGACAAATTATCTTATGCTGTATGTTAATGGTTGATTCGTTTGTTTTTTTTTGTTTTACATGTTTGATTTCCTTTGGTTCCTCATTATGAAACTTGTGCAACAGTCTTCACCTTACTACATTCTGTCTTCAGTACAAGCCCACAGTGATAGCATGTGTGTGCATTCACTTGGCCTGCAAGTGGTCCAACTGGGAGATTCCAGTATCAACTGATGGAAAACACTGGTGGGAATATGTAGATCCTTCAGTTACTCTGGAATTGTTAGACGGTAAGTGATGCTGCCTTTTCACATCTCGACTTTCAAGTGCTTAGAATGTGGCTGTAAGAACAGGAGCATAGTATAGTAAGAGCATAGCTTTAAGCCTAAAATAAGGCTCACTGACTTCATGCATAGGATCCTCAGATGAGAGGAAGGTATAGGAGAGGGAAGAACTCAGGAGGATAGTTCTGAGACCCTTCTTATTTCAGCTTGTGAGCCAGGGTGTCCACATACCTTTTGTAGGTGCCGGTTAGAGTTTGGCTTTTAAGTGCTTTCCGGAAAAGGGAAAACAGCTAGAGGAACGTCTGTGCAAATCCATGGAATCCTGATAATTTTATATACATCAGTGTTCAAATTCATGGATTCACTGTCACTGAGACAACTGTTCTTAAGGCTGTACATAAAATTGCCATATCGAGAAAGGTAATTCTATGTTAACAATTTGGTATAGCCTGGGATACCTCAAACTCCTGCAACAATAGTTGTCTCTTGTTAAATGGTTTCTTTCAGGAAGTAAACATACTTAGAAGACCATATACCATAAGTTCCACCATATTTTGTTCTGATCCTGTTCTGTGTGTTGTTATCCTGTACTACCCATGTGCTATCTTATTACTTTGTGGATTATAAGGTTCAAAAGGCAAAAGCAGCACTTACCACAGTGGGGTCTGAATTTAAGGCCTGTATACACTACTGTTATGTAGGTGGTGGTCTGGGGGTTTTCAAATCTGTTGGACTTTGCTTGTAGTTCTAGAGTGAAGAATTTATTTCAGAGTGGTGGTGGAAGCCTCCAGGCACAGTACAGCCCAGCAGAGCTCCCCATGGCCTGCTTTTCGTGTCATCTGAGCTTTTATTTCTTAATGGCAAGATTATTTTTTGAAAGTGCAAACCTGAGTAGATGCCACATGAAGCACAGAACCAGAGTGAGCTTGAAACTGCAAGTTCAAACGTCTCTGTCTTAGGATTCTTTTAAGCTGTACCTGTAGCTTCAAATACTACCCTGCCTTCTCATGTCTCTTGACCGTGCGTGTTTGATAAGCATGCATTATTGTAACTTCTGAAATCCTGTGAGATGTCTGCTGTGAGCCCGCAGTGAACGCCGCTTAATTCTTTAAGCATTTATGGAGCGGGCGTGTGTAACAAAGACTTGGGGGCAGACTACAGTGATGAAGTACTTCTGCACTTGGGAGCAGCTTAGTTTGTAACTTGCTTGTGGAGTTGTGGAGAAGCCAGTTCTCCCAGACCTGCAGTAGGTCTACTCTTGCATTTGAATTCTGACTGTGCCTAATTTATTTTTAGCTTATAAG
>VXAA01006433.1:814270-825293 GCA_013399115.1 Anseranas semipalmata
CTATTACTCTGTTCATCACTGATTACAGGTTTTTTGTTGTAAATCTGAGTACATGCATTATGTAATTTGTAAAATTAAGCTTTAGTGGAGACCTTGCTACAACACTATTAAAAATCTTCCCTTTTTGTGAGATACGAGGTTTGTAGAATAGTGAGATTCTTTTGTATGTTGAACCTTAATTCTGTTCCTAATGGTGGAAGTGCTGAAGTAATGTATCTCACTGTGATCTGGTACTTCGGTATTTGCATAAAACGGCAGTTCTGTATATTCTTTTGGCAAACTGTAAATATAAATGTTTCATATTAGCATAGTTGAATTTTTGAGGTACAGCCATTTGTGTGAGATTAGAAGAAAAACTTTATTTCTAAGAACTTGTAAAAAAAAAAAATATTTTCAATAAAATTCCCTACCTCACCTCTATTGTGCAGAAATTATCCCATTTCCTATGTTTAATTTTCCAACTTTAGTTGTAGACACAGTTTAGTGTCTACACTTTCTAGTTATTGGCAAAAACACTGTTTTCTATCAAGTCAATCAAATAGTAAATTGCTTTAAATTTTGAAGTATAATTTATCTTTGCTTCCTTCACATTATGGTGCTCAGGCTTAGGAACACATGGTAAATGGTATTTGCATGCCAGAAAGGTAAATCCTAGAAATGTTATGGTAGCTTGAGAGATGCGTGTATCTGTTCCCTCATCCACCCAGCTGGGGAGAGCCTGTACCCTGTAACTTCATTGTACACTGGCTGGCTGTGCTTGATACTATCTATTTTTCTTTATTTTTCTTTTAGTGATGGGGAGGGAGGTGTGTGTGATGAGCATTGTCTTTGTAAGACCATAGGGGGAAAGGTTCCCAGTCTGGTCTACATAAGTAGGATTTAGCAAACAATTTGCTTTCTTTCATTGCAGTGTAAATACATGTTCCAATAATGAGTTCTAAAAATAAATGTCTTAAAAGACTTAAAATTCTGCCAAAATGAACTAGGTAATTAATTCATCCTTTCTCTGAAATGCTCAATTCCTTATGCCTTTATTTAATAATAATAATAATAATAATGATGCCAGGAGTTTTCTCTCTCACTGCTGTGGAGAATGACTGTTTCTCTGACTTCAGAGGTGGATGTAGCAAACCTATATCAACTCTCTTTAATATCAAAAGTTGGAAGTACTTGGTTTTGATTCCTATACATACATTCCTGCACTCAAAACTGCACCATTTTTCTTACCATAGTTCAGAGGCTTTCTGTTTTTTGGCAATAGCTGTAAACTTCACTTTCTGAAGCTGCCTCATGGTATGGGTCCGTGTGGAAATTAGGGGAGAAAATGTATTCTGCTGTGAGTGCTGGAATCCCTTCCTCAGGAGAACTTTTGGCCTTTTTTGATTATGGGAACACACTGGAATTTAGATAGGGCTGTAGAAAATAGCACCAGTTCCTGCAGAACTTTGTGAGAAAGCTGTGCAAGTTGGTGCTAATTTTGAACCCAAATCTCAAAAGATTGTGGGTTTTCTGGGCTTGATGTCTGCTTCCTTGAGAAGAAAGGTCAATGCATGTATTTTGAGATGCAAATTTTTATGTCATTGATGGCTGTAGTTTCAAGACCAGTGCAGAACAGTTGGGTTGGCACACCTAAGAACCCTAACTTTCCTGAACAATAGCTCAGAGCTGTTATTGCATAAAAGAAATATTAGGTATCCCCTACAATGATAAAGGGACACATACTTTCACATGCTTGAATTTAAAGACTAAATATTGAGGAAACTTGTCATTATAGCAAAGTGGTCGTATCTGCTGCTTGGCAGCCTGCATAATTTACAATGGGTTCTTCACTGCTGTTTTGCTTCTGGCCTATGGTTTTTAGAAATGAAGGCTGTGCTATTTTTAAAAAGTAAGGCTTGCCCTGCTCAAATACTGTAAATAATAGAGCAAGCGTGTCTCTTCACCAAGTCACTTTTCATCAAAAATAAGGATTTAAGGTTTTTCAACTTTTTGCCTTATTCGCCTAGATACCTCATTACAGGTATCTGAATTATCTGGATTTTGATGTGAAACATCTACAATCTCCTTAATTAAGAAATACGCAAAGTTAGACTTGTCTATAGAATGCCCAAGATGCCCTAAATCAACATATTTCTTGGTTAAGCTGTGCTGAGCACAGGTCCGGTATGTGAGTACATATCCCCTGTTCTCAAGCATGCTTAAGCTGAAAAAAACTTTAGTTGCAAGTGCTGGCATTAAACCACGCCTTCATTCTCTAAATCTGGTTGAACAAAAGCAAAAATGCGCTTTCACATTTTGGTTAAAACTCAGGTTCAGGTTTTCAGACTTTAAACCTTTTTTAAAAAAAGTTGGAAACTAATTCTAGTGTAATTAGCTGGACTAAACGTTACACTTAAATTCCAAATAACTACTAACCTTAATATTAGAGAACTCAGACTTTAATGGAGCTTAGTTTTGCTTATAAGATGTGCACGGGGTTGTGAGGGGTCATAGCTCTGAACATTTTTAATTAACTGCAAATCCTAAAGCATTCCCATTCTTTCCCTGCTTATGACAGTCATCTCAGTATCATTTCATGCTAAATAAAAACTCATATTTACTTTGCAGCTTTTTTGGACACACTACCTTAATCTAAGAAGAATTAATATACATCATGGTATTATGTACATCCCACTTCAGTTTATGTGCCAGGGCTCCTACCTTTAGTCTGCAAGGTACTTTAACGTGAAGATACTCAAGTTGCCATGGATTTTTGGCATGAGGACCAACTGGTATTCCTCAAGATGGGACTGATAACTGTTGAAACTTTGAAGATTACTGTGATGCTAGGACTTCTCTTATACTGGCATAATGTTCTGTCATTGTTATGTGACATCATACCTACAGAAACTATTAATAAAGAATTTTGCTAGAAGTACTTACTGATTTCTCTTCGCTTTTGTAAAGTTTAGACCAAACAGCTCTCTGAAGTCAGGCTACTGGAATAAAATAAAATTTGAAAGCTATTTAAGTTGCTAAAATGCTAAGCACTGTGGGGAAGGTTGGTCTTACATAAAACAAAACTTTTGGTTGCTTTCCTTCTTTCCATTTTGTAAAACACCCATTTTTGATGTTGCTGCTGGCACAGAAGTCAGGGTCTTGAACACTTGAGGGCTCAGCCCTTAAAATTCCAGGGCTGAGTTTTACTGCACGTCTTCCTAGAAACTAGGTGCTCACAAGAGCATAAGGTTCATCACATTTTGATGTTTCGTGCAGTGTCTCATTCCCCTGAAATCTTAAATGTTCTATGACATCCCTCAGAAAGAGGGCAGTCTAAATACTAATACCTGAATCTTTTTTTATTGATATATCATGATGTTTTTCAAATGTTATTTCATTACATGCAGTTGGTAGTAGCTAGTTACACTACCTATAAAATTTATTTTCCCAGTGCATGTAGACTGTTACATGTCATCTAATTACATGGTGCTCACTCAAGTGTTGCTCAGAACAATTCAAGTTTCAGAATAAAATTTACCGTCCTGTTTCAGGGTAAGGATATTGAAAAATAGCAGTAGACTAGCTAGTGATTCAAATGGCATCTTACAGCCTTTGCAAACAAGAGAAAGGTAATGCACCTATGCTTTTGCTGCTGTATCAGCAAACACGAGGTTGAGAACAGAAGGTCGCTCGGAACACAGAAAAGGTGCTGTCCCCTGAAGAAAGGCAGCAGCTCAGGGGGAATCTTAGCAATGTATATAAATACCTGATGAGGAGCAGTAAAGAAGACAGAGCCAGACTCAGTGTTATCCACTGGCAGGACAAGAGGCAATGGGCACAACTTGAAATACAGCACAGTCTGTTCAAACAAAAACGTTTTTAGTGTGAGGGTGTTTGAACACTGGAACGTGTTGCCTAGAGAGGCTGTGGAGTCTCCGTCCTTGGCAATACTTGAAAGCCAAATGGACAAGGGCCTGAGCATCCTGCGTCAGTCAACCCAGCTCTGAGCAGTGGGGTTGGACTAGACCACCTCCAGCTGTCCCTTCCAACCTCAAGCATTCTGTGACCTGAAACTGTCTATAAAATGTACTACATTGCTAAGAAAAGACAGTCTCAAATCTCAGATTCATAATTCTAGAGAGACTAAGAAATTATCTTGACGTAAGCTTAATAAAGATATGTCTGTGTACAACTGGGTATCTCTTGTCATTGTCACTATGGTATTTTGTAGTTGATAAACCTCAGTAGCAAAGGATAAAAAGGATTGATATGTGTGTGCAAAGACTAGGTTGTGTTTTTTTTTTTGTTTTTGTTTTCCGCCACCAGCTGAAACTTCAAGGCCCATGTAGCTAAACAAAAGCTTCACTACTACATTTTATGCCAATATAATTGCATGGTTTGGGGTTTTCATGGAATCTTCACAGGCACATTTAAAGACTCATCTATGAGTTTGAGTAGAGCTTTCACAAACCTTTCTGCATCTTCAATGCTTTCTGCTGATACCATATGTTCCAAAGGTTTTTACAGAAAAATTGGCACTCCCAAATTACCTTGCTTGTCATGTACCGGTAATAATGTTTTTTTCTTTTAAAGTCTCTTCAAATACAACAAAACCTATGGCCCTGTATTCACAGTGAAGGAATGCCCATTCCAATGAGCATAGATATTGCAAAAATAAATGTATAATCACTGTCTAAAAATAGCCTTCTTGTCTACAAAATTGATCTCTAGTTAAAGTTCTGCTGTCACTTTTAAGTCCAGTTCCTTCTGATCTTTTTCACAAGTAGAAATGGTTTTTTATGGAAAATATATACTCCT
Source organism: Anseranas semipalmata (assembly GCA_013399115.1). Taxonomy (NCBI): domain Eukaryota; kingdom Metazoa; phylum Chordata; class Aves; order Anseriformes; family Anseranatidae; genus Anseranas; species Anseranas semipalmata. The sequence continues at coordinate 819,068 of VXAA01006433.1, forward strand.
TTGGCAAGAGTTTTGAAAAATTCACTGTCTTCCTTTCACAAAGGGATGGTTCAGCAACTGCAGAGCAGAAGGACGTTCATGTTGATCTCTGCATTGAGGGTTTGAAAAATCAGTACATAAAATGAATATTCATGCCTGTAATGTATTTATTTGTAAAATTAAATACAAACTTAGCCTTATTTATTTATTTATTTCTCCAGTCATTACTCCTCCTCAGTTTTTTGTTTTGTTTTGTTTGTTTGTTTGTTTTTTCTTTTTATAAAACTGGTAGAAAGGAGGGTAGAATTTATGGGGAACAGATTGTTAGCATTTATGACTTATAAAAGTGAAATAATTTGTTACAGAAATCATTCTTTGTTCCCCTAAATTCCTTCCAAAGTTTGGAAGAATTCTTATTCAACTGTTTCAGGTACACCAAAAGTGTATTTAAGGAATGTGACAATTATTTGTTTGATCTTGTGTCAATCAGTCTGTTCTGTCATCTCCAATCAACACGATTCATGTTAAGGAGGCCATTTGGAATTATAGTATTGTTAGAACCGAGGAGTTTGGGTTTTTTCAACCCTCAATTTGGAGAAAAGTAAAACAGGGGGAAGAATAAAGGATACTGATTTCTTAAATAATAAGGGAGGCATTTATATTTAGGACATGGTGAGATAATATATTAGAACTTTGTTACTACAGATGCATCTTTTTTTTTAAAAAAAAAAAGGTAAATAATGTATTAAAAATCTTTCTATCTGTGTATTTCCTTCTACCTAACAATTCCTGCTACCTTTTGAATACTATTATCTCTGAATTGAAGTATATATGATGTTGCTATTTAACAAAAACAGTTTTTCTGGTTATTGTTATATGGTCCATGGGGACCATAACAATACCATAATCATTCTAATCCAATGGTTAGAATTCAGGTTTCCTGCCTCCAAGGCCACTGCCATACCCACTAAATAATATGCTTCTCTCTAGTGCCCAAATCTGGTCTTTAGAGATATGTAAAAGGTTGCTATTAATTTCATAAAGCTATTAGTTTCATAAAGACCACCCGTGGAGGTCAGGGACTTATCTAACGAAATGGGTAGTCCATTTAAAAGTCTGAGACAAAGCTGGTATTTAAAACAGAATAAACACCACAGGAATAATTCTTATAATAGGTGAATGCTAGTTTGTTTTAAATAAAGAGAACTTTATGTTTCCAGTAAGTATGTATTTCCTGGGCTGGCAGTGATAACGTATTTTTCTACTGCAGAAGATGAGAATTATGTGAAATCTCTTTCACTTGCAATTGAATTTTCATTTGCAATTTTCATTGAAATGCAGCAAGGCATTTCAAAGAAAATTATCCAACATTTGTCTAAAACTCAATGGTAACATGTTTCTGCATGAAAATTACAGCAAAAGTAAATGCTGAGTATAAGGCCTATAAAAAGGAATTTGTGACTTTTTAAAATACCATTATGGAGAGTAAATCTCTTTTATGTATACTACTATTTAATGGCTTTCCTGAAATGTTGTAAAACCTATGAATTTACAACACAGTTCTTCTACACAGCCTTATGTACCATTTAAGAGCTGACCTAAGCTTCCATCAACAATCTCCACTATACAAACTATCTGCATTTTTCCTTTTCTTTTTCAGTTAAAAATCTACATACCTGGTTAAGCACGCATGCACAAAATCCACTGCAGTTCCGGAGAATTGGTCAGGTAAGGAAGGCATCAGTCCTCTGTGGGCCCCAATATAGAACATGGCTGCTATCCTGTCCATGGAAGCCAGTGGTGGTTTTCCTGTTGCCATCTCAAATACGGTGCAGCCGATGCTCCAGATGTCTGATTTTCTTCCATATCCAGACTCATTTATAACTTCTGGTGCCATCCAGTATGGAGTCCCATGCACAGACTTGAGCATCTCGCTGTGTGTGCCACTGAGGCTTACCCAAGCTAAACGCCGGGCACAGCCAAAGTCAATTAGCTTTACTATACCATTTGGCATGAGCATGACGTTATTGCCCTTGATATCTCTATGTACCACACAATTGTCATGTAAGTATGCAACCCCTTCTAGAATTTGTTTGGTATATTTACTAAGGACAATTTCTGGCAATGGACCAAAACGATTAATAATACTAGAAATTGAGCCACCAGGAACAAACTCCATGAAAATGCTTAAAATGTTGTCTTCCAGACAAGTTCCTAAATAAGTTACAATATTGACATGCTTCAATGTCTTCAAAAGATCAACTTCCTCATGCAACTTCTGATACTCCTTTTCTGTAGTGAGTTGATTTGATGTATCCAAAACAACCTGTTTTACAGCTATTAATTGTCCCTGGCTTGTCAGACCGCAGTAGACCTACAATGAAACTAGCATTCATTAAAATGAAACATGAAATAAAAATGCATGTTCATTGATTTTACACGGTATCTTTGTGTTTGTCATGTTTCACGTCTCATTGTATAATCCAAAATATTTATGTTATTTGCTGAATAAGACAACAGACAGTTATAACGTGAGATGTAGCTCAGAGATAACCAGTGAATCTCTTAATATATTGAGACTTTAACTTACTGTGCCATAGGCTCCCTTTCCAAGGACTTCACCTCTTGTCCACCTGATAGTATCCTTGTTAGTTAAACTGCTTCCTGGTACTTCAGTAGATTCCTCAAAGTTTAGCAGGTCGCTTTCTTCATTTGATCCCAAAAAGGCTCTACTGGAACTCTGCTTGAAAGGTGATGGTCAGTGTGGGGAGAAAGCAAAGAGGAAAAGAAAGGCTTCATATTATCATTACATTTTTTTTTATAAGGAGTAACTTTTACCTGGCATGACTCTATTCTATAGATTTGTATCTTTATATATCTGTATAGATACATATATATATACTCCTTGCTTGGCACATTGATACAATGGCTCCTGAAAGAGAAACTTGCCTCCCTCTTGATATATTCAAGTATATATCATAATAGTGCATAACCTGAAGATTGTAGCATGCCATCTTTTTGCCATTAAAAGCCAGCCAGGCAGAAGGAACACTTAGAAGAGCAGGATATACACCTGCTTACTACTTTTTTTTTTTTTTTTTGTCACATAACTACAGTTTGCTAAGCTGAAGAGTGAACATGACTATTGACTTGCCCTAGGTAACATATGTAATCCAAGCCTGATGAAAACAATTTGGAGATGACTTCACAGGAAGAAGAGACTGCTTCAGAAAGGATGGTAATAATTTCTCCATCTAGCCATGGATCCCTAGGAGAAGTAATAATGGAGGTATAATTGGCATTATCATTTCAGTTAAAGTAGTTTCTCCCTTTTTTTTTTCCCCCCCCACTACAATTTCTCAATTTATCTTGACCCATCATATAAGCCTTCATAGCTATCTCTGTCATGCCTAAGTACCGTCTGGCTTGTGTCAGACAGGCAGCATCTAACATGGGTGTACTCATTTGGGCACTGGAAGACTCAGTAGACAGCTGGCCCAAGGGAAAGAGACTTGATCATTAATGAGCACATATTACCTGTACTTAGTTAAGCACTGTTTTCTTAGTTAACATGATGACTCATCTTTCATCCACAGTTGCGCTGAAGCATCACTCAAAGGAGCTAGCAAGTTACAAGAATTTACTTTTACCTTCTCTAGAGCACTATTTACTACTTCTCCATCTCCATTCATCCTATTTCCTTCTTCTTTAGTATAGATATTCTGCATTTTAGAACGCTCATTTTTTGTTCTTGAAGATTCAATGTCTTTTTCTTCAAGCATTAGCAATTCTGCAGCCAGACAACAAAGCAACTCGTCAGTCACATCCTTATTATCTGCCCAGGACAAAATGTTTTGATTTGTCTGGAAACCAGGACTCGTAATATTTGTTGTCTGAATCGCTGAAGGCTGAGTAAATTCATTTGCCAAACTACTGTTCTGAGGTGTGTATGCCCAACTGTGACTTAATTTTTTTGCAAGGGATTGACACTCCAGTCTGTCTGAAAAGTGCAATGCATCATGTTGATTTACAGTCCTGAAGGAGGTTTGGTCTGATTCCAGGCCTTTGCAGCCATCCATATCCACCCTGTTCTGGGGCACACAAATGTTCTGGTCTGCTGTTAATAAACTGCGTTTTAGAGCAACATATTGTGTGTAGTCTTTATCACCGAACTGAAGAAGATTCTGGCTACATGAAGAAGCTATCTGATGGTTGGATAGATTCTGACTGTCTAAAGACTGCTCCAAAGAGACTTCTTTAATAGGAGATAACTTTGAATTTGAAAAATTTTTATTTTGTTTGGTTGATTGTGAAAGCTCTTCTAAAAATATAAGCTGATCATCTATGTCTCCACAGAACAATGACATGCTCCTTGGAGTTTGTATTTGACAATCTGGACCAGAAGTTATTACATTATCTTGCTCTGTGTTGCTATCACTCAATTCTGTCCTTTGGATACTTCTGTCCTTTGGAATTAAACCTTTCTGCTTTTGCTTAATGCCAGATGTGGTCTTCTTTGGCTTAGAATATGTTCTCTTTTGAGTATTTCTTACTCGGCTGCTCTCTCTCCTTTTATTGCAGGTAGATCTGCAGGTGCTAGCAGTGCATCTCCCAGGTGGAGCAGAACAAACATCTCTGTAAAAACTGTTCTCATGTTGATCAAGCTCACGCATATGGGAATAGACAGGAGTTCCAAACATTTCATAAATACCTGGGCCTTTGTCATTTGAATTTATTTTCTTGAACATGTCACTGTATTTCAGATGTACAAAATCTGAAGCAGACTGTGCATATGGTAGAGGAAGTGGAGTAACAGGTTTCTTTAAGATAACTGGATTTTTGCAACTGCAGGAGAAACTTTGCTTTTTCAGTTTCTGAGCACTCTGAGGAAAATGGTATTCGTTTCCTTGAGGTGGTTTTTTTTGACGCTTCAGGAAAGTCTCAGATTGCATACATGGCAGCCGCAAAGATGGAAAAATCTGACTCTTGGCATTCATCTCTTGTGTATTATGTTTTGTGGAAATCTCATCAGAAACAATTAAGCCTTCAGGTATCTTTATCTTGGTACTCATTTTAGATTTTGATGAATGTTTGTTTCTATTCATCTTTATCTCCCTTTTGTCATTTTCTTTGCGAGCAAGAACGTTGAAGCTCTGACTAACAGGACGAGGCAGGCTATGAACGACACTCCTCCTCCTGGCAGGATGTTTAGTGATATGTGGTTCCTGAGCTGGTTCTTGTTCAGAGAACATAACATGGGCAACAGGTACAAGCTCACTTTGATCTTTTGCAGTTATTTCTGACATTGCTTCTTTTTCCATTTCAAATTCAAGAAGACAAACATTAATTTCTGTTTGTTTTCCAGAACGATCTTGCACTCCTATTCTGGGAATGACTGCAGCTACAGAACTATCTTCAAAGACATGGTAGGTCTCTATCACTTCATTTGTACAGGAAGAATCTAAATCATGATTGCCAAGCATGAAGTTCACATTCTCAGCATCTTCGCATGGTCTATAATCCAGTGTCATTTCTGTAATGTCTCCTTCATTTATACCAGTTCTACAGGAATTCTCCACTCTTTTTTCCTTCTTGCCAGCTCTTAAAGTGTTTGTGCTGTTTGACACAGGACATAGAGCTGTAAATATTCCACGGTTTATCACAGCATTACTTGAGCTCAAGTAGGAATAATTATCGCCACAAAAACTGACTTGGGTCATAATATCTACATTCTTACAAGCCACTGAAAACTGATACTTCATCTGGTCACTCTTTTCTATATTGGTAGCAATATCAGCTTTCCTCCATTCCAAATTGTTTTGAATTTCTTCTTTCTCGTCACTAGGGTACTTATAATATTTATCCTTGCTGAAGCAGCACAGGTCTTCTGTTGGAGTGAACTTATCAGAAATAGTAGCCACAATCAGATCTGAAGACTTTTCAGCATGTCTTTTTAATAGATTGTCTAGATGATACTGATAAAATTTGGTAGCTGGTTTTATAGGCTGAGGAATAAAGTTCATAATATTCAAAATATTTCTTATCTTGGTGCTTTCATTGACAAAATTATCCTCTAGAAGAGCAAGGTGACTTGTTTTTACAGGCTGAAATGTCACTGGTGGCAAATGAAACTGTAATTTCCATTGGAAAAAAAACATTAATAATGTGCTACAGAACAGATATAGGTAAAATCTAATCACTAAGAACCAAGTAGGTGAAGGAAAAAAAAAAAAAAAAAAAAAAAAAG
>VXAA01006433.1:825299-835726 GCA_013399115.1 Anseranas semipalmata
AAAACAGAAAAGGATTACTCTTTGATATATTTCCATATTTAACATAGTATGAAATCTAATACCAAAAATACATTATTTTTCTCTCATTCAGAATTATTCCTAAATATTCAATAGTACAAAAAGTGGGATCCTTTGCTATAAGGCATAATCACTATCCATGATTTAAAAATAATAAGCTTTGGCCACACATACAAATAATCTCATCAGTTATTAACTGTGTTATGCTATATAGCATGTTTGGTATAGGAATTCAAAGGCTAGCCAGTGGTTTCATGTGCCACAGTTTCCTTCTTGCTGTGCACTCTCACTGAACTAAAGTACCACTCTTATGCTGATATTTAAAGTCTTTTTATGTAACCCTCCAAAGTGTGCTGACAGCAGTAATTATATTCCCAATGGAACTAGATCTCATGAAAGCAGTTTTTAAAAAGCAAAAGCTATAATATTATAACAGAATGCTATTCTACCCATGGAAAAAAAAAACAATCTTTACAAATTATTTATCATTTTTAAAAGACATTATAAGAAATTCTAAACATGTAGCTCTTCCATGTGTTCAATGTAGTCTTATAAAACTTCATAAACCATGTCAGACAAGCTACAGATTTAGCTCACAGAGTTTTAAGTATGTTGGAAAATAGAACATTCTGCACTACATTTTGTCAGTGAAGTTAAATGGATAGCTACAAAAAGACCATTTTTTAATATGGCAGCTAATGCAGTAGTCTATTTTGTTTAGGATGTATTTTATTATCCCTCCCTTCTTTCTTCTCTTCCCCTCCTGTTACTCGAAAGGTACTGTAAATCTTTGAAAGAGAACAGATTTGAGAATTTGAATACTTTGTTGTGATTATTCAGATGAACAGTGAGAATCATTTCCTGAAAATATTCTTTCTATTCTTTATTCTTTCACAGGGAGGGGAGAAAAAATAAATTAAAATATACTGTATACTTCTATGCAAATGAATGCAATAGAAATAATTACATAGTCATATGGTCTGAGTACTCATTTGCATGTCTATATTCGACATCAGTTTGCAATCTGCAGGAAATTTTTGTTTGCATTCCAAGGGCAAACTGGGGTTTGAATGTGCCAGAAAAAGCAATGAGTGCTGTTTTGAAATTTACAGTTCAGAAAGCTTTGTCTAGTCTGCATGGTTTTAATTTGAAAGCTCAGTTTATCCTAGAGGATATGCTCTAGAAATCACCAGAGCCTAAGACGTGAAATAAAGCTGTATTAAATCACACTGAGGTCAACCAAATTATTTTTCTTAAACATTTCCCTCAATTGGGAATGTTTTTTTTTCCATAGCCCTTTTTATGATCTTCTGTCAGAACTTCTAGACTTTTTTGTAACTTTTTTCCTGTGAATGCTTTTGTATTCTGCAGTAGGTACACTAAAGTACACAGCTGATTCAGTAAGTCTTTTATACAAAGGGCTATTAATTAATATCTATAAAGTTCAAATTATCTTTTTTCCAAATACAGTACATTTGATCATTTGCAACTTTTAAGGCTCACCTGATTGATGATGAATCATGCTGATGAAGCACTGATTCATGTTAAATGAATAGCTTGATTGTGTGTACAGAAGTAGCTATAAAAGCTGTTTTGTCAGGAATCCTATTTACGCTTATCAGAAAATTTCATGTCAAATATGGTTAATTCTAAGATATTTTTTATGTGTTAACACAGTAAATTTCAGCAATCATCTAATATCAAGTCTGTTCTTCAATTTGGCTTCAATTTTAAATTACCCATCAATATAGGAAAATGTTTTGTTTTTAAATTCAGCAAAACTAGAAAACTAATGTGTCTAACACAGAATATACATACCTGAAATTAACTTATATATTTCCATTATAAGAGGTTCTCTATCTTCTTAGACTTCCAGCCCCTTGCCCCCCAAAATCCCTGACATAACACTTCACTGATAATTTTTTTATATAGTTCTGAACATTTGCTGATATATATATATATATATATATATATATATAAAACATATGTAAGAATACTTGATGTTCATCTGAAAAGCTGAAGAATAAGCAGAGGAAACTACCTGCACTTCTTTTGTGTTTCTATTTCTAAAGTTTTGAAAGTACATAATACTTTTAATTGTGTTCAGCTTTATGCATAATACCATCTTACCTCAGGTCTCTTGTTCCTGTTTTCTAGTATTGTTATATTTAACCCTTAAAAATCAAAACAAATGAAATGTTAGTTTGGCATTCTTAAACAGACTACAATTTTCACATATAAATTAATTTCAAACTGTAGGGTTCCGAGGACCAGGAATCTGTCTAATGTGTGGTTGCAAGCCTATGCTATAAAGAAAAAAGTTGGAAGTTGAAATTGAAGTGTGATACTGAATCTTATAATTACATTTTCTATAGAACACCGTGAAATATGGTAATTTTAAAATACTTTTATTCAGCTGTTTGCTAACTTCAACATGTAGCTAAGTAATTCCATTATGAATTAATTAATTCCAGTCTGAGGAAAAAAGTGAAAGAGATGCCATCCTGGCCCCACTGAAGCTACTGAGAATTCCACTATACATTTCATTTTCGTTAGACAGAGTAAGAGGAATGGTAACGTCTCTTTTTTATGTTCTCTGTCATTGTTTCTCTTTATCTCCTTCATTTCCAAAATACACACACATATCATTAAAGAAGAGGGTCAACATGTCTGAAGCCTACTTAATATGAAGAAGTTGAGCAAACATAAAGACAATTTAAATTTTAAACAGAAAGTACTTCTGAGGTTTTGGGACCTAACTTGATAGCGATGTATAACTTTATTTAAAAGCTGTGACTTCTAAAATTGAACTTACTTTGTCGCATATGTGCTTGTATTATCTGAAAGGCACCTAAATCCATATATGATTTTGAAATATTGGATTCTGTGCATGAGGGCTGTAGCAGAAAGCTGAAGTCAAAGCCATGCCATAAATTCTCTTTCTTCAGCAAGAAAGGTAGAGAAGTGTGCTGTCCCATCTGTAATGCTAACTGATTTTTACTTTTAAAACATACCACTTGTTTATCTGGCCACAGTCTGGTTGTTGGTGCTTTTTGGCTAAAAGGCAAAAAACAAAATACAGNCAATATAGGAAATTGTTTTGTTTTTAAATTCAGCAAAACTAGAAAACTGTGTCTAACACAGAATATACATACCTGAAATTAACTTATATATTTCCATTATAAGAGGTTCTCTATCTTCTTAGACTTCCAGCCCCTTGCCCCCCAAAATCCCTGACATAACACTTCACTGACAATTTTTTTATATAGTTCTGAACATTTGCTGATATATATATATATATATATATATATATATAAAACATATGTAAGAATACTTGCTGTTCATCTGAAAAGCTGAAGAATAAGCAGAGGAAACTACCTGCACTTCTTTTGTGTTTCTATTTCTAAAGTTTTGAAAGTACATAATACTTTTAATTGTGTTCAGCTTTATGCATAATACCATCTTACCTCAGGTCTCTTGTTCCTGTTTTCTAGTATTGTTATATTTAACCCTTAAAAATCAAAACAAATGAAATGTTAGTTTGGCATTCTTAAACAGACTACAATTTTCACATATAAATTAATTTCAAACTGTAGGGTTCCGAGGACCAGGAATCTGTCTAATGTGTGGTTGCAAGCCTATGCTATAAAGAAAAAAGTTGGAAGTTGAAATTGAAGTGTGATACTGAATCTTATAATTACATTTTCTATAGAACACCGTGAAATATGGTAATTTTAAAATACTTTTATTCAGATGTTTGCTAACTTCAACATGTAGCTAAGTAATTCCATTATGAATTAATTAATTCCAGTATGAGGAAAAAAGTGAAAGAGATGCCATCCTGGCCCCACTGAAGCTACTGAGAATTCCACTATACATTTTATGGGCTCAGTTTCGTTAGACAGAGTAACAGGAATGGTAACGTCTCTTTTTTATGTTCTCTGTCATTGTTTCTCTTTATCTCCTTCATTTCCAAAATACACACACATATCATTAAAGAAGAGGGTCAACATGTCTGAAGCCTACTTAATATGAAGAAGTTGAGCAAACATAAAGACAATTTAAATTTTAAACAGAAAGTACTTCTGAGGTTTTGGGACCTAACTTGATAGCGATGTATAACTTTATTTAAAAGCTGTGACTTCTAAAATTGAACTTACTTTGTCGCATATGTGCTTGTATTATCTGAAAGGCACCTAAATCCATATATGATTTTGAAATATTGGATTCTGTGCATGAGGGCTGTAGCAGAAAGCTGAAGTCAAAGCCATGCCATAAATTCTCTTTCTTCAGCAAGAAAGGTAGAGAAGTGTGCTGTCCCATCTGTAATGCTAACTGATTTTTACTTTTAAAACATACCACTTGTTTATCTGGCCACAGTCTGGTTGTTGGTGCTTTTTGGCTAAAAGGCAAAAAACAAAATACAGTGTGAAACTAAGTGTGAGAAGCCCACTCAGTTCAAATAATCAAGTGACTGGGGAATAATTTGAACAAGAAGTTTGTAAGATCCAAGAATGCCAAAGTATTTTCTCTTTCTTGATCCATCTACGAAGTTGTGGCTCTCCCCAGCAGCATCTACTGCGATACCAGGGATTAATTACAAATGACAATGAATGATAAACAACATACACAAAGCCACAATACGAATGTGAAAAGACATTGCCCACCTTTCCCTTCTTGACAAAACCTGATTACTTCCTGCATGTATTTTTTAAGAACCGTTAGGAGAGTATGTCAGAAGAATTCTGAAGACCAGGTGTGCTTTTGCTATTTATAAACTATGCTATGGCCTGCCTGAAAGAAGAGAGACTGTGTTGACCAGACTCAGATTTCGGCCATCTGGTTTCTGAAGAATGGAAAATCCAAATATGGAAAAAAATAAATACTGTGACTGAAGAGAGGCAAAATAGAGTCTACATTAATCTTAAAGCTGTATGTGAGACAACTGTCTGTTTTTAATTAAAGTCAAATGCTAATGTAAAACCATATACCACACGTTTTTTCTCATATTGTACCAAATAATTAGTTCACCTAGTGCAATATCCTGCCTCCAGCAATGACCAATAATGACTTCGGGAAGAAATAAACACCATACAACTCATATAGTTGTATCTAACATCTGGCACTAAGTAGATTTTTTCATACTCATGGACTAATTCCTTCTTTGTCTTAATTTTTGGATACCCAACTACAAATTAAATATTAACTCTACTTACCTAATTTTTTCTAGAGCTTTATATGACTGATGCATTTCTTCCATTATCTTATCTGCATTTTGAAGAGCAACAACAATTCCACAACCTGCAATGGTATTATTAGTATATTGTATTAAATATTAGTTTATTGCATAAAAGCAATATAATTCACTGCCAGTAATATAAAGCAAATGCACTTATTTTTGGCCATTAAAATATTATTTTCAGAAAGCATCAGAAAAAAAAATGAGCATGTTTCATTTGACTAAGATACATATACATACTTCCTGTTACAACTTTTAGACATTCGAATGCATAAATCTAAAACAATTTTAGTTATTTTGGTAAGTATACTAACTCAATGTACTATAAAAGCAAAGAACATCGTAAAAAAAATCCAGTTATACCTACTCTTTCAGTAGAATGTAAATATAAGAAAAATATTGACAAAATCTACAAAAGCATGGCATTTAAAAATAGGAAATGCATTAAAACTAAAACAAATCTCAGAGCTTTTCAAAGGCAGAAAATAACTCTGAGTTTGATTTCAAATTATCTTGTGGTTGCTTGGTTTTAACAAGTGACAAGATTTCAAGTTGACATTGTCCTTTTTCTTCTCCAGATCCCATATATTACAGTTCATAAGCATTGGTTAAACTACCTTCCTTGCTTCTCCTCTTATTTTGTTGGTTTTCAGACATACTGTCCTTAGATGTATTAAGGTCCTAAAACCTGAAAAAAACATTTCATTAACTGATTTACAATTCATGTGCACAAATCAGTACTTTATATTTAATTATTTCAGGACCCTGTATATAAGACAAAAGCAACATTTAAAAACTACTTGAAATTATTAAAAATATTATAATTTAACTTAACATCCAGTGCCCCATCCTGCAAGTACACAGAACCAAGCAGTCCAGACATGATCTTTAATGCTAAAAATTCAGGATATGCTACGGTGAATACAACATGAAAGCTGTCGATATTATTTTACTGATATCATCCTTACTCTAAGAACAGAAAGTCAACAATTCACGTTTGGATGATAATTGTATGTTTAACATATTACTGACAACACAGATCTGAATTAGGTGCTTATTTTTGTTTTATCAAAACTCTCAGCAAAAGAGGTTCAATAACAAAAACTTTCTGAGCATAGAATAGCTTGTACACTGCAGTCTCGACAAAGTCTCAATGATAACTTATTCCAAGGAAATGTGAAGCCAACTGGAATCTTTCTATCAACTTCAGAGAAATATGAACCAGTCAATAATTAATTTACTTTGTAAATAATTTGTAAGTAGCTTGAGAAGGAATTGTTCTATAATACAAACAGTGTAGTTTTAAATGTATGTTCAAAAATTAGCTAGGTATTTTCCTCTACAGAGCCACAGTTTTTAAGTTACAGTAAGTAACTAAAAACTCACTGACATCAACAAGCTACAAATTTCACCCTTTATCTCAGACATATTATAAATTCATAAGTACACGCATGGCAATGTATTACCTCTGAATATTTACAAAGGTGATTTTTTTTTTTAAGTGTTCAGAAATTGTACACTTTATAAAAAATAACTAGCCATTACATTATTGGTTTTTGTTGTTGTTGTCACTGGATGTCTGTGACCTGTGCCATCTGGCTGAATTTGATATAATCAAGTCATTATCCAAGACAGAGTCAGGCTACTAATGTATTAGTAGTAAACTTCTGTTCTTTGCTTAAAGCTAATGAATTGTCAAAACCAGTGTTTTATCCATCACCTTTCTGTGAGCGTCTTATTATTTCTGTATGGTTAGAAAAAATGTATTACTTAAGTTGTACTACATTTATAAAAACAAAACACCTTAATGCTTATGTTAAATTATTATTACAGATATTAAATATCTTAGCTCCTGGTTGTTGAGAGACTTAACAGTAGCTTGAGGAAATGAATAACAGAGCTATCCACGTACCATCTGTAGTCTGGCACAGCAAACTGCTATCCTTGTATGAAGATAGCTCTCTACACCTACAAGAGAGGATTGAAAGAGATTTCCATCAGGATTCCCAAATAATGCTTTGATATCTTTAGAGATCAGTTTTCCAACCTTGAATCATTCCATACAGATATTAATTAAGCCATAAATAATTGTTTGCATGTTTAGAGTTACGCTTCTACAGTATTTCTGAATTCAGGCAGAAACAGAAGTAAGAATAATGTTCGTTGTGAGTACTTGTGTTTTGTATTTCCAGTTTAACATAATAGGATTTTTGAGAACTACAAGACAACAATGGCAAAGGCAAACAATAAACATTTGAAAAAACTGCTCTCGGGAAATTAAAACAGCTAATATTTTCTCTCTTTGTATGTCTATTTTCTACACCTGATGTTAACAGTTGTACGCAGAAGTAACAGTAGACAGCTAGGCACTTGTCCAAACTGTCAGCCAAGTCACAGTCTACAAGGCAGGTTACATGGAAGTAGTTTAGCTGCAGTGGAATTTAGTACTCCAGTTCTTGCAGAAAGGAACATGCTTGGGGAAACAGTCACTTGGTGGCCCTGTTGCTGACTGCAGTGGGACCAAGATTTCACAGTCGTTCAGAGCTTAAAGCATACACCTATGAAGCAGAATACGTAGATTCTTTTCTCAGACTGAGCACAGATGTTTGCATCATCCTAAAAAGCTACATAAGCTCTATAAATCTTCGTAACATATAAAGAAAATATGTTAATTACCTAAAAGTGTAAAATTTTTCAACATATGAATTCACTGGGGCATATTTATTGTTGAAATTGTTTTCATAAGCAAAACACAGTATGTGTTTTGAATTACTTACACTGTGCATTTAAAACATTCCATCTACTGTATTTCTATTCCTAAGTGTAGCTGGTCAATAAAGGTTTTCTGAAGAAAACGGTGTATTTTGGTTAAAAACAAAAATTAAAGCTGATAGTTGTTGACAAATACCGAAAAGATGAAAAGAGATTCACCCCCCCCATCACACACACTTTCCATTGGGAATGACACCATTGTGATTTTCAGTTTCAGTGTTGCTTCATGCGACTATTACTTCTCAATGTTGTATCATCCCTAAGGCATTGCTGAATTCCTACGGTGGGAACAAGCTCACCCCAAACATTGATATTTCCGGACAAAGAGGGTTCATTAGGCTTTACCCTTAATTAGAAGGTTGTGAGGAACCTTTCCCCCAACTAATCAGCATACACTGAAGGAGCCAGATACTGCCCTCTTGACTAATATAGGTATGTGTGGCTAATATCGATCCTCTTTGCAGCTAACAATATTCCTGAATATGGTGAGTAACCACACTGTGAGCTGCTTCACAATTACAAAAACAACAACCCTCTTCCCTAAGAAGCTCAAAGATGAAGATTACCATAAGATGATAGTGACGTAAACAACAAGAAAAAAATCACAAACGGCAGAAAAAGCATGAAAAGGTGAAATCAAGGATTTGAAGATCTGCAATTTTTGATAGCTAATTCTTAAAGTAAAATTAATCTCAATACTTTTTGTGGAGTTGGGGCTCTTTCTGTTTCTCAAATGACAAAAACGTAATATAGTTGAAGACAGTGAATTGAAATGAATAAAAGAAAATACTATTATTAATATTAGCTAGTATCTCTATAACAATATTTCCCATTGTTTTTATTATTTGGCAAACAACTTTTAGTTTGAAAAATACAGAAGATATTGTCAGATATCTCATGTGTATAAATATACGTGAATTAATATACTTTTAAAGATGCATGAATAACAGTCTCAAATTTCTACACGGGGTAACTCTGGGTAATCTTCCTCTTGAGAGGAAGATTGTAAAGTCTATAATGGAAAATTATGTAATAATGTGCCTGTAAGGATTTTTTTCCTACTAGCTAATCAAGAGATATATAATATGACAATTTACGTATTTTATGTATTCTTGCTAATATTATTGAACAGGGTTTAACTTTTTATGAAGCATAAATATATTTCTCCTTTCTGGATTACATAACATGCTTTATTATATGGACATAATTGATATAATGTGGCAGCAGATTCTCCTTTTTAACTGTGTAAGAAATACACGTTATGTCCATTTAAAACAATGATCTTTCAAAAAAACGTTTATTTTTTTGCATTTGCATCTTCAATTTGATTTGCTGCAATATATTCCCCCCTCAAACAAAAATATTACTTAACCACCATATGCATGTTACCAAAGTAACTAGTTTTAGAACTTAATTTGCGTGGCAGGCTAAAAGAAAGGTATTTTTAGAAAATTATGTTTATGGTTATTAAGTCCATCAATAGGTGGACTGTGAAAAAATAGGACACCTAGTGGCTCTTATGTTGTTAATTTCTTTACAAAGTTTTCTCTCTGATCTTTTTCTCACATGCTTGTTTTTACTTCATTGCTTGTCCTCGCATGACTCAACTGAATAAAATACTCTACTTTATGCATTTTTAACACTTAGTAGTAAATAACATTTTCAACATTCATTACAAATTTTATTACGACTTATTCCTAACAACAATCTTAGGTACTACCCGAGCAATTTCATTTTATTTTTTGAGTTCCCTCATAAATGCTTATTCTCAATTTATTCATAATACCTTTTTATTTTTTTTTCCTTTGCACCTGAGCTCTGGGGTCTCAGTAGAACTACTAATGCATATGGGAAAACGGCCTAATGTCAAAGTACTAGTAATGGTGAGATGTATGCAAGAGGCGCAAGGTAACAATCGATGTAGCTGTCTGTCCTGAAGGAACCCTTCGGTTTCAACGTCACTACAGAGGGCAGTGGAAATGAGTTCCTCACCTTAGTTTACAGAGGAGGAAACAGAGAAAAGCTGAATGCTATGACCAAGGTCATCCAACGAGCTGTGCGAAAGTGGCTGCAGAAGTAAGCACTCTTGATTTGTCGTTCTTCTGCTAAACACAAGATAGTCCATTAAAACGCTCATTCCATTATATTAGTTTGTTACGAGTTATACCACACGGTGAACTTTGACTTTTTTTGAATATACAAAAACCCCTTCCAAGTAATAGCTGAAAAGGTCCTGTCAAATAGACATAAACCGTACCTCACCCTGTGTTTCTGTAGAAAGAGGCTCAGCAGTCCGGAGAGTCGTCACAGGGCATTTTCAGACCACAGCAGCACTCCTTCGCCGGGCAGCTCGGGATCCAAGCCGCGGCAGCACCGGCACGGCGGGGCCTTACCCCTT
>VXAA01006433.1:836788-851829 GCA_013399115.1 Anseranas semipalmata
CCCCCCCGCTCACTGCTTCTCCCGCTCTCTCCCCGCAGCCCGAGTCGGAGGTGTTCGAGATCACGGACTTCACCACCGCCTCCGAGTGGGAGAGGTACGTGCTGCCGCCGGTCCTGCTCCCCTCGCCGGCGTGGGGGGGGCCCCGCGGCCGCGGCTGGGGGGATCGCGGGGGCTCTGCCGCGTCCTCCGCGGCTCCTGCCCGGGGGAGCCGTGCCGCCGGCACGTCCTTGCCCGGCCGGGTTCGAGTCGTCAGCTACTCGGTGGCCTTGCTTTGTTGTGAGTTGAACTCAAGCAGGCAGTCACAGGAGACGTCTTTGTACGATAATCAGACCAGGAGACTCCTGGTGGGCGCTGCTGCCGCTGTCAGCAGGTTAACGTTGTTCAAGGGAATGGCGGCAGCGTTCTTGTTTGCGGCCCGGCTCGGCTGGTTAAGAGGATCGAGTCAAGCTGTTTCTGAACTTAGTGAAAGATCTGGTTTAGCGTCTATCTATGGAGGATTAGAATCAACATCTAGAAGGCCTATGTGCTTTTTGTGGTATAAATAACATAGTCGTCTCATAGCTGAAGTCCTTAAAAGTTCGTAGAACAATGTACAAGAAAACTTGAGGTGCAGATTGCTCTTGTATTCTTAACGTATTACTTCTTAAAATGTCTATACCAGTGATAATGGCTATGACAGAAGACGACAAAGATTTTAAGTGCTGTGTTTAAATATGAATTTAGATTACAATTGTGTGTCAAATGTTTATTTTTTCCGTGAACAGTGCAGTGGGGTATATTTTGTTACAGACAATATGCTGCAGTAGCAGACAAACATAAGTGATATTCTGTAATCATTCAAAGCACGTTCATAGCAATTGCTAAAAATAACTATCATCTGGAATGTAAACACAGAAGTACCACTTCATTTGTACAAGGAAGTAGTTGTTCTGTTTTTGTTGTGATACTTGGTGTTTTTGTTGTTGTTGTTGTTTTTTAAGGCCTTCTGTAGTAGGACAACATATTGCCTGCTTTTAGGGAGCTGAATTACAAGCTGAGCAAGTCTTCAGGAAATATTAACGCCTTTTTCCCTCCCTGCTAGATTCATTTCAAAAATAGAAGAAGTATTGAATGACTGGAAACTTATTGGGATTTCTTCAGGCAAACCTCTAGAAAAGGTCAGTTACTGCTTCCAGATTTTCTATTAGAGTTATTAACTAGCAATCCACATGGATATGTTTACATGTGCTGTCTTTTATGTAAGTGTGGCAGATATTGATTTGTATTGGGAATTTCACTTGTAAAACTGGCTATTGGACAAACAAGTGCTGTAAGTTTATTGGTGGTTTTTTTTTTTGGAAATATATTTTCTGGATATTTTCTGGAAATATGGTTGAAGCTGTTCGAAATTGTCGAGGAGTTTCTTTTTGGCTGACCTTGTGCCTTTGTCACACCTCATGTACTTATGGTTGAGGTTTGCATTGTGTTACTTGTGACTCAGTACATTTAATAGATCAGAGAGAATTTTTTTTTTTTTCAAAGTCTAATTAGAGCCTTTGTGTTGCTTCTGCAGTCCTGTAAAATGTATGGGAAATAATATGCTCTTCTGCATATTAGTGTGAATAAATTTAGCTGTTTTGGATTGAGTGGTTGCTGTGTTTCCAGAGGAGTTTTTTTGATTCTTAATTTTAGTCACGGTGCAAAGTATTCAGGATTAAAACTTACACTATCTAGTGAACTAGTTGTTAACCTTAGCTGTCAGTGTATTCCTGCATGTCTTGTTTTCTAGACCTCTATCTTCTTGCTTTCTAGTGAGAAGACACCCTTTGCAAAGGGTGGTTGTTCAAGTTGCTTTGTTTTAGTAGCAGCTGTACACTTCTGTACAGTGCTGTTGATTTTTTTTTTTTTTCCACTACATATTCTTCTATGTAATATTATTCTTGTTTAAGATGTAATTGTCCTCACACACAAAAATTTTGCCGGTTTTAGATACATAGTCATTTATCAGTGAAAGCATGATCAAAGTAAATATTAAAGAAGCATTTGCATAGACTGGTAGGGTTGTAGGGTTGACAGGTATAAATAAAATCTGAGGTGGGAAGCTTCTGTCTTTGGGCAAAGTAGAGGGTGCATATGCTTAAGATGTATAGTTTCTTTCATGTGAGGGGAAATATTTTTTTATTGCCTTTTAACTGAAGACTTGTGGGAATATCATGACCTTGAAATGAACATGATTATTAGTAACAAGGATTTTAGCATTCTGATACCTTTCTAATAAAGTGTTCTGAGAATCATCTTTATATAAAATCATGCCTAGCTATGTAGAATGAAACTGTAGAAGTAGAAAAAGATGAACAAATGTTATAGATGGCTTAGGTGGTATATTTTGTAAGGTTCATGAATGTTAACCTAAATTTATCCGATGAAGTAATAGCTTTTTTTTTTTCCTTTAAATCCGCAGGGTGTATATACCACAGGAGCATGGGAGGAGAAATCAGATGAAATTTCGTTTGCAGACTTCAAATTCTCAGTTACCCATCATTATCTTGTACAAGAACCCAGTGACAGAGATGGGAAAGAAGAACTTACAGAAGGTAGCTGATTGTGATAGTTCTCTTTTGTGCCTGAAATATATGACAAGTGTTGTAAGGATATGACAAAAAACTATTTCAAAATGTGGAATTCGAATCTGTGTGAAATTTTGGGGAGTCTGATGGGTGGGATCTGACACTTCTGATTTTAGTATGTTTTACATTGAACAAATTGCTGAAGAAGTAAACTGTAAGTTAGCTGAAAGGATGCTGATGCTCATATGTATCAAATTGTTTTGCAGATGTGCTTCCTCTGCCTATGCAGGACTTGCTGTGCATGAACAATGACTTTCCTCCTAGAGCTCACTGTCTGGTAAGATGGTATGTATGCTGCCTCTCTTCTTTAATACAAATAAGCATAGCAATTGAAAAATCTTTGCTGGCACAACCATTCGTATATTTTTTTCCCCATCAAGAGTTAAAGCTTAATTTTTTAAATGGGACGCATTAAAGGATTGTGTTTTTAAAAAAAAAAATAAAAATAAAAATAATAAAAAAATATTCTTTTCAAAATATTTTTTCTGAATTTCATAGACTAACCAGACTAATATATGTGATATTTAGATAGATTCTCAAAAACAAAGAAAAGCTGCAGCACCTTAAGAGAGGAAACAAAAACAATAACAACCAAATTCTTGCAGAATGCAAATCCTTAGCAGATTACTGTATTCTTCAAGAGATTGTTTTTAAGTATAAATAATTACAGTTCTTATTAACTTAAGTAAGAAACTCAGGACTGATAGACCTGGAAATCCTCACATTACTTTAATAGTGTTTGAGTGCTCTTGAATTCCTGTAGTTAGTGATTGGAGAATCTCCAGGACTGCATGCCCAGTCAGTTCTTGACCTCTCTGAAAGAGTGACTCATGTCAAAATAACAGATTCACAGCCTGTTGGTGGCAATTTCATTACTCAGGTTATAATATTTCTAACAATTCTGTGTTTCAGTTGCTTTACTAGAAAATAGAAATGTACTGCTTTCTCCCCTCCAGGTATGGCTTACGTGAGTTTGTGGTTATTGCTCCAGCTGCAAATAATGACGCAGTTCTTAGTGAATCCAAATGTAACCTTCTGCTGAGTTCCATTTCTATTGCATTGGGCAACACCGGCTGGTAGGTGAAAGCATAAACTTTTCTATATGTTGAGGTGAAACTAGTATACTGCTATTTTGAGGAAAAAGTATTAAATTGTTAGTGAATTACATTCTGAGTCTGTTGGTTTTGCACCATAATATTGTTACAAAAAGATTTAAAAAAATCTTCCCATGATAATTATAAAAAGATTGATTCAGTATGTTGTTTATATTCATTGTTGTTTAAAAATCTCAAAGGCTTTAAAAACTGTTGCAAGTTGTTGGAATAACCGTCATATAGAACATAACTTTTGGAAGAAGATTTCTTCTCTGTGTGGTAACAGTAACTTTTTCATATTCTTCACAAATATTTAGACTGAAAATTAACTGAAGTCATTGATAAGGCTTTGTGTTTATGACACAACAATTTGTTAGGCATTCCATTTAATGGTGAAGTTAATATTTTTCTAAGATTCACATTAAGCATTTTGAACTGTGTTCCACTAAAAGAAAATGTATTCTAAAAATATAATGTGTTTAAAATTTTTGGCTAGTTTAAAAGACTATGAGATAGCATTTTAAATAATCTGAAATATAAATGTTTTGTAGTCAGGTACCATTATTTGTGCAAATACATCATAAATGGCGACGAATGTATGTTGGAGAATGTCAAGGTCCAGGAGTTCGAACTGACTTTGAAATGGTTCACCTTCGCAAAGTGCCAAATCAGTATACACATTTATCGGGATTACTGGATATCTTCAAGTCCAAGATTGTAAGTGCATCTGTATGTATATACCTGATACTAAGAATAATTATTCTATTACCTGGTTGCTGTAGATTCACTTTGGTCCTCTAGGGATTTGTTTTGTCAGGATAAGACTCCTGCTGCCAATACCAACAAAGTCTCCTTCCAGAAATCGCCACTCTGTATCTAGTAGTAGAAAGTAAAAATTTATATGGGTTTTCTGGCTCAGTTGTATTGCATTGCTCTGTTTTTACTTTCCGCTGGCATGTGAAAGAATGTTTCTGTTTTGCAGTCTGCTTGTAATAACTCTCACATCAATCTCCCCCAAGCAGACTCTATTTGCTCTTTAAAAGGAGAGGGGAAAGTTGGGGTGTATTTTTTTTTCTGATACTTTGTAGCTCCTGCACCCAACCGATAATTTAAGAGGGGAGAGCAACATGATTAAAATCTGAGGAGTCTAAGTGGACTTTTTCAGAGTGCTGTCGGATGTTTGCAACACTTCACAACTAATATTGGTAGTCAGGAATCTCATCAAAGCACTGGGAAAAATCCCTTTTGAAAACCTAATATATTCTGGATTAGAGTTACTTGTGAATTACCTGTTAAATGGAGCATATAAATGGTTGCATGGGTTTTAGAATGCTTATATGCTTAGTTTTACGAGTGTCTTGTTGAGCAAGGGCTTTACTAGTGATTTTTGGGGTGTGCAGTTCTGATAAAATTAGCTGTAATACAAGCTGTCATAACTTAAGTTCTGTTCAAGGATATTGTAGAGGATGTACTCTTTACACTTAATTTTTCCTTTATTATTTTTAAGGGATGCCCATTAACACCACTGCCTCCAGTTAGCATGGCCATTCGGCTTACATATGTGCTTCAGGATTGGCAACAGTACTTCTGGCCACAGCAGCCACCAGGTGGGAGTTTTGTGTCCCCAGGATAACTTGTCTTAAGATAAACAATTAGTCAATGCTAAAGAAAATGTTTGTGTATTTTGCCAGAGGAATTAAAACATTGTTTCTGCTTTACTAGGGAAGGCTTTAGTTACAACTCTCTGTGATGAGATAGCAAGTTAAAGCTTCTCTGAAATCACGACTGTGGCTTGTGGTTGTGACAGGTGGTTTAGTTAGGGCTGTACCTAGAAATATACTTTTTTCACTAGCATTCAGAGATATAGTTTGTGATACTTCTAAAACTGTAGTATCTATTTGGAGAGAAAAGGGTGGCTGTCCATAGACATGTAAAGAATTCTGCCCTGGGTTCCACAGGGAAACTGTTGGATTCAGGTTTTGGTAGATGCTAATACTTCACAGGAGTATTGGTCAATTATTTCAATAAAATAACTGATTTTAATGTTTCAGTATTTATAAACAATGGGAAAATCAGAAAATCATGTATGGACCTCACTTGAACTTTAGATTTGGTGTTGTTTACACAGTGTTAAGTAAGCTAAGTAGTTGATGTATTTTTTTCATGCAGGAAAAAGTGCTGATTAAGCTTTTACTAGAGAAGGTATTGTGGGAGGAAAGAGGAAAAGTAATGTATAGTTTCAAATCTAAATACATATACCAGGCTTTATAAGTTTTATGCAACAGTAATGCTATTAAAAAAAAAGAAAACACTATGCTAGTTTGCTCACTTGGTAATCTCACAGTGAACTCTTACATGCTTGCTTGGTGGTAACACTTTCTTGGGCTTCAAGGATTTGTTCTTAACAGACCTATTCATATACAGGTAGCATCAGGAAATAAATTATAAACTTCTTCTGGCTCAAAGTTAAGCAAATCTATAGGAAAAAGGTAGGTTAGTTCCTTCTCAACATACATTTTTATTAGTAATGTGGTATTTTAAGCACAAGGTGGTAGAGCAATTAAAATGCCCAAGTTCTATTCTTGGCTTGGTAGTAGGTTTACATAACAAAGTGAAGTATTTATGGCGTACTTAGAGGGACAGAACCTGTATGACCTTAGTCTGGTTGCTTAATTATTTGGCTTTCGTTTGCTTAAAAAATAAAAAAATCCTACTCTATTCACAGCTGTGTTTGGAAGAAATCTGTAGCAAAGTTTATCCTGTGTGCTTTATATTTAAGAAGTGTTGAAAATATTTTTAAAGAGAATCCTGTTCTTTAGGGTCAGAGCAAATGAGTGCTTTTTTTAAATAGTAATTCTCTTTGTAGCTAAACCAACCTTACTAAAAGAACTCGTGAAGCTAGTTGTACAAATTTTCTATTATTTTTGCAGACACAGAAATCATTGATTTCTGTAGTCTTTTTCTGCCTTGCTATAGTTATTCAGTAAGTCAGAATCCTTCTTTTATGATGAATGAACTGTACTACTCTGATCGTGTCTCTTGCTTTGACAAGTTTGAATAAACTTTACTCTTTTAGAAGATCCAGGTTAAAAAACCTGGAGTGGCGTAGTGTGTTGCAGAAACTGGAGATGAACAACATTTTTACTGCTGTTGCTACATGCAGCTGTGGTTATATCTTCATTGTGAATAAACAGACCAAGAATTTTTTGCCCTCAACCACTCAATTAGCTATTCTCAAATAAAACCAAAGAATTTAAATATGTATTTTATCTTCTCTGAAGAAGAAAGTTGGAGAAATAACTTAATGAATTTATCCAAATACTTTGTCTGTTCTAATACCTCAGTTGTTTTGCATGCAAACAATTTACCAGATGCATTTGAAATTAAGGATCGGAGGTTGTGATAGCATTATTATAATGTCATTACAATACATTATTACCTATTTAAATTTTTGATCAGGGAAAACTGTCAAATTTTGGTTTGTCTTTAAAGTGTATAACATGGGAAGTGGTTGGGGATGCTGGGAGGCATCTTTAGCTATTTAGTAGTAAAATAAATCCCCCACATCATTGGGTTAAGTCTTTAACTACATCAGACATAACATATTCTTTCCATAAAATTTTCAAACAGCGTTTTCAAAGTAGTTGGTTTCTCACTCCTGCAGAGTTGATTTTCCATACTCTTCCTTCTTCTGCATGGAATTAATCTCTTGCTTAAACCTTTTCATGACAAATTTGTGTCTATTTGTTCTTGTGTAGACATGGATTCTTTAAGGATACCTTTATAGCTGTCATCTGTTCCTGTATAAACGCAATAACCTTCCCTCAACACAGATGACAAATTTTATCTGTGGTTTTGATTGTTGTTTCAAGATTACTTCCTTGTTTCTGCTGGAAACAAGTACCTTGGCTATGTGCTAGGATTACATCTTCATAGCTCTGTAACCCTAGCTGTTCAGCTATTTTCTGATGAGCCTACTGTAATATTTTTACTGTAAAATTAAAATGATATGCTTCTTAAAATACCCCATAAATTCTATATTGATCTATCTTTAGATATAGATGCGCTAGTTGGGGGAGAAGTTGGAGGCCTTGAGTTTGGGAAGTTACCGTTTGGTGCCTGTGAGGATCCTATCAGGTAAAATATGAGTTCAAAAACCTGTTTTTTATAACTTTCTTAATGGAGGACTTAAAGGGATGTTTTTTGAAATCTGACCTTTGCCTGCGTATCACTTACTAGCTCACTAACAGAAGGTTTCGTTATTCTAGTACGTGTTCTGATTGCAAATAATACCATTTACCAAGTTGTGTAACGATATTCAGAGTTGTAGCTCATAAATGTTTCACCATCAACTTCTAGAGTACTCAGTTTTTCTCTGAAATTACTATGTTGAAATATACCTTAACTGGAGATAAACCTTAAAAATGATGTACTTGCATTTAATGGTTGGACTTGCTCATTTCTTGTACTGTTAAACGATATCCAGAGTCTGAGAGGGTCTGTTAACTGAGTTGTTATAATCCCTCTAATGTCCTCTTCTGAACACCCCGTTACCACCCAGCAAATTGGGGAATGACTTAATATATTAGACAGTGTTTAATGCTGTAGGGAATTTATGAAAGTTTTTCTTTCCTCTGTACTGGGATATCTAGAATACAATGCACAATCTCTCCTTTTATGGAGAGGAGTGGTGAAAGAGTCCTGTCTACCAGTTATGACTAAGGTTTAGTGCAATACTGGGTGACATGGTTTAGAATAACCAAAAGAATGTATGCAACAAGGAAACTTACTGAAAATATGCACACTTCTGGGCTTAGCTGCAAAATACACATAGGGACTTAAATACGAACTGTCATGCATGTCAAGATCTTAACTGTGATGGAGTCTTAAATCTTTTTCTGTTTCAGTGAGCTCCATTTAGCTACAACATGGCCCCAACTAACAGAAGGTATAGTTGTCGACAATGATGTTTATTCGTAAGTAT
This sequence comes from Anseranas semipalmata, assembly GCA_013399115.1. Classification (NCBI taxonomy): domain Eukaryota; kingdom Metazoa; phylum Chordata; class Aves; order Anseriformes; family Anseranatidae; genus Anseranas; species Anseranas semipalmata. The sequence goes on from VXAA01006433.1 coordinate 845,473, forward strand.
TTTGTCTGAACTGCAAATATCTAGATCTGTACTCTCTTGTTAACTACTGCGTTTTAGTGACATCTAGTACTTTGTGGCTTGTGTTTGAGAGAGAACCCATTCTAAGGAGTGCTAAGGTCAGTTGATAGAATGTCTAATTTGGAAAAACAGCTTTCGAAATACATTTCCGTGTGAGAAAATACTATTGTACCGTGATCACAATGGAATGTACACCTCCATCTTTGGGTATATTCTCATGCTAAACTTACAAGTTTTGTGTATTGCATTTTTCTTGGAAACTATGATAGCAAAACATGGAATAGGGAAAGTGAAAAGAATTCACTGATTGCCCATCCTGTTTCCATGTTTTCTGTTACTCTTTTTAAAGAGTAGGAACAATACATACTGATATTTCAGAAAGGAAAAAAAGAATTGTGGTCTACTGTTTAATTAATGCAGAAGTGAGTTTTCAACATTAAGTAAAATTACCTTCTTTTAAAATGTACTAAAGTTGAGCTGAATTGTTCTTACATTGCTTATTGGTGTTATGTATCTAGATGAAAACAGGGACTCTTGCTTGCATTTCAGAATGTTTGTCATGTTCTCCTGTATAATGTGGTATATATTATAGCTTCATGGCTATGACATTCCATTTATTAAGAATTTGGTACTCATCTCTTGCATATCTATGGTGACAGAATGACCTTTAATTTATTTTTATTTTTATTTTAGTGACTTGGATCCTATTCAAGCACCACAGTGGTCTGTGAGAATCAGAAAAGCAGATAATCCTCAGTGTCTATTGGGTAAGATATAAGAATTCCCTATCTTCTCTTATATCTTGTAAGCTATTAAGTCTTGAACTTAAAATTGAACGGTTGATTACCTGATGACCTCTGTTTCCTCACTCCCCTCATTTCTTTGAGTGGACTATATTTTGGGTTTCTTTTTCCAAGAACACAAGCTTTGCAAAAAGGTAAGTTTTTGTTATAGGTTATTGTACATCTGTGTACCTTTAAATTCAGCGCTATTCTTACTTCACCAGGTTCCAGAGAAAACGCATTTACTGTGTGTGTTCTGTGAAGATTTACATCTCCTAGTATCTTGAAGTTTCATTAAGTACTATCTGTGTATATCAGTTTCCTTATCTGAATCAATCTGTCTGTGACAGGATTGATGAGCCTGGAGAACTGTACTATTGCCCATCCTGGCCTTTTCATTGTGCAGCCCCTTCCCCCGCAAGCTGAAAAAGCCTGAACACACTGCAGAAGTTTCAACTTGCTTTGGGTGAAGAAATGGATTAAACTGCATGCAGAACTGTGCTGTGGAGCAGTGGCTGATAGCTGTCTAGCTGTGCGTTTTCTGAAGCTTTAATTATGTGATTTAAGGATGTTTGTGCTTCAGAACAGATTATCATGTTCTTTCAGAGTAAATGAGAAAATTTACCATTCTTCAAGAATTACTTTGAAGGTTAGCCTATTGTTCAATGAGATTTTAATTGTAGTAGTTCAGAAGCTTTGTTTCTCTTATAGGTGACTTTCTTAATGAATTCTTCAAGCTTTGCCGTCGGAAGGAGTCAACTGATGAGATACTTGGAAGGCCTGCTTTTGAAGAGGATGGAAAAGGTAAAACTAAAATTTCGTTGACTTGTGTTATTTGATTTTTAGTTGTTTCACAGTTTTTCCCTTTCCTACCCCCTTTTCCTGACTTCAGATTCATCAGTATTTTATACTTGTTACTCTTAGGCATTTTCTGGAACACTCCTATGAATTTTCTGGTCAGTGCTGCATGGTACAGTTTCTCATGAATTCTTGGCAAGCCTAGCTCCCAAAGTCCCAGAGGACAAATTTCTGTGTTATAGTTTTTTTGTTTTTAATCAGAAAACAAGACTTGACATTGTACTAGTATGTACAAGAGTTCTTTTTGACTATCACTTTGTGTTTTTATATTTTCTTCACTTTTTTCTACTTTTTGAAATATTATGTTGTGCATTTTTTAGCAGCCAGTTTAAAGAGTCTTTAATCTGTTTGAGAGTCTTTGCTGACCTCCTCTCCATTTTAAGGGCCTATCATACTGTCCCTCAGAGAGGGAGAGAAGTGCAATGAAACTAAAACCAAAATTATCCGACCATCTGGTCAAACTTTATCCTAACAGTGTAGATGCTAACCTGTTTTTGATGTCTCTGACCCTTGCTTTCACCTCCCTTACTTTATATGTTGAATGTATTTTGAAGGAGCTCAAGAACAAAAAAGGGCTAGCTAGTTAGCTTTAAAAGGTGTTAGACCGCGTAGGGTATGTATTTCTTTTAGTGCTTGACATAAAGCCTCCTTAGCTCTCCTTTTTCTCTCATTTCCTTAAAATGTTTGCCAAGATGAGGTTTTCCAGGCTGCTGAAATTATTCGCTTAAATTTGTTTTCACTCTTTTTAACAATGTTAATTCATTTTATTATAAAAGAGGTTCCAAAGTTTACCAGCAACAACTCTGTCTGGAAAAAATCATCTTATTTGAGGAGTTTGAGGACTCTAAAACAGAATAGTGCGTAGACCATGTAAGGTCATATACAGTGATTAACACTAGATTTATTTAAGGCTAATCTAGAGCTTCAGCATACATTTGAATAGTCTTTTATCCTCTATGTATTCATTTTTATCGTTTATAAACAAGGTTTAAACACTGGCTCTGCAGCAGGCTTTTTGCTGATACGCTGCCTGTCATTGTCTGCAAGTATGCAGTACTTGCAGTAGGTGGCAGGCACTACCTACAACCAACCCGCCTGGTCTTCATTCAGAAAAATAAGTCGAGGGTGGTTGGTCTGTGACTCCTGGTTCTGCTGTATATCTTTGTGGCTAAGAACAGTGAGTATCAGGAATCAAACATGACAGCACAAGGGTATAGGTTAGGTTAATAGGGGTTTAAAGATCAATACAAGATGCATAGACTGAATATGACAGGTGAACTTTACGAGTTGGTTTTGTCTTTTCTTTTTTTCTTTTCTAATATTATAGAGGTTGTTGATATCACTCATGCTTTGTCGAAGCTCACAGAGCCAGCACCTGTCCCAATCCATAAATTATCAGTCACAAATATGGTTCACAGTGCAAAGAAAAAAATTCGCAAACACAGAGGTGTAGATGAATCGCCTTTGAACAATGAAGTTCTGAACACTATTCTTCTGGTAAGTGAGCTATCCGTGCACACTAGATTCATCAAAAACATTTATTTCATGCTTTCATTTCTGCATTTGGTTTATAGCAGAATTACAATTAAAAAAAGAGGTTCCAATGTCAGTTCCATTATTTGAATTGCATTGATCAGCTTCTTGAAATACAGCCTAAGTTGTTACTGGTGCAAGTTAGAATTTTTTTGTTTCTTCAAGTTCTTGTTTCCTGATGCTGCTGACAAACTCGCAGATGGATTTGAAAGTGGAACTAGCCCTTCAGCAGGGAACAATCCTCCTCCAGAGAATGAAGATTATGTAAGTTTTACTGACTGATACTTGAAAGACAGAAAGCACAATTTTTAGCACATGTTAATACAGACTTTGCTGTGGTTGCATTATGTCTTATAATAGATAATCTTACCTTTGTGGACTCGCCAGGTAGGAAATAGTGAATATTTGTTGTCTTTCCTTCTAAATTTTTTTTTTACTTCCAGTGGTTCATTTTTAGCACCTTATAGGCTTAAAACATTACTTAGCCACTTGTATTGATAAACAGGACACAGATTATATGGTTTTGGAGAAAATGCCTTTGGTTCTATAAATGCCTTTGGTTCTATATTTCCTGTTTTATTTTATTTCTTATGTAGAATCTCTTCAGTCAGTTTAAATCTGCTCCTTCTGATAGTCTGACGTACAAACTAGCTTTATGTCTTTGTATGATAAACTTCTACCATGGAGGAGTAAAAGGAGTGGCACATCTTTGGCAAGAATTTGTGTTAGAAATGCGCTACAGATGGGAGAACAACTACCTTATTCCAGGGTAAGATTTTTTTTTTTGTAGTTTTTGCTTTGTCATAGAAAATCTTATTTCAAGAACAGAGCAAGTTTACTATGACTTTGAAATATACTCATTTATTTATTTGATTGCAAATGCTATCCTCTATTTTTATTACCTTTCTTTCCTAAAGCAAGAAAAGAGAGGGAGTGAGGAAAAGTGTCTGTGCCCTCTGTTGAGCTTCAAGAAGTCTGTAGGAAGCTCAAGTTAAAGATCATTCCATTATGTGAAGGAGGAAGAAGAAGCTTATGCAAATGCTTGGCTTCCAGTTTATTGGTGGATAAAAATGAAGGAGCTGATATCATGAGAAATACCTTTGCTTTGTGGTGTAGTTTCGCCACTTTTCCAAGGGAGCCGTCACAAGTTCCTGCTGGTGTCGTAGCCTTTTCAGGCAGTTAATACTGTCTCATCTATCCAGAGCTTTCCAAGTTACGTCTGCTGCAGCAGGGCTTGTTGCAGATCAGATGAAGGGCTTTGTCAGGAGGAGGTGTCAATGTAGAGCAAATGTACCGGTTCCTTATTTTTATTTTTTTAGTGGGTTGGACTGGCCACTTATTCATTAGTTTGTACTTTCAAGTGGTTACACTAACAAATAAAATGGAACTTGAAATATATTGAGATCATTGCTGTTTCAGAAGTAAAGTCAAAGGTGTTTAATTTGTTGCTTGAAAACAGTTACTCTTTTAACATCCAAATAGAAAACTCACCAGGAAGTGCAGAACCTCTCTGTTTTGTACCACTATGAATGATCTCTGAGCTTCAGAAATGATCTCTAGGAAATAAATGTAGTTTTAATTTCTGGGCTTGTTCATTCGCTAACTTGTCTTCTGATACCACAAAAGAGCTGCATAGTTGAAGTGGTGGGGGTGGGTTCAGTGTGGATATTTGCCCCTTTCTTGGATTTCGTATGATTTAAGACCATGTGTGTGTGAAAGATTCAACTTCATAATTGATAATAGTTACTTCTACCTTTTGTTAGATTAGCTAATGGCCCTCCAGATCTGAGATGCTGTTTACTGCATCAGAAGCTTCAGGTAAATATCCCAAATTTAAGAATGATTTTTCTCCTAGGGAAACAGTCAAAATCATAACTATTATTAGCTAAATATGTTGGTGTTGTGGATTTAGTTATCCTTGTGTTATTTGGGTCTGGACTTCATTTCTTGGGAAAATCTTTGTTATAGCACCAATTCAATGGAATTAATATCTTTTTGGCATTGTAAGAGATTTTTAGTGACTATCTCTGTGGCATTGTTTCCATAAGAGAAGTAATTGCTAAACACTCTTTTTTGTTGTTGTTTTTCCTTTAACTCGTTAGATGTTAAATTGTTGCATTGAAAGAAAGAAAGCAAGAGATGAGGGGAAAAGGGGGAACATGTCTGATCGGTCACCTGGTGGTTCTTCTGGTGATACTGGAAAAGGAGCAGACCACTCTGGAGATAACCCAAAGGAGACTGATAAGGAAAAAGAAGTTGGCAAGTCTTGGGAGTCATGGAGTGACAGTGAAGAGGAATTTTTTGAATGTCTAAGTGACACAGAAGATCTGAAAGGAAATGGGCAGGAAAATGGAAAGAAAGGAGGAGCCAAAGAAGGCAGCAAGGAGCCTGTAAACTTAAAACCAGAAGGACGTCTGCATCCTCACGGAAAGCTGACACTGCTGCATCCAGGAGAACCTCTCTACATTCCGATAACGCAGGTTAGGTAGCCAGAGATGAGCCAGATGTGCAATATGAGGCAGATGTGGTATGATTCATGCTTGGGATTGTGAAATTGTATATAGTTTGAAGGTTATAAATTTATTTGTTCTTAAAATTGCTAAGTGTTTTTGGCTTAAGACCTTGTTTTCCGTTTTTAAAACTTGGTGAGGCTGTTTCAAGTGAAATCTCACATGCTCTGTGTTTTATTTGAGAGTGAGTCTCCTTACAAAATTTCACTCAAAACAACTTTTTATTTTTTTTCTTTTAAAAAAGAACTAAGCTGTCTTGCCTACTTTACGTTTGGGTTTCTTCTTATTTCTGGTTCTTGAGGCATCTTCCATTCCCTGCCTATTTTTTTTCTTGTAAAGTAGGAACTACCATGGTCCTTCCATCATGAAATCAGGTCCTGGTACTAAGGAAGGAAAAAGTTTTCAATTCTTTTTTTTTTTTTTTAATTGATGAATGAACACACAGAAGTTAAATGAAGCACACACAGGCATTTTCTGATTATTTGTTTTCTTCAACTCAAATAAGTTCAGTTTTGAGAGCTTACAAAAGAGAAGCAGTTTGCCCTGAAAATTCAGCCTGTGACTCTGGGCTTCAGAGACAGAATACAGTATTATTTACAGTGAGTTCTGTATATAAATTGAAGAAAATGCGGCCCCCCCCCCCCCACAAACAAACA
>VXAA01006433.1:851878-912822 GCA_013399115.1 Anseranas semipalmata
AAAAAAAAAAAGGTAGGTAAGATACTTCTAGAATAAAAAAATCATGGTTTAGTAAAAACTGGTGGTGTGAAGGTGATCTCTGTGGCTAATGTAGTTTCTAAATTAAAATCTAAAGTACTTCTGTAGCTGGAGATAAGCAGATACTTTCTCTGTATTACTTGATGTACAGTCATAATGTGTATATGCAGCTTCTTCTGTGAGGGGCATCTTTGGTTTCAAAATCACATAAGAAACTATTGGGTTTATCACAGCATGTGGGTACCTGTGGTGCTGCAGCAGATACCCTGAGTGTCTGCAGGCTGTCAGCAGCAGTTTCTGACTGACCTCGCAGCAAGAACATCTGCAACTTCGACTGGAAAATTATAGTGAATGCTCCACCCCTAGTACTCATATCATGTTCTATAACTTGGTTTTTCTTTCTTTGTTTTTAAGATATTAATATCTTTTGACATGGCTTTTCTTTTCTTTTGACTTCTGTTCCTCTAGTATGACACATTTAAGACTCAAATGTGCTTGGTTGTCAGAGTTGGTTAAGATTTCTAGCAGACTGACCGTAGTATTGGATCAGTTTTGCTGTTGCTTTTTTTCCTTTTTAAATATTTCTCAGTATGTCTCTAAAAGTCTTTTTGGTCCCAGTATCTAAAGCAGGTTTACCATCAGTGGACTAGGAACATTATCTGACACAGACTTTCTTGTAGAGGGATGGAAAAGGAAGCAGTGGTGTCAGAGGAAGTAGTGTGAAGTCAACCCTGCATGGAGAAAACAGTGTTCTTCATTTGAGAGAAATTTTCCTAAAGGATGTTGCTTTGCATGGGTAAAAAATATTAGCAGAGTGTAGGTAGGCAGAATGTCACCAATTAATTATGGGCTGACAGTATCAATGGCAAAAATTCTACATTTCTTTAACGTAGCAGATTTTTATCCATCTAAACAAAATAGTGTCAGTCAAAACACATCTTGGACTTCATCTGTTTTGTTTTTTGTTTTTTGAATTTTAACAATGTATCTTTATATTGTTACTTCATTCTGAAGTTGTGTTCTTCTGAATTTGTTATTGTCCTTTTCAGATTCACAACTTCACGTTAAACAGTTTAAGCAGTAGAAAGTTATGCTTATTTCCTTTGAGTACAACTAGAGTACAGTGAGCTCAAGGGAGCTTTCAGCCCTTTCTTCCTTAATAAGGGTTAAGTGTAGGAGAAACTATTTGTAAACTTGTCTTTTTCATGTTACAGGAACCAGCACCCATGACTGAAGATTTGTTGGAAGAACAGTCTAAGGTCCTGGCAAAACTGGGGACCTCAGCAGAAGGTGCGCATCTTCGAGCACGCATGCAGAGTGCCTGCTTGCTCTCAGATATGGAGTCATTTAAGGTAGTGCTACTTGAAGAATTCCATAAGACTGCTTTCCTCTTAATTAAATTATTCCTCTTGCTTGTGTTGAACAATTTTGAAGGTTTTTATGACGGCTTTTATTGTTTTCCCTCCACAAAACAGTTTCAAAATAGTTCAAAGTTGAAAATAAAATCCAGATGATAAAACTGTTTGAACACTTCAAAATCTGTAGCTATCCAGTCTATTATATTGTAGCATTCCAGTAAATTTGTACAATGTCTGATTTGTGTGACTTTCTTTGGGAGGGGAAAAAAAAAGGCATATGGTTGATAAATTGGGAATTAAAACTCAATTTTAATAAGGATAGCTGGTACAAAAGCATCAGAAGAAAACTGAACATCAGTATTCTGAATCAAAATTACATCTGCCTCCCTCCCACCACCTTGTAAGGATAAAATGTAAAGGTGGTGTGAAAAAAAGAAAACAAACAAAAAAGTCCCCAAACTATTAACTTTCACAGTTCTGTATTTGGACTTTGGCGAAATGGACATAACTTTAAAGTACAGTTGAAGGTGTTTTGTTATTTAGTTGGAAAGATAAACTGTCACTATTTGAATGTTCTATACAGCTGTTCATTAAAATTGGGACTGGACTAGCTGTGGTTTTGAGCAACCTGCTCCATTTCTTTGCTGAATTCTGCAGAGGGAGCTAAGAGCATGTACACTGCTGTTAACAAAGGATCTTAAAACTCTAAAAGGATTTGAGATTCTGTCGTTAAATATATGTATGTGCTTATATACATGCATACATTGTAGTGTTGCTTTGTAATAAAAGGATGCAGGTGTACTGTATAGTCAGACTATAACATCAATACCAATTTATTAGCAGTAATTCTTACCATATTAAATAGATGTAGCAGTTTTATTTCTGTGCTGCAAATTATCTTAAACCTTGAAGTAGGACTATAGAACTGTAATGTGAAAGGGAAGTACACTCTCCATAGCTACATTGCATAGATAGCTGGGTTTCCTTTTTGTTCTGGTATAAGCTTATACATAAAAATTAGTGAAAATTAGTATTTATTGCATTTATAAAGTACCAGATAGAAGCTTGACTTAACAGTAAAATTCTGAGCTTGCCTGAAGTGAACGTACTGTTTTTTTGGGAATGAGGTTTATTTTTTTTGTTGAAGGTGTGGGTTCCACATTTGCTGCTCCCCAGGTGTCATTGTCGTGGTTTGCACTTACTTCCTCCCCTCACCCAGGTCTCTTTGCTATTGTACAGTTTTCTGACTGCGAGCAGAATTCTCTGAGTTCCGGGCTTGTAGCCTGTGCTCTGCCCTGTAAACGATATTGTCTTCCTACGCAGGTTATTATGTTTTTCTAGGATTTGGTACAAATTTTATCTCATTTTCATTCCAGGCAGCTAATCCTGGCTGTTGTCTGGAGGATTTTGTGAGGTGGTACTCCCCTCGGGATTACATTGAGGAGGAAGTGGTTGATGAAAAGGGGAATGTAGTAATTAAAGGTGAGCTGAGTGCCCGAATGAAGATCCCTAGCAACATGTGGGTTGAGGCCTGGGAGACAGCAAAACCAGTCCCGGCGCGGAGGCAGAAGAGACTCTTCGATGATACTAGAGAAGCAGAGAAGGTAAAAATTCTGTGGCTAATGATAGTCTGATCTGTAATGCTGTTACAAAACTTATAGCAGTCCTTTTTTCTTCCTCCAACAAGATTTGAACTATATCTTTGAGTTATTGAACTGTTCTGTAAATGGCTTAGGGTTAATCAGAAATTCTTGCTGCCATTCACCAGTGAGTTTGAAATCTACAATAGTGTGTGGAATGTAGCTTTACAAGCAGTATTACTTAGGTACTTCTATTAGTAAATGAAACAGATTTCTATCTGCACATGTATGTTAGGAAACTAAGTGTTCCTAAAAATTAATTATTTTTAGTTTCATTCTAACTTGCTGGGACTGTAAGCAATCACTGAGGAGTCAAGAAACAATTACTATTGAGTCCTGTCTTGCAATGATGCTCCCTTCTTGTAGCTTCTTTAATGTAGGTGCTCATCTTCTGTACTTAACCTTATCTTTGAGAAGCAGTTTTGAGCACTAATATATTAAATTTTCTAATGTTATAGGTGCTTCATTACCTTGCCATTCAGAAACCAGCTGACCTTGCAAGGCATCTCTTGCCTTGCATCATCCATGCAGCTGTACTCAAGGTAAAGGAAGAAGGTAAATAATGTTTAATAAATTATTAAGACATTTTAGGTTGAACACTGATGCAATAATGAGAACTTGTTTGTTTCTTTTCCTCCTAATAGAAATACTAGAAGATATATCTTCAGTTAAGAAGATTATTAAACAGATAATATCCCATTCCAGTAAAGTTCTACGATTTCCAAATCCAGAGGACAAGAAGCTGGAAGTAAGATTTTTATATTGGCTGGGGCTGAAAACTTGAGAAGACTTGCACTGTTCATGAGAGTGCTAAAAGAACATCTTTTTATTTTTATTAAACTCCTGCAGGAAATCATTGCTCAGATTATGAGTGTGGAAGCTATCATTGCCAGGGCCAGGTCTTTGAAAGCAAAATTTGGGGTTGAGAAATGTGAAAATGAGGAGGAGAAGGAAGATCTACAAAGGTGACTGATTTTCTTCNTTTTTAGTAGTTTTAAAACTTAGGACATATGAAAGTGGTGATAATCCAGAAATACTAAGGAATCATATTTAATAGCTGTAAAAATTAAGCGTCCATGTCCCTGTGCTACCTAGAGATGTGATATGTGGGTACCCTATATGCCCATCTCAGTAACCATCTCTTTGAAAGCATGTGATACAGATTATTTTAACGGAATTTGTTTTCTGTTGATGGTACTGGAGCTTTCATGCATTTTTGTGTTAAGTAGAAGGTGCACATGAGCACCTTTGTTGCAATATAGATAAAATTAGAAAGACGAGGAATTTAGTATGTTCTATAAATAATATGGAATGAAATGCTGCCCAAAGTTGCATTTTCTTGTTCTAGTCTCCTTACTAATTTTAAATGTATTACTGAGCAACCATATGAATGAAAAGTGACAAGCCATGCTTCATTGCATCTGGCTGCTGTCAAAGATTATTTACTTTTTGCTTAAGCTGACTAACATGGAGAGCTGCAGGGGCTCCCATGGGCCGCAGCCTCCTTCAGGCCACATCCACCTGCTCCATGGGGGCTCCTCCATGGCTGCAGCGTGGAGATCTGCTCCGTGGGGTACCCATGGGCTGCAGGGGGACGGCCTGCTCCACCATGGGCCTCTCCACGGGCCGCAGGGGAACTTGTGCTGCGGCGCCTGGAGCCCCTCCTGCCCTCCTGCTGCACTGACCTGGGTGCCTGCAGGGCTGCTTCTCACCCCTCTCTCCCAGCTGCTGTGGCACAGCAGTTTGTTCCCTTCCTTAGCTCTGCTCTCCTAGGGGCACAACCAGCGTCGCTCCCTGGCTCGGCTCTGGGCAGCGGCAGGTCCCTTTTGGAGCAGCTGGAGCTGGCTGTGATCTGACATGGGGCAGCTGCTGGGCTCTGCTCACAGAGGCCACCCCTGCACCCCCTGCTACCAAACCCTTGCTGCCTAAGCCCGATACACCATGCTGAGGGAGAAAGAAGACATTTTCTAGTACATATCTGGAGTTCAGAGGAGTGGCATCTGACCAATGCAGTATCTTTGTGCCCAAAAGCATTGTTATATTTTTACTTCTATGTGACCAGACAATGCAGACTTTTCATGTTGAATTTAGACATCTGCTTTAGGAGCCTGGGCTCCATTTGTAATTAATGGAGAGAAGCAGATCCTTTCAGTGGCTGACTTGCAATCTAGGGGCTAATCGGCCTTGCTGCTGGAGTTACATCACAAGCAGCTATATAATCTGCCTTTCCTGACCTTACCTGGGAGGCTGCTTTGTTCAGCTGAGTTTTGACCTGTGTTCTGTGAAAAAACAGCTGCTTAGCCTGAAAGAATGAACAATAATGTAGGAGGGAACCACTGAAGGCTAAGGAGTGGAGGGGAAGCGTTAGTCTAGGCTAAAGGGAAAGGAGAGAGGGGATGAAAAGGTGGTGATAGTGTTTGTGTGTGTGTGTGATGCTGGGAAATGGTATTTTTGTTTTCTTAAATTTTTTTTTTTTAGAACAGAGAACTGTGTCTGCCAGTTCTCACTCTGTGCTAATACTGCTAGGTGGAGGCCTCCTCACAGGAAACAATTCTAGTTTTAGATTAGAAAATGTAATAAGCATGATATATGTGTGTGTGTGTGTGTGTGTGTGTGTATACACACGTATATATAAATAATATTCTTTTTTCAATAATTTGTACCATCAGATTTGTAAACTGTCTCCTGGAGCAGCCAGAAGTGTCAGTTCTTGGTGCAGGAAGAGGACCTGCTGGCAGCGTCATTCATAAGCTGTTTGTGAATGCTCAGAGGGTAAGGGAGAGTTCTTGATTGCTTTGCTGATGCTTCTAATTTAAATGGTTTGAGTCAATGACGTAACGTATGATGGCAGTTTATTTTGTCTACGTATATATATGCATGTATTTTTATAAATGTGATTGAATTTTTTTTTGTGTGATGTTCAACATGATTTTAGCCACAGCAGAACCTTGCAAGACAGAAGGGTAGATGACCTGGGGTGTGAAACATTGACGGAAGCTGAGTAGATAGATGTGTCATTACTGCTTGATGTACTTCAAATAGTAACATCAGTAATGCAATTACAGCACAAACTTCTGCTTTATTCAAGTTGCACAATACATACAACATCACAGCAAGAAGAACAATTGAGTGTGTTGACGGTTTCACAGAAGCATGTCATAATACTAAATACTTTAGGATTAACTTTTTAGACTGAGGCTTATATTTGGAATACTGTCTTGTACGGAAACTCAAGTGCTTAGGAAGAGTTTCAGTTCTTTTTCCAGTACAACTCTGGTTTTGCTTTACTTACTGCCAGCGTTGCATCTGTTTTCTTGAAACCTTTCCCCAGCCTATTTTGTTATAAATAATCCATTTTCTCTTAAGCAGTTTTTTTAATAATTAGCTTGGTAAGTATTGATTTCCAGACTTCTTGGACTACAGTCAGCTTACAGTTTCTCTCAGAATTTCACCTATTCATAGCATCAAATTACCTAATTAGAATTTAACTGCAGTGATAATAACAAGGTGCCATAATATTGCAGACATCTTAAAGCCTGAAATCCTATTTGGAAATCACTGCTGTTTTAAAAATAATAATAAAAAAAAATTGGAATTACACACTTCTAAGGTGTGGATGTTTTTATAATAATTATATATTTTGCAACTCAACATAAAAAGGACCATTCTGAAAACAGGCCATGGTTATTCTGATAAATGAAAATCAGAACATTTGTTTTACCTTTAGGAGAACTTGAGTCTCTAGTATACAAATCGCAGCATGTAAGCCAGCCTTACTTACAAACTTTCCTTTAAAGCTTAAGATTGTGCCCTGTAAGTGTATGCAAGTGTATGCACTTGCCTTTTTAGTAATGTGGTATTATGGTCTTAAAGTTGAGTACAAGTTTCTAATGTTAATAATCGATAAACATGTAAGCAATTTCTAGGGTTTTGTTTCTTTTGAAACATCAGTAACTAAAGCTAGCTTACAGACTCTCACTAGTTGCTGGTCACTGTTAAGACTTCTTAGTGGGATGGGAGCTCACTTGATACAGAAAACCCTTATGTTTAATCTGCCATGAATTATTTCTGTAGAGAGCTGTTTGGTAAATAGAAGTTGAATGATTTTCTTGTTCATTACCTTTTGAGTCTGGACTCTTCTCCGAGCTGTGTAAAACATCTTGTTATATTCTCAAGCTTTCTTAGGAAAACTATGATAGCGAATGCATGTTCTTGGAAGTAGAGTGCATGGTATCTCTTAAACCTACAATCTCCTTCTAACCTCTTGTAAGTCATCTCTGACTTGCCTTTGTTTCTATCTTTCATCACTGGTTCTTTTCTCATCCCTTTTCAAGCTGACTGAATCTTCTGATGAGGTAACCAACTTTGTCCCTCATTTCCCACTCATCTTCCCTAGTTGCATAGAGTTGAACCTTTTGGTAGATATAGTACAACAGCCTGATGGGGTTTGTACTGTTGTTCGTGTATTAAGCATAAAAATAATTTTGTGTTTCCAGAATGGTTTTTCCTTATTCACAAACTTTTATAGAGCATGACAGGAAGTGAAGAGAGAAATAAAAATAAAAAAAAAAAACAAAACAAAACAACAAACACCCACAAACATTACTTCAAGTGAATACTGACATTTTCGGATGCTGAAATATTTGGCTTTACCTTCATATTCTCTGTTGCTGTCACTGTTTTTTGCTTATTGAACAGCCAGATGTTTTGGGGGAGGTAGTGATGGACAGTACTACATAGATGTCACAGCCCAGATACCACCAAAATTATTGAGATAGCAATGCTTATTAAGACTACTAAAACTTTTGGACAAAGGTATGGAGAGGTTTGGGGAGGGAGAACTAGGGAAACCTGTGAAGAAGTGTAGCAAAGGGAACATCCTCTCTGTTGTTTTCCTTAAACTGTTCTTGTAGGAACAATGGGCACTCATCCCAGGTGATTTATCCTGTGTCAAAGGCTGCAGAGCCGGGTAGTAGTGGGCCCCTGCTCCTGAGGACTGAGAGGGCTGGAAGCAAAGTGGGCGTGAGGGTCATCCTGTGGGTTCTTCCACGCCTCAGTGACTTTGCTGCTCTTGAGTTGTGGACAGTTAAATGCAGACCCTATTAGGGTGTTGGTGTGCATGGATGTAATCAGGAAATGGCTGTTGGGCCTTCTGAGGAACAGCCAGGAGCTGAAGCATGCCGGTCCTCCTTCCAGTATTCAGACTTTAGTGTTGCTGCTTACTGGCTCTGAGGCAATGGGTAGTGCTGGGGATTGCCCAGTGCTTCATTTGTTCTGTGATGTGCCCTCAGCAAGCCTCTCTTCAGCCATGAAGAGCATATATCGAAGTAGTGTGTTGAGCTTAAAAGGCAGGTGGCCTTTTGCCAGGACTCCAGTAGTGTCACTGGTTGCTTTTAAAAGGAGGTTGGCTTGGCCATGTGTAGCCACAAAGAGCTGGGGCTGGAGCCCTGACTGAGAAGGGGTCATTTTGTCTGGTGAGAACCCTTGCTTCATGCTTGTCAAGAACCAAGGAGCTTAGTCTAGGTGAGCTTTACCATCCACATATGAAGGTTCTTCCATTTGATTGTGTGCGGTTTATTTCTTGACATCCCATTAGTGTCTTGCTCTGTGTACACGTAAAGCCTTCTGCTGTGTTTACCATTTCTAATCTTCCTCTTTTCCTCTTATGAATTATTTTCTGAATCCTAATTTTAAGAAACAGCTTGCCCTGTAATTATACTTCTGCTTTTATTTAAGGTTTCTGCAATGCCTCCGCTTGATGAAGAATTGAGGAGATCAGGTTCATCAGATGAGCGAAGACTCAACACGGGCGCTGTTTCAGATTTCCCACCACCCACGGGTCGTGAGGTTATTTTGCGCACAACTGTCCCCCGCCCTGCACCTTACTCTAAACCATTGCCCCAGCGCATGTACAGTGTGCTTACAAAAGAAGATTTTCGACTTGCGGGTGCCTTTTCAGCAGATACAACGTTCTTCTGATGTAACTAGCTGTGTTATCTTGTGTGTCTTCACAAGTAGAATGCTATTCATTTTCCTTCAGGGAAGTTAACACTTAGAGATTTACCAGCTTGGGGCGAGGAGAAAACACGGTTGTCATTAGTGAAGAATGCCTGCAGAACTCTACCTTGGAGGTTTGGAATGGCTACACAAGTAGTTTTAATCAGACCTTTGGGGAAGGAAGTTTAGCTGTCTCCCCTCTGTCCAAAGGGAGCAACTTTTATTGCATTAGCTTGTTTAATAATGGACATTAATGGGCCGTATGCAAATACTTCATGTTGAAATTTATGCAGAATGTGCTGCTTTACAGTTCTTAATCAGACTTGATAAAGTGATATTAGCCTACTTAAATTGATGTGCAAACATTAAGTAATTTGTATTTACTGCTAATCACAAATATTGAGCTCAGTATTTTTTGGTTAATCACTAAGTTACAAATACTTCTAAAATACCCTTGGTTTTATTTAAAGTGTACAGTACATTCTAGTTCATGCTTAACTCTCCTAGCAGACTCTCTGTTAACTCTCTTTGCAGCAGTCATGCAAAAAAGATCTCATCTTAGATGCTTCTCCTAAACACAAATAAATGTATTTTGGGCTGTTGGCTACTGTAAGCCTAATAGCCTTAAGTGGATCACTCGGTTTTGGATATTTCATATCCTTCCCTGCATGCAAGGGCCAAAACTGTATGTAAATTATGTGTACAGAGGTGTTTTGCTGTAAGCAACTTACTGATATTTAGAGATCATTTGAATGCATACTGTCTTTGATCTGATATGATGAAACAACTCTATCACATGCTGTAAGCTACCCCCGTTGAATATCATGCAAACACTAAGACGTGTATGTGCCAATGTTGCTTTACGGTGATCCTAGTGTGTTTTAATCAGAAGCAGCAGATCAGAGTTACTGTAATAAAATGAAATGTAAAAAATACAGTATTGTTGACATTAATAAATCTAAACTTATTATTGGCTTTCAGACTTCTTCAGGTAATAGTGATGGTTTTGTCAAAACACTTGTTGAAATGTCATCCTTGCATAATTTGATGTAGGAACAAAATTGCTTGTGACTATATCAAGTATGGCAAGTGAAGTTCTATCTCAAATAATAGGGTCTCAGCTGTTACCCTAAAACTTCCTTGCAGGGATAGCTTCCAGGGCTTAGAATGTTTCCCTCAGATAAATTTGCATCAAATAGAAATATTTTTTTTCAGGATACATAAGTTAATTTTCTTCAGAGAAAATGTTGTCATAGGATTTTGTTATCTGAGTTTTTTTGTGTTTTATGTAAGACAAATTCCTTTGTTAAAAGGGATGAGAAAGGAAAAGACCAATTAGTCAAAAAACGAATCCCTAACTAAGTAATCTTAAACTTACTCCCTGGTACTCTTGCTTTCCTCCTCTCCTGATATATTCTCTTAGTGAAACTTTACATTAAAAATGGGGCTTCTTGTAAAGGTTATATAAACTTGAAAACTCCTCATTTAGCTCCCAGGCTGTTATTACTCCGTCATTCAAACTGCTGCCTGGATGCTTCATTTAGTCATACTCGGAACACAAAGGGTGTAATGCTTTTTATTTTTTTTTTTTTTTCTATCAGCTGCTGAATGATTGTGGGTGCTGGAAAAGTCCAGTAATTTTACTTTATAGAAAATGGGGCCTTTACAACAGTACCTATCTTTAACAGCAAAGGAGTGTGTAAAACATCAAGAATCTTCTCATAAGGATAACTGATGAAAGCTTTTCAGTGTATTTTAACTAGATGTACCTGGAATTGTATGGTCATGTAATACTTTCCGAAAAATGATCTGTGGTGCACTGATGTGCGTTACTACTGCCCTGATGGCATACAAGGGGCAGGGGAGAAACATAAAAGCATTAAAAAAAGATCACCATTACAAAATGACATTGATTTATTTGAAGTAACTGTAGAGTAAGCCATCTGAACAGTGCAAAATAACCATCATCTCTACAATCTTGTTAAAGAGAAAGGGAGGCTGTAGCATTTCCCAGAAATTACCCTGGATAAGACAGGGAACAATAGATATTACTATTTATCATGAATAAGTTTTAAATACTAGCTGTTTTAAATAAAAACAGATTTCAAGAGACATTAAGTGCACAAATCTTTTAAGTCAGGTCCAATGCCACCAGTAGGCCTTTCATAGCTGATTAGAGCATTCCCAAGGCTGCTGTTAATTAACTTACTGTATAGGTATGAGACAGTTTTAAAAGAAACAAACCACCTGCACTGTTGTGGTCATAACAGAGATCAGAGGCTGTGTTTTCTCCAGTAATTTGATTATGTGAACAAAGAAAACAATTTAAACCAAGACAGATCCTTGATCCATAATACCCCATAACAGTTGAACACTAACACAGGTTTTAACAGCACTTCCTCCTATCCTGTAGGTGTAAGTACACTAATATGAAAATAGTAGTACTTCAAAATTGCATTAAGGTTACACACAGAAATTCAGCTTTAAACTTTGGGATCATAAGAATATAACCATGATTGAGTACCTTGGATGCACTCATCCAAGGCCCTCTGAAAATCAGTATTATGATTTTTGGGGGTTTAGTTACACATTTTCTTCTCTCTACCAACACCACGATAGACTGTTATGTATTTTTTTTTTTAATTTTTTAAATATATGCATGAGGAAAACTATGTAACAATGCTAGTTCCTGAGTTATAAGGTAACTGAATATATTTACCATTTTACCTCTTCACAAAAAACTTTGTGATATCACAGCCATACTTTGTAGCTAAAGAACGTCTCTTCATCTGACTTCTTTCCTTGGCCTGTTTGGCAGTTCTCTGCAAAAGAGAAAGATAGGTCTGGTCAGAAAATATTGTTACTTGGCAACTAGCAGGAAAGCATTATTCCACAGTTAGACTTCAATCTAATTTTGCAGCAGACAACATAATAAAATGCAAATATTTATTAAGATGACATTTTCCCACTCCTGAGTAAACTGTTGTATCATAACACTTCAATGCTACTGGCTTTCATCCTTACTGGTGCCTTCCTGCAGGTTGAAGAGTAGTGCTGTGCCCCAGACAAGGCAGCATAAAGCTTCCACTACTGAGTACAAACTAAATGAGTAACAAGGAAGTATTTCTGATTCAAGTTTTTTGTCTTTAACTAATAGCTTTTCTCCTCATTCATAACAACGTGGGCATTGTCTCTTACTCATGAGACACACAAAGTAATAACTGATTTTTGCTGTAAATATAATATCATGATCTCAATTACCTATAAGACAATTTTAGTTTCTCCTGTCAGACAAAACCTGTAATTTGCCACAAGTTATGTTCCCAGTACTTACCAGGATAGGTCAAATGAGGAGAGAAGCTATCAATAGGCAGCTATCTTCAGGTGATGGATTTCTCATTTTGTTGCACAGCTTTCCAGCACAGCAACAGCCCAACACAAACCACGGATGGGGAAGGGATACCGAGGATAGCAAGGAAGAGCAGTGACCGTATGGGATGGAGAGGCTGAGGGCACAGGGGTTGTTCAGCTGGAGACAGCAGGGCTGAGCAGGGACCTAATGACAGTCTGCTGCTGCCTAGAGGAGGGGCAAAAGAAGTCAGAGCCAGGCCTGTCCTGGGGGCACAAGGGCACCGCCACAAGGCCGGCTGGGGCACTCCTGTAGGGCACGGGAGGGGGCTCAGGCACTGGCTTTGACACTAGCCCTGCTCTGAGCCACAGTCAGGTTCTTTTACCAGTTACTCCACTACCTGTAGGGTCTGTTTGCCCCAAATATTTCTGTGATGATAAATACTGAAATGTAGACGTACTGCCCTGATGCACATTACATTTCCGTGCGAGAGGATGATGATTTCTGACTGTACCATACTGACCTCTCTGTGGCAGACCGTACACAGAGTTTGAAGGTTTTCCAGGGAGCACTGTCCTCCTCCACTATAAACAGGCTTGATGTGATCCACCTGCCAGAACTGACCTTCCGTGGGGTTTGTTATAATTTCATTCAACTGTAGTAAACAAAGCACACGACAATGGAAGCATTAGATATTCTTTCTGAACTACATGCATCTTCTACAGTAAGAACAAGAAAATAATTCAGGAAAGTAGCTATGTATAGTCTTTATCAAGAGAAAGTGTTATCATTTTTCTGTTATTCCCAGTGGACAAGCAAACAGCTGTAATTTTAGTTGGCATAGTTTTACCCAGCCTGCAGCACACAGAAGCACCTGACGGTGGATCAAGGAAAAATAGAAGAAAAGGTTCATTTTTCTTGATTGGTACAGTGAATTCTCTTCAATGTCATTTTATCAACATTAAGTGCTGATATTAACATCAGAATTGTGTTCATTTAGAAGGTTGTAAGAAACCCACTCTCCACAAGACTTCTCATCTCAGTATTTTAGATTTGCATTAACTTGTATTTTCAAAAGCTACAAGCAACATAAAGCTGATCTCATGCATATGACCATTAGAAGCAGTAATGGTAAATGATTTTTTTCTTTTGCAAGTTTAAATGGGTGTCTGCAGAATTTAAAAATCTAGAACAAGTAACTTCTGAAGCAGAATTTCAACTTCATAGCAGAAAAAAAAATGGTATTTTTATTCAGAAACTAAAATACTCCCTTGTGTAGGAATGTTATCTCTCCCTGCTCCATTGCCTCCAAGTCAGTAAAGAAGCAATCACAACTGGGGAAGAACAGTAGTAGTTTTTAATGCATTTTGAGGTGACATTGAGGGGAACTGTGCCAATTGGCTTTTCTTAAGCTCCTAACAGACATCCTGCAAAGTAGGAATAACCCAGTACTGCCAGCTACATCCATTCCTTAATTCTGTCTCATAACCATACAGTTCATTAACAAAATGCATTTCAATTAAAATCAGCTGCAATATTTACATCCCTAAGGAGTCAGAATTCTGAAGCCTGTCTCTTTTAGATGTGTTTATGTTTTTGAAGACACCGAGCTTTTGATTGTTTGGTTGTGTGTGTGTGTATATGTGTGTTTTCAGATTTTTCTTTTTCTTACTCTGTTGTTGATTCTGGGTAACCTTCTATCTTAAGCCTGTGAGAAGATCATTCTGGATTTCTCTGAACTATCCACTACAGGAATACACAGATTAGCTCTAACTGCTTAAAAAGCATTATTAATACCTGCCCAAGTGGAAGGTGAGACATCCAAGAGCTCTCCAGAAGTTTCTTACGCTGATTCTTAGGCGCATCTCTGATGTTAAGATAAAGCTCTTGGGCATTCTGATTACAAAACTGGCAAACACCATGTTCAATTTCAAACACCTTAGTCCTGAGGTAGCTCTGACTAGAACGAATCGAGAAGTCCTCCTGGCAGGCAAGAGAGCAGAATCGTGTGTCCCAAGCACGGGCCTGGCAGCTTTGGTCAAGCTGAGTCGTTGGCTGCTGACAGCTGAGACAAAGTGGGTTCCCTTGACTGTCCAAGGCTTGCAAATAGCCTTTGGACAGGGAAGAGCCTTCAGTTTCAGTCTGATCTGAATGAAGAGCTGAAGGACCTCTTCCATTCTCCAAAAGCAACCTGTTTACAGAGAACAAAGTACAGCTATTAATAAAGCAGCTATTCAACAACACAATTCCATAACTTATTTTATCACAGAATCACAGAATGGTTTGGGTTGGAAGGGACCTTAAAGCCCATCTAATTCCAACCCCCTGCCGTGGGCAGGGACACCTCCCACTAGACCAGGCTGCCCAAAGCCCCATTCAGCCTGGCCTTGAACACTTCCAGGGATGGGGCATCCACAGCTTCTCTGGGCAACCTGTTCCAGTGCCTCACCACCCTCTGAGTGAAGAATTTCCTCCTAACATCTAATCTAAATCTATCCTCTTTTAGTTTAATACCATTCCCCCTTGTTCTATCATTATCTGCCTGAATAAAAAGTTGCTCTCCATATGCATTGCATATTTCCATAGGTATCTTTATGCTCAAAAACACCATTTCAATTGAAAGATCATCTTACTCAGGTTGATATCCACACAGTGCAATCATCTGCTTGGTTTGTTTCCATTTAAACAACACATGACAATACAAAATAGATCTTTCTCTTGCACATCTTCTACATTTGCAGATGCACACTGAATTACTAGCTAAAATAATGCTGTGTTTATAAGAAATGGTGGTTTCTTTCAGACACATATACACATAAATGTAAAATGTTTCAGCCCCTTTTGTAACAGAAGTAAAATGTCAAAGGAAAACATCCTGGTTTCTCTCCACAACTTTCACAGCTACCTATCGATTTCCTAAGCAAGGTTTATCTCGAGGCAAAAACTGTCCGAGAACAGAGGGCATTTTCTGTCCAAAATTTTCATATTTTCTACCTTATTCTAAATTATGAGGCAGAATATAAGAAAATTTGCTCCCTAATTTGAGGTTGACTGCACAAGCAACCCTGAGCTAAAGCTCTTATTTCCTTAACCAAATTGTGTAACTATTTTCTTGTTTCATTTTGTCACTCTGTTAATTAGTAGCTATATAAGCAGACAACAGATATATATAATCTAAATCTTTAATGGCTCATTAGCTATTTCGGCAAATTTTTTACCTGAACACTGTAGCTCAGCAAGGTAAACACTCATAACAACTTTGCTACCTTAAAAAAAAAGTCTATGAAGAAACGGCTTAATCACGTTATTGCATTAAACTTACTTTGTGGAATGACCTGATTGTTCAATAGAAGCATTTTCATTCTTCAGACAAACCTTATTTTCTTTAGAGATGAGGCGAACGCTGCCCCCGCTGCTGCTAGCTTTGCTAAGTGAGGCTGCTGCTACATCCTCCTTGGTCACATACCTAAAATAATTCAAAATTCTGTCAATGCACTACAAAGAGAACAATCTCTCTCAAAGAACAGTCACACACCTGGCTGCAGCAAGATTGGTGCTGCATATTCTCTTAAAGCATTCCTTATGTTCCGGATTAGAAAGGAATAGTTTGGAAAAACATACTTCTCCATAAGACTTCCATATTACGTAAGATATCTTCTTCTAAAACTAGATTCTACTCTATCCAGCAAATAGATGAGTCATTTTGCATAAAACAATTAAAATGGTGAAAGCAATTTGATATTGCTTGACACTGAAATCTGAAAGCCATTTTGTTTCAGTTTGGAGAAGTGTAACTCATAATAGATAATACGGGAGGCTTTAAAAGCTCTGGAGGACTCTCGGCTCAGTTACTTATCTTATAAATCAGTTTATTTTCATGTGAAAACATACAAAACGCCACTACTCTCAAGTAAAATCATCTTAAAATCCCTTCACTCCGATCATTCTTCAAAGAACGGCTGTTCAGACAGATTCTTATAAATACACCTCTCTGTATTATACAGATGTCAAACCCTACGCACTACCTTAGGGCACCACTGTAGGTTAGAGTAGATTTTTAACAAAGTTCACAGTTAGATCTTTCTTATATTTTATGGAAGGAAACAATCAGACATCAGGTTAAGAAACATATACTACCTAGCACTTCTTATATTACTGGAATTAAAAAATTCTATTCACTTACTTAATTCTTACCTACATCAAAAATACATATAAAATATAAATTCTCACCCTGGAGAATTTAACAGTAGGGATTGAGAGGCATAAACAGGTGCAGAGGCATCTTGGTGAGTAAGGTAAGTAAGGTAGACCTATATGCCTGAGAAGTTTTGTAAAGAGCAATGACAACAGCGAAGCTGCAAACGTGTGCTGGGGGAGATGGTACATCAGAAAAAGGACAAAAAGGGGAAAAAAGTAAATTCAGATTTTAACAAAGATTAAACACTATCATTTTGCAGTAACACCCAGTGAGGAAAACAAAGTTTTGAGAAATGTCACCCACAGGGAACAGAATTACTTAAAGAAAAATTAAGTACGAGAAAGGGTTAGAGTAGGCTGTGAATTATGTTTAAAGGATTGTAGCATTGATGGCAACTAATGATTTGTTCCTGCTTCAAGGTGGGAAAAGCAACAAGATTTTTTCATCTTACTTTTCCTTTGAGTCCCTAAAGGTCACAATTTTTCCTCAGAAATCTCTGGCAAGCTCCAAGTGTTTAAACACGCAAAGCAGAAAGCCAGAATAGCTGCTGAATGCCACACAATGATGGACAGGGAAGCAGACACTTCCATCCCAGTAGATTTACTCGTGCTCAGGCGCTTATGTTTGTCACTATGAGACAAACAGTCATTGAACAACCGGTTTACAGTCCCTGCATCATTCCGCTGAAAGTTGCATTAAATACATTGAACCTCCTACAGCAATTAATAATAATAAGAAAAATAAAAATACATACCTTTTTGTGCTGCTGACCACTGACTGCTTTTTAGACAACTCCTCTGCAGCATGAATAGGACTACAAAACATCTGACCACTTTTTCTGATAATTTTCTGTTTCATTGCTGTTAGATGATTCCATTCTTTCACAAACCTCAGTATCTGGTGGAGAATGCTATTGTCAGCAGGATGACAGGCATTAAACAGAAATAATTACAGTGAAAGGCTGCTGGAATTAATATATTCAAAACTAGATGGGGAAAAGCTGGTATGATCAGAGATTCACAGATTCACGGAATTGTAGGGGTTAGAAGGGACCTCCAGAGCTGCAGCCCCCCGTCCTCACCTGCTGAAGAGCTCTGACAGCTTTGGCATTGTCTACAATTATGGTTTTGCTACGATAGGTGTGTTGCTCCAGAAGGTAGAAAATAAGGTCAGAAATGGACTTTATTAATCTAAGCCATAGTGACAGGAAAATGGTTACCTGATAAAGCCTCAGATAAACCCTTCTTGTGTAAGCAAAACTTTGCTGATGGGAAAAACAGATGGGCAAAAGTTTTCTTCTTACAGCAGCCCTCCTTCTTTTGCACTAGGCCTCTCAGAAAAGGAATGTTTGCTCCAGTTGCTTGAACTGCATTTATAATTTGGTTTACAGCCCACCTTTCTTCTTTCCTCTAACCTTCTGATACATTGATTAACAATTGGTTAGTGTACAGCCCCTAACGTCAGCGTGAAAGGCTTAGCTACATGTAAATTTGAAAGAGCTGTTCTATTCAACTAGGTATTAGTCCACTCCTCAATAAATATTTCAACTTGGAGAATTTTAACAGAATCACTGAGGTACTTGCTTTGAGGTTATTGTATTCTTTTACAATAATACATTCATTTGCAATTAATGGCATGAGAAACCAGATCACAGAATTACGCATCTGTTTTTATGGCAATTCCACCATTCTCTTCTCTGTGGCATTACTGTGCAGCACACAATGATCTATGACTAGCAAGTGGAGATACGCTTTATCATCAAAATATTCAAAGGACAATAATTTTGAGCTCTTTAACTTGTAATTCATCTTCTTTCACAGCAATCTCAAATTGACACAACCGTAGGATCCTGAGGAAAAACTGATGAACTGCTTAACAAGTATTTCAGAAAGGAAATGGAGAATATAGCATAGTATTGATCACCTTTCCTTATTTTGCATTTAGAATTTGAAAGTATAATAAAATAAAGATGCTCTGAGGGACTTCATCATTTCTGGTAGTGAATCTAATAGATTGTTACAGGCCAGGAAGCCACATAAAATTTTGAAGCTGTAAACTTCACACTGACAAGAATGGTATGATTAATAGGTTTCCTCAATAACCGTAACCACAGAGCAGTGAGGGGAAAAAAATGTTCCTACACAGGAATTTAGAATTTAGAACCTGGCTCCTTTCTTTAGGATGCGTGTAAGCGGGAAATGGTTTCATCCCACCCTCACCTCTACAACAGAAAATAAGTGGGAGAAACAATATGACCACCAGTGACAACAATATGAACCAGTGGTGATTATGGACCAGTTTTGTTCCATTTGTTTTTTCCATTGTATTCCTCACTGACTTGCAACAATCCACAGTAGCCAGTAGCACAGTGTTTCTGAACATGGACTATCGTAAAAATAAATACACTGTGCAGTATGGATTTAATTGTGATTTCAGCTTCCTCCAGGAACATACTTCAAGACTATAACATGTCAATAATTTTCTTTTTCTCCCTGAAGTATTTTTTCATGACAAATGTAAAAAGCATACAGATCAGTCTTACTTCCTGAGTCAGAGCAGCAAGAAAGAAGTCAACGAAACTGCAGGATATAACAGAAACACAGGAGCATTTACTAACATGGATATTTTAATCTAAAAGAGAAAGCAGAAGGACAGAGACAAAGGTCCATAAGGCAGTGCTGCCCCCTGCCCAGAAACACAGGATTCTTAACATGTCTTTTCAGTCTAGCAAGTAGCTTTGAAAACCGTTGGCAACATCTGTGCTACCCACTCAGTAGCTGCTTCACAAAACTGTTGGTTGAATCAGTCAGATATCTGTCCTACGAATGTAAGTTCCAGCCTTGCTGGAGAGCCTACTAAAAAGAATCAGTCTTGTTCCAACGTGATAGAATCCGATTTTCCAAATTATATGTCTCTTTAAATGGAGCAAAGAAATCTATGTTAAACAGGTAGCATCACACATCCAGTTTAAATTCTGGATTTCATTACTTTGAGTACTTGGTTTAACAGTGTTCGTGTCCTCAAACACCATTATGAATGTGACCATTATTGCCGAAATAACTGAAGTTACATATATCAGCGGAGTTGTGCCCTACACTGTTTTGAACATTATTAGAAGACCAAAGGATGAAGTGAGATTGGAGGCCTGCTCAGAACTGCAGCTCTGATACAATCTAGCACATTCTTATTCATCATGCGCCATATATAATTCATAACCTTTAAAATGCTATTTTGTTGACTTACGAATGTTAGTTACTAATTCTGCAAATGAGAAATTAAATGATGCCTGGTTGATTCCATCTACAGAAATGTTAACAGGAGGCATGATAATTTGCCAGAGGAACAGACTGCATAATTAATATTCACATCAACATTTATAACATCTGCTTGCATCGATGAAACCGTGCCTAGATCCCAAGGCCCAGAAGTGTTCTGCATTTATTTAAAAAAATAAGTCCAAGTACTCCAAATTAAATATTTTATTACTGTGCCAGTAGAATTTGTACTTACCAATGAACGATTTTGTTTATGCTGGAAGGTCTCTGGTAAATCCTCCCAGTTATCCAGCTGTATGTCCAATGGAATGAAATTGTGATTCAGTGGTTCACCATCCTATAGAAGCAAACAGTTTTGTTTACAGATGCAATGTTTTACAAACTAGAAAAAAATTATCTGTTTCAACTGGATTATCCTCCTCTTCCAACTAAATTTAGACCCTCAAGGTAAGATTTTTCCAGGAACAAATGATAAACCACACATGCATGATAATATTGCAGATGCAAGAAACATAACTCATGTTAATATATCTAAAAGTAAACAGGGTGAAAATTTTACCTTTGAAACTGATTTTTTTCTTTACAAATAGCTCAGAGACACAAACTACCTTAAAGTAATAAACTGAAATTATAATTCTCTTGACTGAATTTCCAAGTGAAGTGAATAATTATAGAATGGAGAATGTCACTTCATTACAATTTAAAATCACACACACACACACACACATATTTTTTTTAAACGTATGAACAAGTTCTATTCTACCTAATTTTTCAGGAACAAGTTGTCCCCAGAGCATTCATATGACCCAGGAACTTATTGATGATTCACAAAAATTTGAAAGAAGGAATTAAAGCCGATTTCCCCAACGTATCATGGTTCAGTAGCAAGATTTTGTGCAGTATCTGACATAACGAAATTCTGGTTCAAGCCAAAACACCACCCAAAACACATTTTTGTCTTAAAGTAAAATGTGTGAAGCTAGGAAGCAGCATACACTTTAAGTATCTTAAATAAATTTTCAGATAAAAGAAGATAATTCTTTTGAATGTTTTTTTCCAGCTCTATCAGTTAGTCTAATAAAAATGTACTGTCTCAAAGACTTGCCCTCAGCTATTCATGATGCTTTGCAGTTGCACCCAAATACACTGACTCATTCAATAGCTTTGAAGAAACCTTCTAAGTGAAGGCTTCCAGTCCTTAAAAGAAGCGATCAGAAAATCCTGATTTCTCCATGAAAAATGACCTGGAAAATTACCAACTGCTAGCTTCTGTCCTCCCATTACCATTGGAGATTAATGACAATGTGTTTTATTCAAGAAGTTATTGACCTATACAAAGTGCCACCTTTGTGAAAATGTGGTGGCAATATTTTATTTACTTATTTAGTCTGGTAGGATTCACTGATTACTATAACTCTACAAATACTTTGGAATAGCACACTAGCTATAAACAGGAGAATAATTTGTCATCGCAGTGATTCTAGGTTGTGGTAAGATACTATAATAAAAAAAGGAATCTTAAATATCACTTGCATTTCTAACAGGTAATCTGAGCATACATCTAATGTATTAGCACCTTGTAAAGACAAGCTAGGAGAAGTGTTAGAATTTATATATCTAGGGAATTATTACTTAATTCCACTGAGAAAAAGAACTAGAATAATAAACTAATTTCTGTATATTTCAATTAATGTAAAAATACTGTTTTTTACATAAAGCATAACAAATGAAATTATACATATTTCATTCTATAACATTCTACTTTATAATTTAAAAATGATAAAAAGCATGCTTATTTCAGGCTTACCTTTGTATAGAGGTGAATTCTATCAGTATTCCGGCTTGCACAGAACATAAGCCCATCATATACTAGAAACATGTCTGATTGGTCTAAATCTTCTATAAAGAGAACAATGTTGAAATTAAGAAGTTTTCTTCATTTAGTCTACTCAGATATTAAAAATAATATTATACCTGTCTTTTAAGGAATTATGAAATTGCCCAATTTGGTGTGCATACAAACATATTTTTGTCAAATACTGTCAATCTTTTTTCTTTTTTATCTTTTCTTTTTCCCACTCCAAAGTTTCAGAAATTGTGGTACAAACTCCAAGAGAATATATATCACAGTAGGATTCTATACCTAATTCCAGAATAACCTAACAAGATACACACAATGCAAGCAGCGAGCTAGTAGGATATCTGTGTATTTTCTGTTTCTCCTGAATTACCCATCATCTCTTTTACCTGTGGCTGTCCTGAACACAAGTAAATGCCATCATAAGTTTCAATAAAACTATATGTTATAACTTAAGGTTCACACTCGCTAGTTTGACATAGTTCCCGTGTCGACCAAAACCCCTGTATTTCCTCAGGCGCTGTATGAAAAGGGTGGGTTTAGACATCATCAAAATTCAATAAACATCCTAGGCTGAAATGAAAAGTCATGTGCTAGTCTATGTACTTCTGCCTTTCAAATACACATTGGAAAGGTTTTTATTTAAAAGTTCTATTTCTTGCCAGAGGCGGTTAATACAGTTTCACAGACAGGATATGATCATCTTTCTTTCACAGGAGTACCACTTTACCTTCTCCACACTCTTTTTCACCTTCTTCACTTTCAATTTTAACAGCTTCTCGTTCACTGATTTCAACAGATTGCTGGGTCACTGTTTCCCCCAGATCTTCTCTTTTATCTTCAGCATCCCATGCTGCTCTCTGCTCATTTCTTCTGGAGTCTTTTGACATGTCATCTTCAGTCTGGCTAGAGGGAGCTTCACAGTCTCTCTCAGCTATAGATGGAGAAAAGTGATCATTTACGCTACCCATATAAACAGATAGCCACTCAATACATATATGGACACAAAACTATGCAACTGAAATGCAAAGAAATTGCATTTTATTCTCTACTGTTATCACGGTTCAACCACTTATGAATATAGAGCTAACTTTGAAATTAGGAGAATAAACACATGGACCAAAGCATTCCACTTATGCAATTTCATGCACCTAGCTTTGTGTCAAAATACATGCAATGTCCTTAGCAATCACCTATTATATACATTTATTGTACACCATAAACACAAAGTAGTTTTCTAGGCATTGATCTATACTTAAGAAATTCAGAAGTTGTCCTTACTTAATCAAGCAGAAAGACTTAAATAAAAGAAGAAAAAAAGAAAGGAACCTTACTCCTTTCTTTGCAATTTAAATGGCAAATATGGGGATAGATTTATAAATATGTTTTAATAAGTTCCCAGATAGCCTAAATAAATTTAATAAAAGACATTTATTCTGATCTGTTGGGAGTGACAAATGCTGTATTTTCAAGGTAATGGCTCCCATGACAACTATACAATACCCAAGTTAATACAAACATCTATGCTACATCATTTAGTTTTGACAAGTAGAGAAAAACTTTGCCATTTAATTGGATTCAGAATAACCATAAACCTTTGCAAAGAAAAGGAGAGCTACATTTGCTGCAAAGAAAACTAAATTTATATACTTGCTCACTGTATCTATATCCTGTTAACAATCATCTGAATTCTCTATTTGTTTCAAATTAGAATCATACAAAAGATCATCAGGAAAAGCAATATTAAGAAAGATCACCTAACAGGTATCTATCTATCTGTTCATGTAAAGATATTATTCTTCATACTTTGCTTGTGTATGTGTATATCCATATATTTAAAAATACTTTATTTTCTGAAACTAATCACAACTGGAATGAAGAATGCAGCACGGGTCACTTACCATTACTGTTATGAGGGCAACTGCACATTTCACAGTAAGGAAGCAATTCGTTATTACTGTAAGTGCAAACACCACAGTGCCAAACTTTATTTAAAGCTGTGCCTTTGCTTGAAGTATTTGAGCCACAAGGAAGGACTTCGTTTCTTTTTTCTGTAAACGAAGTGGACTTTTTTCCAGTTAAAGATTTTTTCTTTTTCTTACTGGAGCTGACTGGAGTAGATCCATTTACGTTTCTTGCTCTTTTCGCTTCACGTTCACAGGTACTTTCATGACAGATTGTATCCACATCACTTATTCTTGTGGAATCCAGGTTTTCACTGCTCTTCTCTGCATCCTCTTCTTTTGTGACTTCAAAAGATTCTGAATCAATATTTAATGACTCGCTACCTGAAAATATTTTGCGTTTCTTCTCAGTGGAGGATTTGGGGGAAAAGAAAGAACGTATGTCATGCTGTCTTTCCTTTTCAAACTAGGAAAGAGGAAAGAAATATGTAAACCCTTCTTATAATTACTGCATTAGAATCAGTTAAAATTATTACTTATATCCATTCGTAGTTTTCTCCAATACAGGAAGCTAGTTTCAGTTTGGAGATGGAAACAAATGATATTTTCCTTCAAGAATAAACAGCTAGCATAAAAAGCAATTCAACATTGTTCTTCTGTTTTGTAAAAATTATTTTCAATATTCTCATCAAAATTCTGAAAACAAATGCACAGAATTGGTAGGCTGTGTGCCTTTTCTGATGATGCCTATTACAAAGAAAGATTTTAAACATTGTTTTTAAAATAACCGCACTGAATTTAATTGGCTATTAACAAAGCTGTAATTTAAACAGAAATGACATGGTCTTATCAGACTCTGAGTGAGTCAATCACCTAAAAGAGAACATGAGGATCTATCCAAAACCCGTAGATGACGTTTATGCCCAACAGATCACTTTCTCCAACTTCACTAACTTTTTGAAATGGAACTCACGTATTTTTCCCCACTCATTTAGCATTTCTCCACTATACAAGCTGCAGTGCACACAAAGTTTATTAGGTGAGCAATGGTTATAATTTTTTTTTTTTTTAATTACAGAATGCTGAAAAACATAAGTTTTGAGTCTTACATGTGTAAACAGAAGTTCATTTTGGGGATCTCCTAGACTTTCATTTGGGGTCCAAGTTTCAGCAAAACTCAAAAAATCCCATTTCTCCTTATCGCCTTCTTCAGCCTGCATTTTCTCTTTCTTGCCATTCAAGGTGCTGCCTGTAACCTTGGCCTGCGGAAAGAAGACTTGCATAAAGGGTCCGAGGAATTCACATGTTGGAACAAATTTAGTTATCTATATGCACTCAGTTTGTTACAAATGCTGAACTAAGTTTGCAAGAGAAAAGTGAAAAACTCTGTAGTAAGTCAAAATAACTTTGATTAAAACTATCCTTCTTCCAGCCATCCTAATCAAAAGCCCTTTCTGCAAGAATAAGTAGCATATTTAACATGCGACATAAAAAGGTATATTTAAAATGTCAGTATTTATTGAAGTTAGAATATATACATTGTGTACATCTCTTTCTCTTACTGTCTTTAGACATTTTGCTTGGTACATGGAGCCAAAGGCAGAATTAATTGAAAGCAGCACTTTAGTGACTGAACTCTTACACAGTAAATAGCTGGTGAATTACTGAGACCCATCTGTGCCATGTTTAAGGAGGAGACTCAATGTACTGGAGCGGCTTTCAGATTTTTCAGAGGTACCTACAGGAATTATAATAGTTTCATTCCCCAGCTGAATCTCAAATACAGTTTGCAGTTCCTAGATTCTGTAAGGTGTGATCACTTTTCAGCAGCAGAGGAACATGTTGACAAAAAATGGTTATCTGTTTCTCAATATAGTAACAGTATGGACTCGAGCAATTGCACCACTCCAACACCAGGGTAGCCAAATGCAGGAATGAACAGCCACAAATTGGAATAGAGCACTTAACTGGCATTTGCATCAGAAGAAATCCTGTGTAACCACATTCTAACAATTCTGACAATTAGAGTTTAAAAGGTTGTTCTCTTTCTGGATTTATACCTCTGGAAATGTCAGAAGACAAGAGCTGACACAACACTAACACACCTCAGCTATCAAAGTAAGGCACATAATAAATGGTATCAAAGGCTACAGAAAGGTCACAAAAGCAACACAGCTAAATGATTTTTTAGTCCTGTGAAGATCTTCCAAATAATGAAAGAATGTAGAATGGGGAACTACTCTTCCTAAAAACGACTGGGTAATACCCGACAACAATGGCAACAGAAGATAAGACTACTCAAGTCTTGAGTTGGATTAAGAAGAGGTATTTTGGAATGCTCCTGTCTCTCAGAAATGAAGTTTAGTAAGGTACAGCATTCATTCAATAATAATAATTAAAAAAAAAATCTCTAGCTGTTACAACTGCGCAGAAAACCTTAAAATTATAAATTGAGCAACTGGAGCAATAAAAAGCTAGAAGGAAGACAAAACAACGATCTCCTATAAATGTGAACTATCCCATTCATCTCAGCAGTTACCTTATTTATCTTTTGATCTTCAATGGAGAGCAAAAGATAAAAAACGCTAATTCAGAACAGACATGGTCATTCTGATCATTAGCAATTCTAGGTCTGTTGATTTGTCTTATACCAGAACAGTGCTCCAAATAAGCAAGAATGTTATTTGCCACTCGCACTTAAGTGGTATCTTAAACATAGTGAATTCCCGATTATTTGGTCCTATTCCACACATACCTTGCGATTCAGCATTGCCCACATAAGAGGATCCAATGTTCCTTTTGCAATAAGGAAGTGAATATTCACAGAACTGCACTGCCCAATTCGGTGTGCTCTGTCTTCTGCTTGATTAATATGGCCTGGATCCCAATATAATTCAGCAAATACAACATGCGTAGCAGCAGTGAAGGTTAAACCCTAACCAAAATAAGCAAGTAGATAAATTTTAGAAAAAAAGATTCTCTACACAAAGCTACACGATGTACAGAACATTTTCATATGTAAATAAAAGTAACCACCTGGACAGGAGATTGGCCTTCTACATTGATTTCTTCCTTGGGCCTCAGGTAGATATTAATAAGATTCAGAAAATACTGCAATATTATGCAAAGACTGCATACTGCTTTTCATTATGGAAATAAATGTTACTTCTTATTAACTCGGTACTTTAAGAGAGAGCTGCTTATCTTGATTTTGCTCATGTAATTTCCATGGAGGATTAAAACAACACGATTAGTGCAAAAAATGAATACGTGTCTGCAAAAGATACATTGCGTGAACCGCCTTCAGTAAATAACTTCAGTCACCAAGTGACATTAATATTTATTCTTTAAGTTTCTTATTTCACGTATTTTCTTTTTTTTTTTTTTATCCTACCTGACCAGCTGCTTGAATACTCAAAATAGCAACTCGTGTATCAGGATCTTTCTGAAACTGATTAACAAGATGTATTCTTTCTGCAGAAGGAACACTTCCATCTATCCGTATGTAGCGAACCTGTAACATATTACAATAGAGATAAAAATGAAATCATCCCTGTCCATTTTCTGATCCAATCGCCCTCTGTCCCCCAGTAAAAATATGAAAACACCTGTTCTATTCCAGTCATGGGGATAGGGGTACCTCAGTAGCTTTTTGCCCTTTGATTTACAATTAAGCCTGTTTATCTAGAAAAGTGTAGACTTACTACTCCCTATTTACAGAAGATAACAGAGTGAACACACTCTTAAAATGGAATACTCTGCAGAAGAATCTGTAATTTCCCTGACATGATTTATCAAAATTCCAAGCACTTGCAAAATAATAGCTTAATATTAAATAGCAGAGTTAGCCATTGTTCCTTAGCAATGGTTGAGAGCCCATGACCATGACATATAAAGGTGGTTTGCAGACATTTTTACTGCTGTGAATTAAATGTTCAGGTGAGATGACAGTGTTCTGTTAAAAAAAAAAAGTATAGTTGTGAGAAAACTTGGGAAACGACTGCCTGCAACATTGAGGATAACATAAACACCCTATCTGGTATGATACTTCATTATTGAATCACATACAAAACAGTTCTTCAAAACCCCACAGTCTTTTTAATCTGGTGGCACTGACCTGTATATACTTAAACTCCTTAAATTCCTGTACACACAAGTAGTTCTACTCAATTCAAACATAGCTGTTGTGTATTTGTGAAGTCTGAAACTAAATGAGTGTCCATTTGTTAAATCATTACCTTGATTTCTATAACTGCCTCTGTACAGGCTTGAAGCATGCTTAAGTGGTGAGCAAAAACTAGAAACTTCAATTTGTCATTTTCAAGCATCATTTTGATATAGTCCTTCACTGCTCCTGCCTGGAGTAAGAGAGTATGTTTTCGTTAGTTAGACATATAAAATGTTCAAAAATGGCCATGCTTTTTGTTATCTAAGACTTTATGAAACACAAACATTAATTATAAAATTATTCAAATTAATTCTGTTTTAAAAAATACTGCAACTTTACATCTTAATAGTGAAACCTACCTCCTTTCTTTAGAGAAAAAACCCTCATACTCACAAGATCACATAATTAGATGGCACTTATTTCAGATTAAGATGTAAATAAAAACACTTTTAGTTATGACATCATTATCTGATGTTTTAAACCACACTAAAAAAACCACCTAATTTCTGACATAAACAGACAAGGTATTGTCTACTCAGAACTTCTGTATCTGCACCCATAAAGCCATATCAAAAGCGAAAGAATAGTTTTGATACTTTCATGACAATGTAATCACGAAAGATTGCTCTATTTAAACATTCATAGAATTTGTTTGTGCCAAATATCATTTTCAATATCTTTCATAAAAAAATATTAAAATAATGATGACAGCTACTAATCAAATTTATCATTGATCAATGGTTAACGCAATACCCACAGAAGGAGTCCTCAGACTTTTTTTTTTTTTCTTTTTCCTCTTTCAACTTTCTGTTTGAAAATGGGTTGAAAAGGATAGGTGAGAGAATAAAAAAGTAGGGAAGAAATAGCAACAGAACCACAGTAATATTTTTAAGGTAAGTAGAAAATTTAAGAAAAATTTCAAGGAGTCAGATTCTCCATTTTTACTGATCCAGCAGCTTGCAGAACTCTTTTTTTCTTTTTAAATATCCTTTTCTAAAAACAGGTTAGCATAAAGAAACCTGATAACACGCTAAAAAGCAAGCATGTAAAAGACTTTGGTTATTAACTGTTTTTTCCACATCTTAAGTATAGGAAGAAAATACAGAACAGGGGGTTCCATATGATAAACCAGAGAGACCAGCTAGAGGGGATTATTCTTCTTTGTTTATCCATGGAGAGAACCAGCACTGGCATAGCACAGTCTGCATAAGGGCTGCATCAGCACCATCCTATACCACATGTCAACTGGGTCAGCTGCAGCAGCTGCCAACACACAGGTACATCCCTGAAGTACCCACCTTCAGTATATTCCTAGTCCAGTAGATACCAATACAACTAATTTTATCAAGTTAGAACACACTGAAAATTTTAAATATATTTAAAAAAAATACTTCCATGCTTACCTTGGCAATGGCTGTTTCTTTGTACATGCGTGTGATTAGACTTATGACTTCAACAAAGTGGCTTTCAGAATTCAGATTTCTCATTAATTTCTCCCACTCTGCAAAAGTAGTATTCAAATTCTAATTGGCAGAAGAGATCAGTGGTTAGATAGATGTACAAATAATTTATAGATAATTTAGATAGTACAAAGCATTCTCTACCACAATATCAACTAGCATGACACATTTGGGAACTGAGTACTTTTGAGAACTCTTATCAGATTTGGCTAAAAGTAATTGTAGGATTCAAAATCTAATGGAAAGGAAGACAGAAGGGAAGAAGACTATTAAAATTAGGGCAAATTTTATGATTATTTGATGCAAAAAAATTACATATTCACATTCTTCACATATTTTAGAAAGAATACTACAGATGCTATGCTATATATATAATTACAAAGAAAATGTGAATATAGTGCATGTGCATATATAAATATAGAAATGTATAAATAAATATATATATGAAGTCATAGGCATTACTATTTACTAACTGAAACGTGGTTTTAGCATAAGTGGAAAATTTACCTTAGCCGCAGCTTGTGGGAGGTCAAATGGAATACGTTGCCTAACTTTGGGAGGCAACTGAGTTAGAACATCATTTTTCAGTCTTCTAATCATTATTTCTCTTAAAAGTTGATGTAGTTCTTCTAAATTTGAAGCTCCTCTACAGTCCCATTGAGTTCTTTTACCAAAAAATCTGAAAGAAAAAAAAAATCAATATTAAGGATGAAAACTAGCTCTTCCAAATCCAATAGAAACCTTCAGTACATAATTCATTTTAAACCACACTGTTAGATACGAAGACATGCAGGATAGCAACACTCAGTGTTCCTGGTTATGCTGGAGAGATGACTGCTTTCTGACCGATTCCTACCAACACTGAAGTCAGAGCATTTTCCATTTCCCAGCAGATACTGCTACCTGCAGGCCTAACTACCCATCAGATGTATACAGTCCCAGCTATACTTCTCTTTGTACAAGAAATACAAGTTCTAAGCACCATTTTAAAACTCTAGTTTCAATGGACTAATGAGAAGAATATACCATAATAAGAATGCTCTTTATTATATTAAGATGGGAACAACTGATAGGAAACTATCACAAACACTGCAAATATCACCATTAATGTTTTCCCCCAAGAATTCCCTGCTTGTTACGGTCAGCTTCCAGTTTTAAATGTAATGCTATTTAATGAGCAAAGCTAAATAGCGGAAGTAGGTTTAAGGTTAAAAAGCTAAAGGTTGAAAAAGATAAATTACTAACTTAGTGTTCCTTTTTTTCTTTCGTTGTTTTCAAGGACACGTTGAAGCAGAAAGAACAGCTTTTCTGTGTCAACATCGCCAAGAAGTAACAAAAGAACTAGCACAACAGATTTTGCTGGCTTTGGAGAAAAGCCCAGGTGGCATTTTCCAAAGACATGAGAGTATGTTGCAAGTATGTAATTTCACTGGTAAAAATTATTAAAAAAAAAATCATTTAAAGAGTTTTAAGCCTTGCTGAGCTTATCAACAGTATTTCAGTTGGCTGCCTAAGATCGTTTTTGAAAGGAGCTGAGGGATGCATTTCTACACTGGCAAAGTAATGACGTAACTCACTCAGAATGCTACATAGATGGACGACAGCTACATCTTTTGCTCATCTCTCTTCTTTAGTCTATTTATATGTCTGTCCTTAGAAAGGATTCCTCCCTCCAACTTGAGCATTGGGGATATAAGAAATGGTAGCTGAAAACTCACAGAAATACTTTGGACCTCATCGTTAGAAACAGGTGTCTATGAACACCTAAGTCAAAAAAACATTGTCACAGAAAGTTCTGCATAAAATAATCCCATCGAGTTTATTACCACAGGATGTTTTGTTTCAGCCAAGTCATGAAGACAAAGTTATTTATTGAGAGCTTGCCAAACCCTGAACTTGATTTTTATTACATTTATGGTATTCCAAAAATAAGATAATCATCTATGATTGAGTAGTTAACCATGCTGTACCCACGCACACTTGTGGTGTGAAAATTACAGAAGCATTCAGTCAAAACACCATGGAAAAAATAGCATTTCTCTGTCTGAAAATTAGACAGCACTCTCCCATGCTATTAGAAGTTAAATGCTGATAAAACGCTTATGATGGAGAAAAAAACAAGTTATATGAAAATTAAACTGTGCAATTATTATTGTAAAAATTAAATCTAAATGCTATCCCATTTAGCTGACAAAATCTATTGTTTTGAATATATGCAAAATTGTAGGTAAGAAATTTTTTTTAAAGGTTCCTCCCTTCTCAAAACTTTCTTCATTCCACTGAGTCAGATGGGTAAAACTAAGCATTTTAAATCAGAACTTCTTCTGTCCCCTCTATTTTAGAATATATCTAGAGAAACTGATCATTAAACTAAAGCTGAGTGAAGCAAGTCAGAGGGGAATGAGTCCTCATGAAGTTAATAACTTTAGATACATGAAACATAAAAGCACGTGAAAGATGTGGTAAAAGTGTGTTAAAAATTCATTAGGAATGCATTTGAAAAAAGTGTAATAAGCAATGTTACCTAGCAAATAGGAGGCAAGGTAGTGGACAAGAACTTACAAAGCCCATATTCTATCCCTTAAACAGAACTACAAACACATTACTGTTTTATACCTTTATCTCCTTTTACCCCAGACAATCTGATACATGGTCTTCTTTTCCCCAAGTGTTGTGGGATAGCAAAAAGTCTGGATCCCATAATAGAGATATAACTTATTATATGATATGAATGTAGGACTAAGAATCAAAAACTCAAGTTTCAGCTCTAACTGAAATACTAGCTGTAAAGGTAAAACCTATACATTTCATACTAACAACAGTAAATTTGCAAATCATTTTACTTAACAGAATGTTGGCACTTACACTTTCTCTCAAACTTTAATAGCTTCCAATTTCTTCCTTAAGTAAAGTCTCCTGTCAATTTCATCCTCTTCCTAAATGTTTCTAAACACTGACAACAGAACCTGTGTGGATGCCAAACTATCGTCTATGTTTGTACAATATACTTCCTATACTATTCCTCTGAAAGGTCCCTATAATTCTCTTTGATGGAGGAGATGTTATCTGACCCTGGGTCTCCAAACATAATGGTATAATACAGCAATAGAGATATTGCTTGTTGATTCTCTCATTTCACACAAGAAGAAAATCAAAGACACTCATAAGAAAATAAAAGGACAAGTATAGTAATACCTGAGACGAGCATTACAGTATTTTTTGGCATATTCACTCCAAGTTCCAAACCTTTTTGGAAAAAGTGCCTCAATCTGCATGAAGAGCTGTATTAAAAAAAAAGTGACAGTGAGAAATTGCCTGCAAGTGTAAGACTATTTAGAAATAGTTCTCACTTATTACATGATTATTGTCTTAAGCTTACATTCAGCAATTGCACAGAAAACACACAGCTCAGCACCTTCAGACAGGACTGCTGTATGAAGCCCTCAAAGAACAGAGTTCCCGGAACACCAAAACACAGTGCTGAAGACTTGGAAAAGACAAACTGAACAGGAAAACACGGACGAGAAGATATTCTTCATAATAATATAACACTTGTGATTTGCCAGTACATGAACTTCTGCAAAGCATCAGTACAGGTATTCCATGAATGGCCTGCTTCCTAAAATACATGAAAATCCTCCTCATTCTTAAGTTCTACTTTAAAAAACAGACAGAGTCAATACAGACCAGAAATTCCATACCTTTTTTCACAGCTGAGTAACAGGGAGTGGTGGTGGTGGGAAATAACAGTTTAGACAACCTTAACCAGAAAGAATCCTACCTTACAAGCTGTTTTACTGTCAAAACTTTCTGGATTCCAGGATAACAACTAGATCCAAGACACACTAAGGCAGAGCAGACAGGATGTTCTACTGTACATTTTGGACTAAATGATCTCCAGAGGTCCCTTTTAACCTCAACCAGTCTGTGATTCTGTACATCACTTCTGCCATTTAAGCTTTTATATTACCTAGTCACATACAAAGGGCCTCTCCCCAAAAGAAAACTACTACAGCCAGATTTTGTCCTTCACAGGCTTCTTTCAAAACAGGAGTTAGAGAACTGAAGCAAGAGTATTAAGAAAAAAATATTTTTTTGACAGCTTTGACTATACGTAAATAAATATATGTGTGTATATATACATATATATATATACACACACATACATATAATACACACACACTTTCTCCCACGTGAATTGCTGCTATATTTTAGCGTAGATCTAGGTTGGTTGCAATGTCTTTAGTACGTGTGCAGGAAGTTTCATAATTATCCACACCCACAGATAAAAATATTTGTGTTTAAAGCAAATGCTTATAATACACCAAGACCTTTTTCATACAGTGAATATCTTTCTCAAGTTATATTAACCTCTTTGAACAAATAAAGTTATTAAAAGTTCTTGACATGTATTTACATAGCTAGAAACTCTGAAGTGCAAAAATATTATTTATTTTAACCCTTGTAAGTTCCCCTGATACAAACTTAGATCTTATACTCCATTTATTTCTGTATTTGATTAAAAAAAAAACAAAACAGTTTTCTTGGGTTCTGTTTAAAATCCAAGTGGTTTTAATTTCTGCTCTGCTCCACCCCAGTTCCATAAATTGATCTTCCTTCAAAGGAAAATTTGTCTTTCTGGGTAGCAACAAGCACTGGATAGATTTTTTCCGCTTTTGCTATTAGCAAAATTTTGCTATTAGTGAACATTAGCAATAACAAAAAGACCAGAGAGAAACAAATGACTTCCTATATCAGGTGAGGATGCAGAAGACTTAATACAAGTTTGTGTCTACTAAGGACTCTCCTACCCAGTAGAAACAAATAGTTCTCTCCTCAAGCTATTTTCTATTTCACCCAACAGTCCAGCCTGTTATGAGAAAGATTAATTTCTTATAAGAAACACTGTCCCAAGTCACTTGTGCATGAGCTTAAAATACATTTGTAAAACATTGATACAAATTGAAGAACACTTTTTTAGTTTCTTGTTTGTGCTTCCTAATGTAGGTAGTGCATTGCTTTATTTTCTAATGCACGTAATTGTACATATTCAAGAAAATTACAAAACTGTACACTCATTACTGATACTATCCCTAAAAAGACAGAGCATGTCAAATACCTCTTCAGGTCTTCCTAGAGCAGGAGTTCCAGTAAGAAGAATAGCTCTAACAGCTTTCTGCACAATTGGCAACAAAATCTTGCTGCGGGTGGCATTTCTGGATTTCATATAGTGTGATTCATCAATCACAACTACCTTGAAGTTCTGCCTATACAAAGTGTCTACTAATGTCTGGGCATCAGAAGTTAACAGGCCATACCCCAGAATCGTCACTTTGCTGGTTGATATTCTCCTAGAAGAGAAAAACCAGAAGTTGTCTTAAAAAAAAATTATTGTAGGAAAATTAATATAGCAAAGGAATTATTAAACTAAACTAAACTATTAAATTACAACTGATTTTGTTTTTAAGAAGGTATGTGTTATACGTTTTAGATTGTGATTTAATTAGTGAGCTGTCAGGTTGACCAATAATAACAACACAGGCTCTTTGCTTTTTTTAAAAAATGTAGCATCTGACACTTCTAAATCACACACATTTCATAATCATTTTCAGAAGACGTTGTTGGGCAAAACGAGCAGCTAAACACCACCTCTCTCACTCCTCCTCATCAAAGAGACAGGGGGAAAAATACAATGAAAAAACTTTGTGTGTTAAGGACTTTTTTTTTAAAACAAGTATTTGAAAATAACTTCTTACAATAAGGGTAAGAACATACACAGGCCCAAGGCACGAATTGTTTTTAAAATCACTAGAGAGCACTGTGGCCCTTCAGAAGCCTTTGAGCAACACGTGAACACTTAAAGTTGTTAGACAAACAAGTTACCAGAACAAGAGCCTTAGCTGGTCTATCCATCTGCCAGACACTACTGTTCTGCTGGCATGATTTTTATTTGTTCCCCAGCAGCAACAGATCAAAGACCAATCCACTAAGTGGAAGTTTCTTACAGTACTTCTGAGGAAGAAAGTACATGCATGTGCACATTCATGCTTCTGGATATGGAGGCAGAGGCAATGGTCAGTGTACTGGCACTGTGACCAACACATCATACACACTGTGCAGATAAATGTAACGACCATGAAAACAAGAATTTTACCTCCTCTGTGGAACGTGGAGAAAGAAAATTACAAATAAAAATATTTATTCTTTGCTGAACCAGTTTATTCAAGAAATATCACATTTCAAATGTAGTTAGAAATTTTGACAACCTGAATTGATTCCTAAGTACATTTTAACCTACTCACGTTAAGAAGTTAACATTCAAGCAGTAAATTTCATTGTTGAAGTCTTGAAGAAAGGCAAAGTATTGAACTGAGAGAAATCAAAGGCTGAACATACATAAACACAATTTCCCAAAGTGCTAAACTAAATGTGGCAGCTCTGTTTTTGCATTTTCTTGCAAATGCATAAAACACCTTTTATGCTAAAGTATTAATTAGCTCAAGAGCTACCTCAGTTACAGCTATCATGCCATCATTTACCCTTATTCCACATTTCTTCT
Organism: Anseranas semipalmata; assembly: GCA_013399115.1. Lineage (NCBI taxonomy): Eukaryota > Metazoa > Chordata > Aves > Anseriformes > Anseranatidae > Anseranas > Anseranas semipalmata. Next base: position 887,663 of record VXAA01006433.1, read on the forward strand.
TTCTGCATTCAGCACTATAAGCATGGAGTTTGTGTGCATTTTAGCTGAAGAGCTAAAAAAGGCTCATTAGATCTTTATTTTATTTCCTATATTCCAATAAGATAGTTATATTTTGATTATCAGGAGCAACTATCCCTTGATTAAGCTTTTAAACACATTTGCAGTTGGATTTATACGGTCACCATAAGGAAGGTTCCAAGCTACTGTCTCATCTGCACGTCTTGGCAGCCAAGTCACTTTCTGATACTCCCCAGACAACATGCAGATCAATCTTCTATATCCAGAAGTTTTAGAACAATATCTAGACATTCCCATGAAATCAACCAAGTGATTTACAGTAAAACAGACTAAAAAAAATACCCTTGTAATTCAGTGTTTCTTTGCAATAGGAGAGTTATTCTAATAACACCCAAGATTTGTAGGCACACACTGATGAATTTATGCTATTAAGTCTAAAGATAGAAAACTTAGGTCACAATGACCTTTACAGTTACTTACAGAATATTTATTTTAACTTTTAAATTTTCTCAGTGCACTAAATAGAATTTTAACAGTAATTGCTTCCTTATTTTGTAATGCATACCAGAAGCTTGCAGAAAATGTGCTCAGAATGTTTTACAGAGACTAATGAATCCAAGCTAACTCATCAGAGTTGACACGTAACTGAATATGTTCAATATGAGACACACTAAAGTAACCAAATTTTCAGCAGACAATCCTTGCTACTTTACAAAAATCAGACCTCTCCATTTCAAAGGAGATGAGAAACAACCATAACTCCAACTCTCAAACGAAAGATAAAGCACTTCATTGAAATATCTTTTATTTTGCTGGAATTCTTACTTTCCATTATGGCCATAATATATATTGTACATTTTTCACATATATACTGCAATCAGTTCACAGAATGAAACAAGCCTTTCTATAGAAGAATAATGAATTTTACTCACCCAGTATCAGTTTTGTTCTGAATGATGCTAATATCATCCGGAGAGAGTTCTGGAATCCACTTCTCCATCTCATCAACCCAAGGGTATCTCAGAGATGAAGGCACTACAATTAAGAGAGGCCATTCCGTTTTGTAGTAGTAGGAAATGGCAATTGCTTGAATTGTTTTACCTAGCCCCATCTGGGAAAAGAAAAGAAAAAAAATAGAAGTCTACGCTCAGAAAACATACTCCATTCTCAAGAGCCTATCTATGTGACAAAGAAAGAACCAGATACAGGAAACTAAACCAAAGAGCTAGTTACATAGTATCTATCTAATTGTCAATTTGTTACTACAGATAATCTGTCATGAAAGAAGATACTTCTCTTTAAAAGGATTAATACAATTTGCATATTTGGTTAGCTCATTAAAGCTAAAAGAAGCATTTCTGTTCATTTCAGAATGTTTTTTATTCAGGGCCTTAGTAGAATAGACTATAAGGATAATCAAACCCTTCAACTTGTTAAGCTGCCAAAAGCATTTTAAAAAGACTACTCAAAGGAAAGACAAATCTTTCTTGCGGTTGATTTTTCTTCTAGCTCCTTTTTACTAAATAATATCCCAAATTAGACCTGGGAAGCTACATCAATCCTCTAACATTACCTCTTTTTTCAGTAAGGTTCTATACTGACAATATATCAAAAACATTATACTCTATTACAAAAATGTTTTATCTATGTAAAAAATTCTAAACTCAAATTTCCCTAATGTGGAATAAATTATAAATTTTCAAATGTGTGAAAGTCATGAATTTCATTAGTAATACTTGGTCCGTGCAGTTAGGAAAATTCTTCTTTGGAAGGCATATCTGTTCAAAATCCCTGTCTTTGGGATACATTCCTAATACATTAAAAATAGCTAACTACACAATTATAAAGTGCTAAAAATCAAAATAAACTGCATTAAGACCTAACAGTACATGAGATTTAGCCTACCTAAACAGAATTAAAAGTAACCTGCAAAGTTTTCTCAAAGCTTGTCTTAAGCTTGTGTCAGATTTTTTTTTTTAATTATTTTTAAATGTTTTCAGAATATCTACTGAATATCATAGGAACTAGGCTTCCTTCACTGCCAACTTCCAACTTTTCTGCCTACATCTCTCAAATAAGAAAAATCACATCTGAATGAAGTACGTTAAAACAAGAAAAGTGGTGTTAAAGGAACAGGAACATCACTTACCTCATCAGCAATCATACACCTAAGTATGAAACAAGAAGAGAGGGGAAAAAAAAGCAGAAATTAATAGTAAATATAACAGATAAACCAATAAATTGTTTACTACAAATTTAAGTTATGGATTTACTGAATCCAAAGGATTTCCATTGTGACTAAAGGAAAAAAGGTAGACTTCCTTTCTACAGCATCTTTGATAATAACTATAAAAGTAACTTTGGTATAAATGTAAAAATAAGCACACCACTTACTCTAAAATTGTATATTCAATTCATCAGTATAACTGAAGAATTTACATTGTGAAACTGAATTGCTGCCTGGCCTAGTGCTATATTAAATGTAATCTTGAGACATTTTCAATGTGAGAAGAACATCTTCAGTTTTGTTGTCTTTCAGCAACAGCAAAGTTTTTGCTGCTTCACAATTAAAGACTGTTTATATGTCTGACTGATTTAGAAAAAGCTGATTTCCAGAGCTAACTTATTTGTTCTGAAATAGAAACAGATACCTTCTCACCCCCCAACTGTACTAGCTAAAGCATTAGAAAATGAACTTGATTTTTTTCCATTTTGGAGTCATTTAGTTAATGCTACTCCATATAAAGACAATTATGACGTGTACAAGCAAAACTACTAAATGCTTTCAGTATATTTATATTTTCTAAACATCAAGTACCATCTTTGATGTAAATTTCTTACGGGTATTTTAAGTTGCTTTAGTATTTACATTCTTAACTCATATAGGATCTAGGGAACTTGAGTGCTTCTAGCACACACAGGCTTCTTCGCAAAATTTTTGAGATTGGATGAAGGACAAATGGAATTATTTGATGGATGGTTAATTATGCCATTAAATGGATAATGCTACATCTTTCCAAACATGTGCCCTCAACAATTTCACGAACTGAGCTCTCAGCTCTTTCACAAACATTTAACTCTGCTATTTTAGAAGCTTGCGCAATCTGGAAAAAATAAAGAAGCAATAAAAAACAAAACAAGGAAAAAAACACCAAACAAAAACAAAAAAGCAAACACAAACAAAACAAAAGCCTATCCAATTTGAAAGTATTATCTAAAGAATTAAGAGAGTTTGTTCTACCTCTTGTAATTAGTAGATAAAATACCTACACTAAATTCACATACCAACAAATTCAGAGGAAGACACAAGTCCAAGCAAAAACTGTGAACGTAAGGAAGAGGAGTAGAAAAAAATCTACTCCCTTTAAGTTTTGCAGCAAGATGATGACTTAAATTCCCTTTTCTCCTGTAGCAACACCAAACTGCATAAAACTACAGGCTTACTAAGAATCTTCTGACCAGAATCAAAGCTGGGAGTTACAAAGCAAGATCTAAAACGAGTGCAACTTGAGTTTCAGTTAAGTAACTGGCAATTAGATGAATCCTCCAGATATTAACTAATCTGAGAAGTTTTTCAAGCACTGTATAATTTTCCAAATTTTCATAAGAAGCAAAGTGGAAGAATAATTCCCACCATCTCGTCTCATAGTGCCACACAAACAGCATGGGCTTAGTCAAACCACTGAGAAATATAGCACTGGGTGCTGTTGCTTGAATAAATGGCAGCAACAGATTGACAGCTGTATGCAGCCCATCACTTTGCCTGAGGATTTATAAATGACAGAAAAGCACCAAGTCTCAAAAATGGAGATATTTCAAGCTCTAGAAGGGAATAAACTTCACAGACCACTCTGCTTATTTTCCCTCTGATTCAAGGGGGGAAACTGAAAGCACAAAGCCTTCTGCCTTGTGGTTTTTGCTTCTTATCCCCAGGAGCTTTCAGTCATAGATACAAATTCAGCTTGATGAATTGCTCTGGATGAATTTTTTATCATCTGTTCCCAGCCACTGCATCTTCTGAGGAAACTGAAACTTCTACTCCTATGCCACATAACTAGATATGCACCCCGTGCAACGTGCAACCCAAATGAAATGTTGCTTCTGTGAAAAAATCGAAGAAGGTCTTCCAGGTCTCTGTATCTGTAACAAAGATTTAACAAACAATTTTTTTTTTTAGTGTCAGGTACTTGGAAATTCATGCAGCTACCCAACAGCACAACTGAAGTTCTCTTTTCTGAACAAAACCCATCCGCTTTACACTAATGATTAATGCCTGTAGCAGCACCATCAGCTATGATCATGTCCAATAACATATATCTTGCCATGGGGTCAAAATGGATGTTTCTGTGGCAGAAAATGTACCGCGGCACTTTCCAGACATGATGTGCTGGATAAATATTTGATATTCTGAGAAATCTGGTATACTGTTGTTTGCTCTTTCAACCTGACAGTATAGATTCAACGTCAACCAATTTCAACATTTTGTTTCAACTAACATAAAAAGTAGTTCAAAATATATCTTATAGAACTTAAGGTTTAAGAAATAACTATCTACCTGTAATAACTTTGTAACAACACTCCCCCCCAACACCCCCAGCTTTAACCAGATTTATTTGCTGATTTTTACACGTTTTTCACTTCATACTTGGTAGGGATGGAGTGATGAAAACAAAGAAAGAAAACAACACAAAACAAAGCCACCAAATCTGCACAGATTTACAAAGGAGAAAAAGGCAGGAAGATAATTATTTTCAGTGGCAACTCATGACAGTGTAGCCTTAATGTTTGTGATGTGCAGCTGGCCAAAGACATTTATTTGCAGACAACTAATACACAATTCTCATTTTAAAATAACGCCAGGTTTGATTTTTTTTCCCCATTTAATACTCATTGTTAATTGCTTCAGCTGTAGTTTAGAAAACAAGTCATCTTTCCTGCAGATTCGTTTGGAAGCCAACTGCTTTCAGTAGATTAATCATTTTTCTATGAACAGTTTGAAGCCTGAAATCAATTGGAATGTCCAACAACCTAATGTTGCAGGATTTTTTGAACTCCTCACACAAATACAGTAAACGAGTAAGAAAATGAGTACAGCAATCTGCTACAAAGCAGAGATGTCTCAAGAACAAACCAGAAGCATTCCTTAACAATAGAATATATTTTATCCTAAAGAATATCAGAGCAAATGTACAAATATAGCTATATCCAAAAGCATATTGCATCCAAGTGGCATCTGCTAGTACGGAATTGTGGTAAAGAGAACAAGAATACAAATGTTCCTTGCCAACTTGTGCTGACAAATACAGTATTTCTCAGCATATCAACTTATATTTTAGTAGAGTTGTACAAATAATGAAATGTAAATCATGACATATGTTTAGACATACATCTTCTATAAAGGGGCAATAAATCTACATTAAAATGAGCCACAGATTTTGAGAAATCAAAGTGCGAATACGCAAGATCCTATTGCAGTGGTTTTTGGCATATGCGAACCAAATACTTGGACCTTCACTCTTTTTTTCAGAGTAACAAGCTAAAATGAAGGAATTCAGAGTGATTGCAAATTGCTCTGACAATTAAAAGCTAAAGAGCAATCACAATAAAAAGCCTTAAAAATATGTCAATGACAGGAACAGATGTTTTTTCCATTAAACAAGATTTTTTTTCATTAGTTTACTGTAGCCACTTTAACGACTTGAGTATCTGCAGAACAACAAAAGTTGTTCTATTTTATTGTTTTCAATCATTTTCAGATTGTGCACATAGAATCTTCTGCTTTCATGCCTGCCTATTAGCTTCAAGGTAATATGTCTTAAGTGAAACTTCTTATGTAGCAGGGACAAAAGTGCTGGCTTTTAAATATTTATAGAAACTCGTAATTTTGTTGCTGGTAAATGAATGGAAGCACAAAGTAACTGCCATCTTTTTATCCATAACACAGCCACTCCTATAAAAGACAAACATGGTAAAGTGATCAACAGTTTTAACTTCCTTGATTCTGCAGTACCACTACAAGGAGATTCCACAGAAACACCCATATGCTTAAAATAGTTACATAATTAAGGACTGCAGCAATTAGAATTCTCATCAATACTCTAAATTCTAGCATAACCAAAGATATAAAGTTGCCCTCCACGTAATCCAGATTTTATTGTATACTGATCTATTTCTACACCTGCCAAAAGATAACAATTGTCCATAGTCTGTCTCAGAAATAATAATTTACCAGCATACCAGACATGAGTATTTTTAACAAAACAGCATTATCCATATTTTAATTAGTGGAAACTTATCTGGTCACCCATGCACATTTGTCTAGGCTACTGCTAACTGAATAATGCACACTGATGCAGAACATAAATAAGCTTTACCTGAACTTTGCTAAGCTCCTACAATGTAAGGCTGACTCTAGATTTTGCTTTTAACAATCATTTTCATAGTCTCTCTGGACACTATTCACATTTCCAGCTGTGATTCTAATATTCAGCATCTTCCTGATCAAGAAGAGCTGGGTCTGGTGCACTTCCTCCTGCTAAGCAGCTATTGATAAAGTTTCCTGAAAAGCCCTGCAAAAATCAAGCAACATTGAGAAGTTGAGAAGTATAATAATTCAATGGTAACACAGAATGAAAGTACATCAGGTAAAATAAGCACATATTAGAATGACAAAAGGAAAAAAATCTCTGAACTTCTGTTTTTTTTCGTGTTTGTTTGTTAGGTTGGTGTTGTTTGTTTGTTATGTAAAGACGTCATCACTTTTCAGGGGAGATGGAGAAATATAACCACCACTATATAAGGCATTGGTGAATGCCATCCATCCAGAATACTGCATAAAATTTTGATCATCCACATCCATGGAAAACAAATTCAAGGCAAAAGAGATGCAGAAAAGAGCTACTAGAAAGATTAAGAGACAACTGAGCCTCCCGTGGTAGGAGATACCAGAAGAGAAACGCTTGCTTCATCTTCAAAAGTAAAAGCTGAAATGGAATGCTTATTCCTCCTCTCTCTGTTCAGTAAATCCACGAGGAAGAAAAATTCCAGGGATAGAAATTACAACAGTGTTGGTACATAAAATACTTCGCCTATTGATATATTTAAGCTAGAAACTAGAATGATGTTCTTAATTATACTAATAACAGAATCCGTAAAGAATCATGGGGCAAAGAAGTAATTAATTAAAAATGTGGAACCCAAATTTTGCTGGGAATTAGTATGGTGTGGATCCTTCCAGCAGCATAAACTTCAGGACACAGGTGACCTCCAATTCGATGTTCCCATAATGACAGTACAGTTTCTGTTAACAGAGTTACAGAGATATGGTACTTCTACATATACCCCACACTCTGTGCAGTCTGAATCTCTTTAAAAGTACTATAATTCAACAATAAATCCTCAAATATAGTTCTCCCCCATCCATTCTGCAATAATCTGCAGTAAAATCAAAGGCAGAAGTGGGGAAACCACTAGGCGAAGGAAAGACACAGGAAATTGGAGGCCATGAAGATTTTGGAAGCAAAATTACCTCTTAATTACCTGAACATCAATAACCTACACTGCTTATGAATCACAATATTTTTGCTTTTGTTAGTATTATCAGAAGAGAACATATATGTGAAAGCATAGTAATTGTCACTTAGACACCTATTGAATTATGTTGCAAACACTTGTGGCTCACTAGGGATATTTTGCTATTTAGTTAAGTATTAATTCGTTTCTCCCACCCAATGTTGAAATAGCTTTGTATAGGATTTTCTTCCTAGACTTGCAATCCATACACCTTTCAGCCATTTAAACATTTGACTAGACACATCACAGACTGGTATGAATCAGGTGCACAAAATTGTTTTTAAAGCTCCAGTTAGAGAATCAGAATGTGTTAAGTCCTCTGTTACGATACGATTAGCAACATGAATCACTGCCTTGATCCACACCATTCATGTTCAAATTCCTGAAGTGCTATAGTTTCAAAATTGCCGATTTATGCCAACTAACTAACAATTGATGAAAGTCTTGATGTTATACATAAGATGAGTTTATGATACAGGTAGAAGATAATAAAACCAATGTAAGTAGAAATTGAGGATGGTCAAGTTATTTTATGACTTAATGCACTTCAGAGCATTCATCCTCTGTAGTTTTCACAGTTTTAGAAAAAGGTCTTAAACATGCTTGCTTAATGTAGTTATAACACACGAGAAGTCCAAAATTTGTTCATCATTCTAAGGCAATGAAAAATAGCTTACATCACTGAGAGGGAATTCATCTAGTATCCCCAGTTTATTATTGCAGCAATTAGTTTTACAATGTAAAGAACTTCCTTATCATTATAGCCCAGATCATACAGAACTCATAAGATGCAATAGTTGCATTAAACCGTTAAAAAGAAATACTTCGCATTTTCCTTTATGTAATCTTAAAAATACGCAGCCTCTATAACAAGCTTCAGTATGTTCTATATTACTGCAGTCAGACAAGCTGCCAACATGAACATAAAGGTTTCATGCTGTCAAAGCAGAAGAAACAGATCTTCAGATACACTGAAGGGACAAACATGTATTTTTGTTTCACATATTTTGACTGCAAGAAGACAGACTTCTTGTTCTCTGAAGTTCAATTAGTCATTTCCTCTCAACTGGTAGTTACCCAATTTGAGCTTCATCATTCATATCCCATCTGTTCATATGACACCTTAATAATAGATCTATCCAAGAATACAAATCAGAGCTGTGCTACGCAGTTTCATATCCTGTTATAAGCTCAGCCCACATGGTCAAAAGTTTCAGAAAAGCAGGAAAAATCATTTTAGATGCCTCAGTTGCACTTCCCCTCAGCAGAGAAGTCCAACCATGCAACAAGTATCACAGTCAATGGCAAGCTCTCTCAGTTTCTTTCCCATTTCATTTCTAAATGTTTCCCTTCTTCATAGTGAATCCTGTGGCTAGCATTTGAATCTGTCCATTTGTGTCCATTTGCCTATTTTTTCTTAACAGAAAACATCAGAATCTCATTGTGGTACACTGCACATGCTGCTACAATCTTCCTGGTATTCATAAACCTTTCACAGCTGCAGGGCTAGCGGTGGGCTTTGGACACAGCTTTCTATTAATTTTCATAAATAGAAGGGCATCACAGTCGGATTTCCACTAGGTTTTAACAACCCTTTCATTAAAGATGTATTAGCTTTAAAATCAAACTAAGAGAAAGCATCCTGATAAGTGAATATGCATGGAGAGAAGAGCAAGAAATCTATCGTGCTGGTTCACTGGAAGTGCACATAGGTCTGAAACCTTGTTGTTGATCCCCACAGGAAAGAGAATACAAGCACCTAAGGTTATAATTAAAGGGACCACACAAAGTTGGATGAATCAGAACCTCAGAACCAAATGTTCAAGAGTTAGCACACACTATCAAGACAGTCTTGTAAACATATCAAGCCCCAAGCAAAGGTGCACTTACAGATTCTTACTACAGCAAACCTTGGGGAGAAACCGGAACTTAAAGAAATAGGTAAAGGAACTAAGGAAGCAACCCAAATCCCAGCCCTATGAAAGCTCTGGTCACTAAAGCTCTGCCTCTGGAAGGACAGAAGGGATAATTTTTCAAACTTCACAGAGCATAGGAAGAGCTCCTGGCTGTGTTGATGTCAAGAAGACTGAACCAGCTTTATAAAGAGTAAGAAGAAACAGAACTTTAATATTGTATGCAGATGAGTTGATTGGAGAAGCAGAAGGGAGACTGAGGCTAAGCTTGTGTAGCACGTCATACAACCACATGAAAACAGTCTGCATCAGAAAGAGGTTAATCCTAAAACAGTTTCATAAAGTGAGTTTCATGAAAGGAAAAAACATTTAAATGAAAATCATTTCTATTTCTGTGTGTCTGGGTTACATTCAGGTCACCCTTCTGAAATGTTAGCAATATTACCAAATAAACAATGCAATTATAGTTCCTTATATTAATTATGACTACTTCAGCAACGTATATTTGCAAAGACAAAATCTCATTTTGAACTTTGTTCTTGGAAAAATACTGATTACCAACAAACTGGCATATGTGTGAGGTTTAACCTTATAATCTATATATATTAAAAAATAAACATATTTAACCAAGAATCCTAGCAAGTCACACAGTGCTAGATGTTTCTTGCAACTCCAGAAATATTTTGCAATAATGTTCTCTCTAAACTAGATAGTTCTGCCTCCTTATGCATCATGGGTTAAAAGTTAAAGGGGGTATAGCAATCCAATATACTTACTGCTTGCTTGTGGGGATAATTTAACTTTTTGATTTATTTTCAACAGCCGTTTATCCAGAAAATATAGTTAGAACTGCAGGTAGCTTTTCAGAACAAAATCCTCCACTTTCAGTTGCATTTTCCAAGACAAACAGTCAAAGCAGTAGCACTTGATTTCTTAAAACACTGAAAAATTTTGTTACTACTCAAACAAATTAAAGCTGTTTTTGTTAATGTAGTCTTTGGAACATGTTGTACAGAGGAAGCTTGCGTCTTTCTTTCACTAGTGTGGGTGTCCTGATATTCTTGGGATTCTCACCTACTCATGTGAGTCAGTTTTATATAACGCTATAACATATAATTTACCTCCTACTCACAAGCCAACACGTTAGCACTACCATCTTAACCAAGGGTTATTTAAGGAATCTGAACTTAGTACATTTTTATATGAAACTGCGCAAGCAACCATTACATTTGTGTGTCAGTAATCACAGCACACAGTCCTAAAACTAGAACAAAGAGAGATGACTTCCTTGCAAAAATAATCAAGGTTGTTTCAGCAAAAATAGAGCCCCGGAAGATTTAAGCTAGATGATACCCTTGCTCTTGAATTACACTAGGTATTTAAAAAAAATAAATGAAAAAACAACCCTCAAGCTAATGTAAGATACAGTAAATTGCCACATCTGCAGTGTTATTGATTCTCTAAAGGAATATGGAAGAATGTTTGTGCTAAGTCTTATGGTCTTCTCCAACACTCCTCAACCTGTACCTGAATAAAACATCTAAAATGCTCCGTGCTTATTAAGGTTTGCAAGCTATGAGAGCACATTAGCCTACACATTTCAGTATTTTAGCATGGGCAAGGATGTGTGGAACAACACGTATCAAAGCGGTCAAGGTGAAGTTTAAGCTCAGAGACTTAGAATCATAAAATGGCTTGGGTTGGAAGCAACCTTTAAGCCCATCCAGTTCCACCCCCCTGCCATGGGCAGGGCCACCTCCTACTAGATCAGGTTGCCCAAAGCCCCATCCAGCCTGGCCTTGGGCACTTCCAGGGATGGGGCACCCACAGCTTCTCTGGGCAGCCTGTTCCCATGCCTCACCACCCTCAGAGTGAAGAATTTCTTCCTTATGTCTAACCTAAATCTACCCTCTTTTAGTTTAAAATTGTTACCCCTTGTCCTATCACTACCGGACCTGACAAAAAGTCTCTCCCTCTTTCTTATGAGCCCCCTCAGATACAAATCAATTCACCAGCTGACTTATTGCAAGAAAAATTGACATCAGTTAATTGGAACAGTTGGAACAACATCAACTAATTTCAACTACTGACAATGCAGGCTACAAACTTTAACCTAGATATTAATTGTCATGACTGAAATATCTGCAATCAACAGTAGCTCTTCCTTAGTATGCAGTCTAATGACTTTAAATGAAAATTAGTTACCTATCATTACTTTACCAATAAAATTTGCTTTCCCAAGTGACCTTCCCTGCAGTGATGTGCACTGCAAAAGTTGCAGAAGAACTAATCTCTTCATATCTTCCTTCTTATTCCCAGTTCTCTCTGAAGATCTACAGTTAACAGAGGTACTTGTTGACCACACTTAATGCTTCAAGTCACCAAGTATAAATTAAAATAAAAATGAAACATTCATAAAAATATTCGTAGGCATGACTCAAAAAAAAAGAATATGAAAGGAATTTCATTTTCAAACATGCAAATTTCATTAATTTGGCATCTATCAGTCATTGTAACAAAAGCAGAGAAAGTAAGTAGATCTCCCAAAACAAATGATGACCATCTTCACCCTTGCTATTTCAGAAATTCTCCTCTGTATGTTAAAGTCTGAACTCTATCTTAAAATCAAATCGATCAAAAGTTTAACAACAAGAATTAGATTAGCTCCAATCTCACAACAAAATAGATACTACAACATTTGTGCTCCTTAACACATATTGTATTTGCTAATTACACCAATTCAACACCCCTACCTGCAGCACATAAGACTGACATTCATTACATGCTTACAAGGAGACAGACAGAACTCTCACTCAGATTTCCAGCATGTTATTCCTATCAAAGTGGCCTCATATGAATAAAACTTGAAAAATTCTTCTTAAAAAATGTTCTCCATAGATATTGATGTCAAACACAATATACTGAGAATTAATAAATAGCTATAGCTCTATAAAACGCGAACTCTCCATGTCAACCATTTCTGTATTTCAAGGGGAAAAAATGTTAGTCTACTGTGAGGCACAGACATCCAGACTCATCTCTGTGCATTACCTACTATTATCCTAGGAACTTAAAGAAATTTATGCAGAAATTTGTCCAAGAATTTACATATATCAGGAATTCCTGACCCTACAAACCAGTATACCATGACCAGGAATTTTAAAATTTTATTTGCTTCCTGCCCAAGAGCTATCATTTCTATGATTCAACAACTTAAACCTCAGCAGACTGTATATACTCTACCTTTCCTGTAAGAAACCGGAGCTAGAACCTTTTTAGCCTTGTTCAGAAAATTCTGATTTGAGACTCTGTTTTTCTGGTCTATTCTGACAGGCTGGGAGGAAGAAGTTAATTTCTATGGAGACTGATAAAGTTTTTGAGCTAAAAATATGTTCTAGTTAATGAAGAATTAACTAAGTGCTTCTCCTGTGTAGATTGCTAGAGTTCAGAGACACAGTCAATGGAAAACACATATACTATTTTGAATTGCAGCCAAATGACTCACTATTATTACTAGGTGACACTCACAGTCTGTTCTGTAATGAACTCACTGTCACAATGATTTTCTGTAGCCTACTATCCAAAACAACATTAAATAATATAACAATTCGTATTACTCTATTAAATGACCTGCCTAATGAAACAAATACCTTTTCATTAAAACTGATAGCTCTTAATGCCAGATATGAAGTCTGTGTATCACGTTACCTCTTTATTACTGTGTCTATACTCAAATTTAAGCCAGCATGTATAGGAAACTAAATATCACATGCTTCAGAACACATAAGTATAAGTTAAGATATTACCTCTAAAACTTATACAGATAGCATTAAAAAGCAAAAATTATCTATGAATCACAACTGGAGCAAAATACAGGTACTAGCAAAAGTATCAATAAGCATTTCAATATTTATATAAATTTATATTTTAAAAATATTTTTTGTCAGAAAATAGGTGTTACAATGTTAATGCACTTGTACACATTGCACCTGATACAAGAAAGTGAGGAAAAAAAACAACAGGGAACTAGACTACCCTAGTAAAACTGTTTGAGCATGCAGTTATAATAGAAAAGCCTATATCATACGTGGTAAACAACTCCTCTTTCTCACCCACAATCAAGACAGCTTAAACAAATTGTTCTGCTACCATTTCTAGAAAAAACATATCTGTATGGCTGAAGGCATCTTTTTCGGATACCATCAACAATGCAAGCAATGCTAAAAAATGATGTTTGCAAATCACATGCTGGCAATTTTTATTATAAAACTTGATCAAGTATTCAGTGATATGGTTTGTACATGTTAGCAGCAAGAGAGCTAACTCTAAAAACAGTAGCATACTTCTAACCTTTACATTATATTCAGGTGAGCAAACCGCCCATGACTAAAGTAAATAACGTATATAAATATTTATTTATGATGTTTTGAAAGTAAGCTGGTTTCCCTGAAAGAAAAGCACAGAAATAAAATAGCTTTCAGGGACAGAATTTGTGTGCACTCATCTTTTCTACATATTAATGTTTCAGATTATAAATAAGGGATTTTCCTTCAGTACCTATTCCCAAGTGCACTTCTGAAGAATAATCTCTAGTAAGGAATAAGAAGCCATATAGTTACTTATCTTTAAGGCATGTCTGTCAGCTAAAAAGTACCTTATCATATGTTTTGTTTTCTCTAGAATTACTATATTTTTATTATTTCCTAGAAAAGTGTTAGGCAGTATGTGTTGCTCTAGACAAAGACTTTGGAGCATTTACTGAAAAAGCAAGGATCTGTCTGCTTCTTCTCCTGCCTCCCTTCTACTAATAAATCAAAAGCACAAATCACAACAGCATATTTATCTTATTAGGGAAACTATGGGGGAATTAATATGTTAATCCCAGCCCCATTAGTATCTCCGAGTGGGCATTTCATTCAAGAACATAAATTTGTTTTTGTTCTAATAAGTCCCTCCTTCATGCTGGGAGCTTGTCTAAACTAAGATAACATTAACTGAATGTCTACAGGCAACAATAGAGCACTTTCTCTACACCAGGTTCCTGCCACTACAGCAAAGCATGGATTAACTGATGACTGCACAGGGAGCACAAAGCCTGAGGGAGAGAAGAAAGACGAGCCCAGATGCACATACTGCTTACTTCAAGTCCTAGGCTTATATATTTTAAAATCAGAAAAGACGCTTTTATGGAAAAGCTCTAGACTTTGTTAAAATATACCAATGGGAATAGTGAAAGAAGGCTTAAATCATTAAGGAGTACACAAAAGGGAGAGATTTGTGTGAGCCAAGGGCTGACATACTAATAAAAAAATTCAGCTACAGGCAGCACAGGCTCTTGTTCTCTGTTTTGGGACTACGAGAAAATTAGATCTGAGTGAGCAAAGGACAGATTTTTAGAAAATACTCCTCAGGAAATTTGACTTAATACATTTTACTTTATATAGAGGCTCGCTGAGAGTGTGCATACTGTTCCTCAATTTGACCCAGCTAACGTACAGAATTTGCTGTGCCAATGAATGAGATTTCTTGCAATCATGATGGAAATACTTTCATACCCATTTCATAGTAAAAACATTAGAGCCATATTACTCAACAGTCTTTTGTTAATGAAAGGGTTCAAGAAAAGAAAAAAACCAAAGCCCACAATCCTCATTAAAATAGTCTCATTCCCTCTTTGACAGTCATTCCAAACCTTTCTACATACTTATCTCAGGCAATTGTTTCTTCTCAAGGAAAGAGAAAGAAAAATGTGATTAAAATTTACAGCTAAGCGGTCTCATGAGGAACTTGTATATTATGTGATAGGCTGCAAAGGATTACGCTACTTTCAAATACATCCATCAGCCTACACTAATTAACATTAAAGATACTACATACATTTTTTTCTTGTGTTATTTATATATACACAGGCACCTCAATTGCATGTTATATAAACTTCACTTCCCCTTATTACAAACAGATCAACTGAGATATGGTAGCCTAGGGCTTTGGATTTATTAAATTCAACTCAAAAACAGACTTTGCTGTCTACTCTGCCTTAGCAATCCATTAAAACTGTACGCATTTATTCTCACAGTCGCACTGTGCAGCAGCAAAGTACCTAACACGACCAGTGGTCACAGAGAAGTTAATGACAATAAGCATAAAGCTTTTTAAATTCAGACTTGCACCTGAATGGCTGGACCAATCTTTCTACTCTGCTACCTAGTCTGGTAGCATAAAATAGATGGCTTACTTGGTCCCCTAAAGACAGATTTTTTTTGGCCAGATGAATAGAATTAAAGTGAAATACTTCAGAGAAAACTTGACTTGATCAGAAGTTCCATATAATTACAAGAACTGATCATAAACATTCTCTTTCCCATTTGTAATCTTTACAGACAGGCATGCACATTTCTTTTCTCCTACAAAAATGTCACAAACAGTAGCAAGCAACCCTCTTAGGCCTCAAGCCTCTTGTTTTGAGCAAGATGATGAGGTTATCAGAAACTAACTTCATCCTTCCTTACGACCTAAGCTCAAATTCAAATTGTTTCTTTTATGCCAGACCTCTAAGATGTCATTACTTTCCAAAAGAACAACAGACAGTAGTTTCATGACTTTAGGCTGCAATTGTCTAGATATTCTAAAATGTATAAAGCAGAAATAGCATTTCCCTTCCCACTTCTTTGTCCCTGTAACTTACTAACATGCTCTTACTCAGCAAAACATTTCCAGACTCTGCTGCATAAACTATTTTTCTGATCTATCAGGTACTTAATTGTTGAATGTCTATCAGTTCTGCTCTATCAGTTGCTGCACTCGCTCACTGAGCACTCTGCAAGTCTTCTTCTGCTCTGCTGTTGCAGCTTAGCGAGTTCCAGAACACCCTGACTACATGCCAGAATTGTACCAAGTTTAAAATAGAATACCACACAGATGCATCAAGATCTGTTAGTCATTCTCTTAACAGCTCTACCACGCCATTAAGAACTACAGAAACAAATGTGAATTAACTTATTTTAAGAATTCTCTATTAACTGACAAAAAGGATGGTCCTGCTGATAGCAATCTCCTCTTATATGAGGAGATCTTTGATACTACAAGCCTCTTTTGCACTACTAAGTATTTCTTCCTCCTCTGGGAGAAGAGAAAAACCCAACTCATTATAAACCATGCTATCTTACAGTTTACAAAAAAAAATCTGTAATATAACTCACCTAAGTGTTGCTGTATTTGCATAGCTTTTGTAACCATTCATTAGTTTTACCTAGAATAAGTCTAATTAGCACGTGATAGAATAAGGATTTTACCTGCCACTTCTCTGAAGTGCAAATATGATGCCTTTCTCCTGAAAAGGAAGCAGTTTCTTTCTCAGTCTTTCAGGTAGAAAGGACAGCTTAGCCTCAACATCTTCAGAATAAGAAGTTTCAAGTGTAGGTGTTTCCTGGAACATACAAGCCATGTTGAGCCTAGGGGAAACAAAAAACAAAAAAAAAAGTCTTACTTAAAAGATAGGTCTGCAGTACATTACAGAATGAAGCTTCATGGAATAATAATATCTTGAAATACTTGATATCTCCAGGTAAGTTGCCCTTATACTGACAGCATTCGGAAGAAATGAAAAGGAAATGCTCAGATTAGCCAGTTGACTATTTCTTAAACCTAACACAGATCTGGCTTTTCACAAATGTCACATATGACAATTTAACTAATAGAAAACATATTGCAAACTAAGACCACCAGAATCACCATGTTAATTACTAACTATGACAGTCAAAAAAACAAAAGCATGACAACTATTTTTTTTTTTTTTAAGAAGGGCAAAGTCACAAAGTTGTTGTAATTCAATGAACCTCTGATAAGGAACATCAAACCCCCCAAAATAACCCTCACCAAAAAAAAAAAAAAAAAAGACAATCAAAATGTCTCTTCATTTCAAACATCCTTCCCATTTCCAAAGTAGCACAGCTTCATTTGTATTAGCATAGAAATAAAGAGCTAAACCAACTTGCCAAAGCAGCCTGCCTTAATTTAGAATTGGAGACAGACAAGCATCATACCTCTCCTTATAGCCAATAAAATCATGGCAACACGTGGGTATAACCAGGGAGTTTTGCCCATAAAAAGTCAGTTGCGAGAAGAACCATTCAGGGAAGGTGTTGGAGGAAGAATGCTGTCTTCAACAGCAAAAACGTCACCAAGATCATAACAGAAAGCTAGTGAGATCTTGGCATCAGACTTGTTTCATTTGTTTTATCAATACACTTCATTTTTATTTTATAACAACGTCCTTGAAAACACATTACTGTTTTTGTTTTTTTCTGAAGTTGATTCATTTTCATCTTTTGGCTTGTTTGGCTACAAATGATCTCAGGTGGACCCAACCAGCATAAAGAGCATTGTTTAGCTGGACACAAGAAATCTACTTAAAATGGCACACACATAGGCAAACTCCCAAGATACCGACTTAGGGGTATCTCAGTCATCTTTAAGACTTGATTTTTTCCCCCTTTAAGCTGCAAGGTCCATTTGAGTACCGGTTTCATGAAGTCTTGAGAATTTTCTCTAGAAAGCGCAAAATAATGCAGCTGATAGAGCCCACAACCTCATCGTCAATAAAATGTTCCAACTATTCCAGTATGAAGAGGTCAGCACGCATCACTTCCTCAACACTATGAAATAGCTTTTTAATAAAGTTCCCTATTCACGGATGATAGCTATTGGCCATTCAAATACAGCTTACTTACAGACATTAAAATATAACTATTTTAGTAAACATTTTTCAGAGAAGTTACAGAAAAAAGCTCATTTAACTTTTTAGAGGATGTTAGTTCCATCATCAAACTTTTAATCCTAAGACTCAAATGAGGAAATAAGGGCAAAATACGCCCAGTCTCTTTAGGGAGAAAAAAACAACAATGAAAACAAAACAACAACAAGAGAAACTTTATTCCCTTCAGAAATAAACAACCTTTAACCACAGAATTGATCAATGAAAATTCTCATACTGTGCTTCAGACTAAAAATGTGAATTCTTGATTGACTTTTGTCCAAGAGAACAGGGTTAGAGAAGAAATATTAGCTTTTGTTCTCTTATAACTTCAAGAGATTTTCTTTTTTTTTTTTATATTTGTTAGACATCTCACTAGCAGTACACCAACTAAACGTGAGGAAAGGAACAAACCCTTACATCAAAGCATAGAGAAAAGGTCTTTAACCCTGCATTGCCTAATTATCTAATTTTTGGATTCAGCCTGTGTGAGGAGCAGGACCTTAATGATCACAGGAACAAAGAGTATCAGACAAAATATGCCTCTTGTATTGTCAACAGCAGATATTGTATTACCAGGCTTGGTATCAAAATTCTATAAGAACATGTTGTGCTCAGATTCTTTTATACTGATGTATTTCTGAAGCACCTCAGAACAAGCCCAATATGATTTGGTGGGATGAATCATTATATTCACAGTAAGAAACGTACTGAGCTACATGGCCATTCACTTCAAAGCTCTGCAGGACTAAACAATCTGGTTTTCACACTGACTAGTTACACAGTATGACAGACCTGAGGACAATGCAAGTGGTTAAAGCAATCAACAGAGTAAAGCAAGATTATGCAAAACAGAGTTTGCAACAGTTTCCTTCTAATGTCCTGGAACAATGGCAAGTAAAACAAACAGATTGATTCAGAAGAAATTATATGCCACAGTGAAAGAGAGCAGCACCTCTGTATTCCTAAAGAATTCCATTTATGAATTTGTAGCTACAACACTTGGTGTATATATACTCTTCCAGCCGAAGTTGCATTCTCTTCAGTGAACAGAGTCTAGCTATAACTGCACTGCCACACAACAGAATAACATTGCTTTTATATGTAACGTAAGTTGAAAGAGCCTAGGCTTTTGTTCTAGCACAACTGTACAAACATCTCCATCTTCCAAGGGCCTTCCAGGAGCCCTGACATTACCAAAACCGAGAAATCCTTCCATTCAGCGAGGTGGGATTTTCCAAGACAGCCGGACTTCCCTGGTGCAGGCAGCCCCGCTCGGTGCCGCGGCGCAGGGACTCTGGCTGTGGTGCTGCACGATCTGGCCGGGGATCCAGAAGCAGGACTTGTGGACCCCCTGCCATACCCACCTGCTGCTGCTGAGCCAGCTGTGTCCTGTCTTGTCTGACAGCCAATGCTGTCTTAAAATGAGGGTGATCCAAAGAAAAAGAGAAAAGAACAGACTAGAGACAGCAGCAAAAAGCAGTTATTGGGAATTTGCCCTTCTGTAGCAAAAAAATGTGGTAGTACTGAAGTACTGCCGACAAAAATGTCTGTAAACAGACACACACACACAAAAGGACCTGATTATTCTGTAAATCAACTAAACTGTTGCACAACCCTAGAAAAAATGAGGATTTTGGAGTATCCTGTCACTGGCACCACTGGCCAGACTAATGACATTCAGACAGAAAATGAGTAACTGCTTTTTTGGCTATATGATGAATTATAGGCGTACCTATCAAGATATGCATCACCGATATTTAGAGAGCTGGAAAGAAAATGCTGCAGACCAGCCTTATGGGCAAGTTCCACAGTACTGTCATTGTGACAGTACTGAACGGGGTAACACGCGAGAACTTCTGTGCATACTTTCTTGGGCATCTTTTACCACTTACTTCTGCAATGCAGTGGTGGGTAACCACAACTATTTTGATGCATCATTCCGCTGGAGAATGGGGGAGGGAAAAAAAAAAACATTTGAATTTGAATTTCAGATTTCAAGCAACACTCAAAGTTGAGGTATAAGGGTTGTATTCACCATTGCTACAGATTTGGTTCTATTTTATATCAAATTACCTACCTACCACAGAATCTATTTTTAAGGAGCATATTCTTGGTGAACAGTTATCCTTCGCACAACATATAAAGCACTAAATACATTATCGTACACAGATGAAAACAACAGCCTAAACTGGAGCCATAGATATGTGTGTGCATGTAAATATACTCACTTAAGGACTTCTGTATGAGGATGGTTTCAACACCTCATCTCCAAAAGGTGCAACGTAAGGGTCTAGAACACCTGATATTAATCACCAGATGCGTACAAGTGATTCACCCAGCAATGAGAACAACATGGCAGTTACAGGGAAAGAAAATCTGTGCTTCTTTTCCAAAACAGACATACTGTGTCATCTGTGATCACACTATTCGCTGTGGCTTTTTTCCCATTTTTGTAAATGGAAGCTCTCTCATATCTTTAAGGAAACAACATTCCTGTACCTTGGGTTGCTGGAACATTCAACAGCAGATAAAAGTACTATGATAATTATCAAGGTTCTTTGGTGGATGTCCATCATTGAACATTGCTTAATGGACAAAGGAAAGCCTCTGGCTTGCCCTGTATACACAAGCAATGCATTGCACAGACAAGGAGCCATAAAGCTCTAGTAAACACTCATTTCATCTCTCGGTTGAGCAAACAGAAATATTTCAGCTCTAACTGTTGGGAAATCAATCATAATCACTTCAAGAGTTCTATTACAGAATTTTCCACAGAGTATTTTTTTTTTCTTTAAAAGTTGATTATTGTACTTCAAGACTGCTGACAAAAACAAACACAAATTCCTGTAGTGCCAACCTTAAACAAGTACGCTGGATGACTGGTGGACCGACAGACCCATTCAGTACTTGGTTCTGTGATTCATCACTAAACAAAATCTGACTCATTTTCTGTGATGATTTTCTATTTCCATTCTATAGAAGCAGAGAAAATGAACACTTTTGATCAACTTACTACGCAGCTTGTGGTGGGTGACAGTATGAGAATGAAATGTTAACATAACTAACTTTCTGTTGAACTAGATTATGACAAGATTCTTCTACTGAAACCTTGAATAAAAAAATGCAGTTTCAGAAGTATAAATCTGAATTAGAAGAAGCACATATTATTCATCGGTACATAGCAACGCTATTAAAAAAATGCTTCTGGATCACAGGCACTAATTAAGTTAAAACTGACTTTGCAGATCTATCTTAAGTACCAACAGCAACACAGAAAGCACCAGCTACCAAATACGTGCAAAGTTTTCTTTATCTTTTTCCTAAGTGAATAATAAAATGAATGGTGAATAATTAAAGAATAATAGGTGAATAATTAAAGAAGTCCACATGCAGCGAACACTATTACAAAAACTATACAATGACTAGAGTACAGTGAGCACAAGATAAGAGAACCATATGAATTGTGCATTACTAAACCTTTCACACATCACTCTTCAGAAAAGCAAAGTAGCATGCATCATCAAATTGCTCCAATATTCTGCTAATTATAATCTTTATGCTAAACCTTTCCTTAACTACATTATTATTTTACCTTCAGCTACTGACTTCCAATAGTGTACTCTCCCATCTTCTGCGCGTGTATAACCTACCAGCAGTTGACTACTATGGAGTCCATGGCAAGTAAAAAAAATTCCTCAGGTAAAATATTTGGTACTCAAGAGATGATTGCCTGAGAACATGCACTTCAGAATGCAGTTTTTAGAACTTATATAACTAAAACACTTTTTTTTTAAAAAAAAAAAAAACAACAACCTGTTCTATAGTTCTTCCCCAAATGTTTACAGTTTACTACAATAATTGTTAAAATGTACTTTTTAATGATTATAAAAAGAACCATTTGCTGAAGATTTATAAACCTCTGCCATGATTTCTGAATAAAAACAGCAGTGTTAAAAACCCACGTTCAGCCAATACTCACACCTGCAGTACTATTTTATGATAGCCAAAGCTGCAGGATACACTATGAAAGGTATATTGACCCTGTGAAAGACTTATGTTGGGCATACAGAAAATAAGAATGAACAGTGATGAAACAAGGCAGGGAAACAAATGAATTTCAGCAAATTACCTTTTATTGATTTTTTTAAGTAATAACTAAACTGAAAATCAATGCCTTGTATATAATTACTTTGGTAGTGGTAGTCGTTTATATTTTGTTTTCAGACAGATCAATTACATAAAGCATTGTAGTAGTGTCATCAAATACTTTAAACAAACAAAATCCTATTTTTAAGCCAGACAGTGTAGCAGAAACATTGCTTTACACTGAAAGGAAGACGACCAGTTTATGCCTGTTCTACCCATTGCAGATTCAAAAGTTCTAACAGAGAGAAAGGATTAGTGCATGTTTTCTCTAATTTTTTTCCATTTACTCCTGTGTCCCTAATATGTTGTAATATGCATCCTGACAACCCTCCCACATTCTCACAAGCTCTGGAACTTTAGTTTTCTTAGATAAAATAGACCTAAAAGGTGAGGTGTGGCAACCTAGCTTTTCACTCGGAGGTTCACTGAGTAAACAGCAGCTACAGAAGTTTCATGACTAACAAAACAAAATCACAAAAACAATAAATGAACATCCATATGGTATTTTTTCAAGTGTTTTGAAGGAAGTCAAGGATGAAGTAGCTGAATTACTAAAAATAGTAGCTATTCATCTAAAATTGTTTGAATATATCAAGACTAGGGAGTGGTAAGCGATCACACTTTTTAAAAGCAGGAATCATGAAGATCCACGGAACTACAGTGATTCATTTACAGGGCATAAAATCAGTAAAAATTACAAAGCGCAGAACTTGTGAACGTCAGGATAAATATGTCTCCATGTGTCAACATGTCTTTTGTAAAGGCAAATCTTATTTTTCAGGTCAACTAAAGGTTTTTTGAAGGGACATCTACAAGAATATACATATAAACTGGTTGATGCAGTTGATTTCAAAGTTAACCACAGAAAAAGTTTAATTAACATATCTATACGGTAATGATGATTTCCAGGAATGTTTTTGAGAAAGTACCTCAAGCTTTTAAGGAAACTGAACTACCACATGGAAAAAAGAAAAAAGACAAGAGGATTGCACTGAAACTTTTTTCTTTTAAAATACAAGCAAGCAGTCTGTTCATGAGAGACATGACATCAGCAATACTTGAAAAGAATCATGAATTCATAAATTACTTGGAGAATTAATTACTAAAGGACAAGAGCAGCGTAAATACTAATAAAAGGAGAATGCAAAAGAAAAATCTGGAATTCTGTCACTGCTGCTGCTGTTTCACTGTAGACACCCAGCCTTCCAGCTGTACAGGACCCAGGTTGAGGATACCAACAAGTGTTATGTTGCTTTATTGGAAGGCTGGGTGACTGATGAGAACTTCAAGAACTCATAGCTGACTGCTATCACAAGCTGATTTCGTAAGGTAAGCCAACCAGTTATTTCATGGGCCGCTACGTACAGCACTTTAATGCAGCTCAGCAGCAGATCTCTGAAACAAGAGCATTTCCACCAAGCATTTACTTCATGAGTTTCCTCTGGATGCCCTTAACTGCTCTATGGCTGTATGTCCAAGGAAACTTAACGGGGAATTTGAGGCTTTAAGAAAACCATGGGATTTTGGCTGATTCACCAACCGCTTTTCCACCGAGGAAATAACAAAGAAATTGAAAATCTACCCAAGACATTTAAATACGGCGTTTTAAAAGCGTTACAGGAAAAAAAAACAACCAGAGAGAGCAGAGGACATCGCGGAGCTACGACCGTTTTTCCACAGACCGGGGCACCGGGCTCGAGGGGAACAGACGCCTCCGTACCTGCTCAGGGGCGAGGCGGGCCCTGACTCGCACAGCTCCCCGCGGCACCCCGGCCGCTGCCCCTAACGCCGGGCGCAGGCCCCCTCACGGCCGCCCCCTCACAGCCGCCGCCCCGCGCCTTCGCGGGCTCCGGGCTCAAACCGCCGCCGCCGCCGCCGCCCGGAAATGACGTACATGCACGCACCCGCGCGCTTCCCGCCGCGCTTCCGGGGCCGCGGAGCGCTGCTCCCCTCCTCCCCTGGCTGCCCCCGGGGCGGGGAATTAAGCGGCGCGTGCCTGCCCGGCAGCGGCCCCCGCTTCGCTCGGGAGGTGCGCGCTGGCCGGAGGCTGCTCCCAGAGGGCCGGGAGGGGAGCGGAGCGCGGGGGCCAGGCTGAGCGAGAAGAGCAAATGGGAGCTGAGGCCAGGCGGAGGGGCCCGGTGAGGCTGGGCCGGGACTACAGCTCCTAGCGTGCCCCGCGGGGCCGGGACTACAGCTCCCAGCGTGCCCCGCGGGGCCGGGCCGGGCGCGCTCTCCGTGCGCCTAGCGGGGGGTGCTGCGGCTCGGGGAAGGCCGCGTCCCGCACGCCAACGGGTGTGTGCGGGCACGCTGCGGTCGAGGAAGGGTTACTGCCTCTCGGGGCGGGGGAGCGGGGGCAAAAGTGCCGCCTGGGCTGTCATTAGCCGCGGCAGCGGTCCGTCTGCGCGCCGCCGCGCTGCCAGTGGTCGTCGGCTGCCCACAGTGGGCGGGCGCTGCGGTGCCGGTCTCCGCGCCGAGGGGGGTTCTGGGTGGTGGTCGCGGCTGTCTGTCAACGTGCCGGCGCCCTACGATTGGTCACCGTCTCCTGGGTGAGCTTGCGCCCGCCTAAGCGCTGAGGGGCACCACTCACAGGCAGCTCCGGGGGCGGGCGCCGCGCCGCTAATTGGCCGGCGGGGCCGTCACTCAGGAGCGTTCGGCGCGGCTATTGGCGGCGGCGAGGCGGCGGGGCGGGCCTTTCTCCCCGCCGCGGCAGCAGGAGGAACCCGGGCGGCTGTCGGGGCTGGCGATGGGGTTAAGCG